>CM076574.1:1019124401-1019511851 GCA_034641835.2 Pinus albicaulis
GTGAAAAACCCCCAAGCTTGGATCTCAAGCCCACAATCCCATTTGTGGCACTTTGGCCTCCAACCCTCAATCACCAGGGTTTGGAGTACCTCCCAAGATACATAAAAAATCAACAAAAAATAGATCCAATATCTAAGTTGTCGTAAATATAAAATAAGAAAAGATCTAATATCTGAGAACAGACCGTAACAACTAGGAAACTAGTTCAAGGAAGAAAAGGATAAGAACATGAATAGTTAGGTAAAACTGAGTTGTAAAATCCTCGTAATGAAGGTAATGCATTGATTAGATTTTTGTTGTGGAAATGGCAAAATACACTGAGTAGTTTTATATCTATGAACATTAGAAGAGGGGGAAAAGATGAAACATTTAGTTTGCCAGTCATATAGTTGGATGAGTAAATAGCCAACTTTTATTTTAGATATATCTTTTTTACAATCATTGTTTTTGCATGGAGCATTCCAACATGAATGATATTTACTATTGATTTTTTTTTTAAAGGATGCTAAGCCACCTTCCCCAATAATTTGTTAATCTCTTTTGTTGAGCAATAATATGAATCTAACCTGTGACTTTTGAGAATTTGGATTATCTAAAAAGCTACTGTTGTGATGAACTTATATCATATTTTTCAATTTTTCTTTATGTACTTTATGGATTACTAGGATTAAGGCTCACAAAGGAAGGTATGAGACATTCAAGGATGTGCATATGATATTTTGGAGCTTAATTTCTCCCATTTTCACTATCTACTTTTACCATATGTTTCAAGCATATATATGGCTGATGATTTTCTTTAAATTTGTGTTGAATGAACAAATTCATTTAGAGAACAGTAGAACAGGAAAATGAAAAACTGACCAGTTGTCAAATCCAGTGAAAAATTATTATGATTTTAGTATTAATATTTTCATTGCTAGCCATAATTGTGCCATACTTTCTGCATATGAACTGTGTTAGAATGTAGAAATGTCCCAAAATTTCAAGTGGACACTATGCCCATCATCAGGGGATCCCATTGAACCTTCGGCACCCATCATCAGGGGATCTAAATGAAGCTTATGTAGTAAGAGGCTTAGTAAATGGCTATAAAAAATCCATGGCATGGAAAGTTGGATAAGTTACAAGTAAAAATGAAGTATGCTAGAATTTAGAAAATGATATCAGATAATGTGAGCTCTGCGATCAATTTTGTAGTCATTTCCAGTTTCCAAGGGCTCCTAAGGTGGGTCTTAAAACTCAAAATACTGCTCAAATTTGGATTCTTGAAGATCATATTCCCTTTTGGAATTTTGGCAATCTGAACTGTCTTCAGGGGCACCAATGACACCATCATATGTCCTGATTTTAATTTCATTGTATTCTTTATCTATGAAATTTGAGACAAAGGGGTCATTATGCACCCATTTTTCAAATTTTCAGCCATTCAACCCCATTGTATCAGGTGCAGGTCTTTTAGCAGTGTTTTCTTTGATAAGGTAGACAACATCATCATTGATAGGTTGATCTCCGCTTGGCTAAAAAACAATGGCACTCTTTGAGCATAAATCATTCTCCCGCATCTACACAGAGAATAATATTGAAGTAAACACCCTAGCCAAGGCATCAGCCGAATCGGCAGCAAGCTAGCTGATAATTGACATGTACCAGCTCCACCAGAAAATTACACTAGAAGTCATTCTCCAAGTACCCGTGATGAGCTCGCTCCTTTCAGGTACCTTCTTGTCTTTCCCAATGAAAGAAGTTGAAAGTTTTGAATTTGAAAAACAACTCTCTCATGGGAGTTATTGAACTGTACAAGCCTGTCTGTCCTAATTTATTTGGATTTAGCTAGAAACAATTTGTATGGTAGTATTCCACCTAGCTTGTGGACCTGCAAAAATATCCATTCTGTGAGCCTAACAAGAAACAAATTAAGTGGTGAAATCCCTCCTGGCATGACATCCCTTCAGGTGCTCTCTTTTTGTCTATACAGTGCCCCTTTTCTCCGCGCCTCAGCAATATTCAAAGCAGAGATATGTCAAAATTTGCATGCTAATATCTCAGCTGGTTCAAAATACAGTATAAAGATGTTCAACATATAGTGATCATAGCTATTGCACAATCTCTCCCTTTTGAAATTAGTTATTTTTTCCTCATAGAAGAGCATCTTATGCCTACAAACACTTTCTGCTCGCACTCTACTATAGATAACTATGTTGCCCTGCAATATTGGAGAGATGTACTTGAAACATCCTTATACATCAAAGATTCTACTTCCAATACTTCACATATTTGAATGGATTTATGTGGCATATCACCATGCAAAGCTTTTGTTAGAGATGAACCTTACTTTGAATTCACAGAAACCCATTCAGCAGTTTTGGATGCACGTTTTCTTTGAGACATCATGCAAAAATACAAGGTTGACAGGATCAATATCATTATACCTGTAACTTCATGACACTGATGGTGCACATGAGTATTTCCATAAATATGAGCTGAAGCATTCCCATAGAACTTGAGATTTACAAGTTCACCAAACTTAAAAATTTCTGTATGGGCATCTTCAGAAAATTCACCATAATGAAGGGTAGCTCCTTCACTAAATACTCAAAACCTTCTTTATCCAACTTGTCATAAGTATCACAAATAGGAGGGGTCTTAAACATTACCATTTTATGACTGCTTCATCCAACTTGCAGCGACATATAACTATGTTTGTTAGTACCGGAGGTATGTTTATCACTTCCACCAGCATCCAGGAAAACAAACATACCCTCACATAGTCGACGATCAATTTTGTAGTCATTTCCAGTTTCCAAGGGCTCCTACGGTGGGTCTTCAAACTCAAAATACTGCTCAAATTTGGATTCCTAAAGATCATATGCCCTTTCATAATTTTGGCAATCTAAACTATCTTCAGGGGCACCAATGACACCATCATATGTCCTGATTTTAATTTCACTGTCTTCTTTATCTATGGCATTTGAGACAAAGGGGTCATTATGCACCCATTTTTCAACATTTGAGGCATTCAACCCCATTGTATTAGGTGCAGGTATTTTAGCAGTTTTTACTTTGATAAGGCAGACAACATCATTATCGATAGGTTGACTTCCACTTGGCTCAAAAACAATGTCACTCTTTGAGCATACATCATTCTGTCACATCTACACAGAGAATAATACTAAATTTAACACCCTAGCCAAGGCATCAGTCGAATTGGCAGAAAGCTAGCTGATAACTGACATCTACAAGGGAGAACAACATTCCAGCTCCACTAGAAACCTACTCTAGAAGTCATTCTCCAGGTACCCTTGATGAGATTTCTCCTTCCAGGTACCTTCTCGTCTGTCCCAATTCAAGAAGTCAAAAGTTTTGAATTTGAAAAAAAACTCTCTCACGGGAGTTATTTAACTGAATTTTACAAGCTTGCCTGAACTAATTTATCTAGATTTAGGTAACAACAATTTGTATGGCAGTATTCTGCCTAGCTTGTGGACCTGCAAAAATATCCAGTCTATGAGCCTCGCAAGAAACAAATTAAGCGGTGAAATTCCTCTTGGTATGGCATCCCTTCAGGTTCTCTCTTTTTTCTCCATTCAAACAACAGTTTTATCAATATTACAAGTGCCCTAATAGCTCTACAAGACTGTCATAACCTTACCACATTGGTTCTGTCAACTAATTTTAATGGGGATATGATTCCAACTCATACACATGGATTTCCCATGCTATGGACATTAAGTCTTGGAAATTGTGCTCTTTCCGGGCAAGTTCCAGTTTGGCTCCTGAAATGTCCAAATTTACAGGTATTGGATCTTTCCTGGAGTAATCTCAATGAGGTTATTCCTATTTGGTTAAACACTCTTCAATATCTTTTTTATTTGGACATGTCAAATAATTCTCTGTCAGGACAAATTCCAAATAAGCTTATGGAGTTACCTAGTTTTAAGTCAATACAAATACCCATGTATCAGCTCAAACTCCCTTTGAGCCCTCTTTATATGTAAAGAAAAATCAAAATGCTTTTGGGCTACATTACAATCAGTTGTCTAATCTCCCCCCTTCTCTATACTTGGCCAGAAACAATCTTAGTGGCACTCTAAGCCCTGAGATTGGGCATATGAAAATGCTTCATATTATAGATTTGAGTCATAATAATTTCTCGGGGATAATCCCAGACACATTGGCTAACTTGAAAAATTTGGAGACCTTATATTTGTAAAACAATAATTTTTTTGGAATCATACCACCATCCCTGAAGGATCTCACATTCCTAGTAAGGTTCAATGTCTCTAATAATCACTTACATTGGTTAATACCTTCTGGACATCAATTTCATACCTTTAACAAGTCTAGTTTTGAAGGAAACTTTGGTCTCTGTGGCCAGCCTATTACTACCACCTACAGTCTGCCTGTGTCAATACCGGGGGTACCTTGCTGCACACAGAATCAATAGGCTTGACAAAAATACCATTCTTGGCATAACCATGAGTGTTGGTGTTGGGATTGCTTTTCTTTTGGCTGCGATTATTTGGAATCAATCAAGAAGACAGGTAACAGAGCAGGGAGTTGCAGACAAGATGGATTTTGACATGCCTCACAAGATTTCTAACGCCTTGGGATATAACTTGGTGTTGTTATTCCAGAATCATTGTTGTAAGGATCTTGCTATTGCTGATCTCTTGAAAGCTACTGGTAATTTTTAGCAGGAAAAAATCATTGGCTGTGGAGGCTTTGGATTGGTATATAGATCCACTTTGGAAGATGGCACAAAAAATGCAATTAAAATATTGACAAGAGAATGTGGTCAGATGGAGCATGAATTTAAGGCTGAAGTAGAAGCTCTATCAAGAGCCCAACATAAGAATCTAGTATCATTGCAAGGATACTTCAAGTATGGGAATGATAGACTGCTGATTTATTCCTGTATGGAGAATTCGAGTTTGGTATATTCTATGAGCCTATGACGCTTTAGATACCATCATAATTTCTATATATTTGTGTCAATTAGACGTGTAATAGCTCTATTCTCCAAGTCACCTCATGGTGTCATCAACGATGCATCATGATAATAACATCTCCAAGTTCAGTTTCAAAGTGTCTTCACAAGATGCTCCAAGATGTCATCAAGGTGCTCCAAATAGATCTTCAACAAGATATCTTCTACTTCTTTTCAAGGTGCTCCAAGTCCGTAGGCCTTAAATCTTCTTCAACATCCTGCTCCTAAAATGTCTCCAATATTGTAGAAATTTAGCTAAATAAATCACTTATTCACTGAAGATTAACCTGGTCATATATCAATTTCGAATTGCATACATAACACATAACCTTCTTCTACAATTAATTTTCACATGCGGAAATAACAGAAGCAATCTCACATCAATTCAATCACACATTAACTCAGTATGTATGGGGAAAGCCTATAGCTGAAAACCCCGCAGCTATTGTGTATATTATAATGGAGAAATCATGTAACAAAACAAGTACAATACTCCTCACAAGTACTCGGTACTTTCTCATAAAGTCACACACAATCTAGCTTAGTTTTGAACAGGTTACTGGTTCAAAACTCCCCGCCAATTGCCTTGCCTCTATTGCGCAATCATGGCCTGTATATGTAGAGATCCAAGGTTCGAATCCCCTTGGCTTGACTGCGCAATTGTCATGGACAATTCCTCCAAGTGTAATGCAAATCCCATGCAAAACTGAACCTCCAACTGATAGCTATACTCACCCTTTCATCTACCTCTTCCACTGGTCTCCACTGAACCGATCATGCACTGTAGTGAAATGAAGTGTTCTGAGTTGATTAATGAGTTGACATTTAGTAAATTAAATATTATTTAATTTACTCCACTCATATCTAGTTGATTAGTTAGTTAACTAATCCCAACTAGTTCAACTAAACAAACAAACAACAACAACTCCACTCAATCTCGCATCCCTCCAAAACCTCACACTGAAGTCCAACTGAATTCAACCATGCAAGATGCCATCAAACCCTAGGAACCACGTGATTCCTTCTGTCACTTGCATGAGCCACCTCCATGACTCAAACTGAAGTGCTCCAAGAGAGTAAACTGTTGTTTATAGTCAAAATATTATTAAGGGTAAATAATATTTGACTTCCATATTTTTATGAGACACAGTCTAAAAATAGCCTGGGTCCTAAAAATAAGGGTCTCATCTATTTTTACCAACATGTCGCATGCTTCAAGAATCTCCAACTGGAATCTCTGAATTATGCTCCGTATGTCTAAAAATAGACATAGTCTAAAATAGACTTGCGCCAAAAATAGCCTGCGGGCCCACTTAGTATACTCAGCTCCATTTGCTGCATTCTCAACACTCCCTCTCAGCAAGATATGGATTATCTGCAATCCCTATCCTGCCTCCGTGGAATTCGAACTTGCTCCTGGTGAGCGCCTTCGTCAGGATGTCGGCATCCTGATCCTCCGTGGGAACATATGAAAGCATCATGATCCTCCGCTGAACACAATCTCTGATGTGATGATACCGATGCCTGAAACACTGCCGCCTCAACTCATCCTCCTGTCTGTACCATGAACCATATCCCGATGTGCCTCTGATATAGCGCAATACATGCTTGCCCGCCTTCGAAAAGAGCTTGGTAGGCTTAACCATAGCTTGCGAAAGCTGGTTAACTGCATAGCATATATCGGGTCGAGTATTGACCAGATACATCAACGACCCCACCAACTGTCGATAGACAGTGGCATCCACTACCTCCTCCGAAGTAGCATCTCCCTTCCTCCAACCTCCAGGAAGAGGGGTATCAACGGGCTTGCAGCCTTGCATGTTGAACCTCTCCAGAATCTCCCGGGCATACTTGCCCTGAGAAACAAACAGTCCTCCACTGCGCTGCCAAATCTCCAATCCCAGGAAATAATGAAGGATGCCCAGGTCCTTCATCTCAAACTCTCGTACAAGATCCTCCTTGCATGAAAGTATCAACTGCTCGTCGCCAGTCAAAATCAGATCATCTACATACAGTACGATGATCAACAGCTTCCCCTCCACCACAATCTGGTACGGGTTTGGATCCGCCTCACTCTTGGAGAATCCAAGCCCGGTGAAGTAGCTGTCTATCCGAGTGTACCAAGCACGAGGTGCTTGCTTCAGCCCATACAGTGCTCTCTTGAGTCGGCACACATGCGACTCACTGCTGAAGATCTCAAAACCTTCAGGCTGCTCTATGTACACCTCTTCCTCGATAACTCCATTGAGGAACGCAGTCTTCACATCCATCTGATGAATGTGCCACCCCATCTGCGCTGAGAGAGCAAGGATCGTCCGTATGGAAGAGTACCTTGCGACAGGTGCAAAAGTCTCCTCATAGTCAATCCCCTCGATCTGTGAGAAGCCACGGGCGACAAATCTCGCCTTGTACTTCTCCACACTCCCGTCAGCCGCCTTCTTCACCTTGTAGATCCATCGCGAACCTACAACTGATTTCCCAACCGGTCTTGGGACAATCTCCCATGCACTGTTCCTGATGATCGAATCATATTCTTCGATCATGGCATCAACCCATGCGGGTTCCTCCACGGCTTCCTCAAAAGAGGATGGCTCTGTCACAACACATTGACTCATAAGAGCCATGTATCCAGTGTACCGATCCGGTGACTGTCTCTGTCTGCGCTGTGCTGTGGGTGGTCCTACAACCTTCTCTGCATCCCGAGCCAGTCGCTCAGCTTCTGCAGTGCTCATGCGCCCTCTGATGGTTGGCGCTGCCTGGGTGGTTTCTTCCACCTTCTGAACCTCCTCTTGTGGCTGATCCACATCCGGAAGCTCCTCCTTAGGAACTAACAGCTCCTCATCTGCATGCAAGTGTAGCTCCCTCTCAAGCGAACACTGCATGGCTTTCTCCTCTTGGAATTTTATATCCCGTCGCACAACAGTCTTGCGACTGTCTGGCACATACACCCGATAGTTGTGAGGTGTATCAGTGTACCCCACAAATATTCCAACTTCAGCAGTTGGATCCAGCTTCCTTCTTGCATCCTTCGTCACATGCATGTAGACAGGAGATCCGAAAATCCGCAAATGGGAAATATCGGGCCTCTTGCCAGAATAAGCCTCCTCTGGTGTACTCATGCCAAGAACCTTGTGAGGACAACGGTTCTGCACATACACTGCTGTATTGCATGCCTCGGCCCACAAGTGAAGGGGTAGGCCCTGATCATGCAACATCGCCCGTGCAGCACCCACGATCGTTCTGTTCTTCCGCTCAGCCACCCCGTTCTGCTGCGGGTTATGGGGTGCGATGAGCTCTCTCCGAATCCCTTCTGCGCTGCAGAACTCCTTGAATTCAGCCGAGATGAATTCACCACCGTTATCACTCCTTAGAGCAATCACCTTCTTCCCCGACTCCTTCTCGACCAGTGCTTTAAACTCACAGAACTTTGCGAATGTATCTCTCTTCTTCGACATGAAGAAGATCCAGCACTTTCGAGAGAAATCATCAACAAAGATCACATAATACTTGTGCTTTGCTGTCGAAGCAACTGAGAAAGGACCACACACGTCTGTGTGAACTCTCTCAAGGATCGTCGTGCCGCGACTATCCTTCTCGTGAAAGGTGGCTTTCACATACTTCCTAAGTAATCCTTGCCTTGTCGTCACAGTACAACGCAGTGCGCTAGGAGATCCCGGTAGAAATCTGTGCCAGAATCTTCAAAGCTCCATGAGCAGAAGATAGCCCCAATCTCTGTTGCCATGAATTCGCCTGTCATCTGACTCACCACATCTCCCGACCTTGCATGCCATAGGAAATGATCATCTGCATAGTGAATGCAAGGTTCGAGTTGAACCTATCTTGGGGTCTCCCGGTAGTCTTCTTGCGCGGGAAAGCTTTCCCTTCGCTGAAGACCACATCATAACCCATATCCTCCAACATCGCTACTGAAATCAGGTTCTTCTTCAATCCAGGTACATGCATGACATCCTTTAAGACAAAGGGTTTACCAGACTCCCTCTGAAAGGATACGGTACCGATACCAGTCGCACTGTATCTACCATCATCGCCCATCTCGATGTGCACACCCAAATCTTTGTCCTCCAAATCTGAGAACAACTCCCGATCTCCCGTCATATGAAATGACGCACCGCTGTCCAAGAACCACACCGATCCCATCACACTTGAAACCAAGCATGCGATCAGTGAAAAATCAAGCTCGAACTGTGAAGCCAAAGCCTCTCCATCTGCAGATCTTCCCGCTTGCTTGTTTTTCTTCTTCTTTGGACAATTGGTAGCATAATGTCCGTGATCATGGCAGTGAAAACACTTCACTTTTGCCATATCCTGCTTCTTGCCCTTTGCACCGGAATGAGAGGTTTTCTTACCCTTCCCCTTCTTTTCTTTGGCAACCAAAGCGCAGTTTTCTTCATCAGCTCCCTTTGATGAAGATCCATCTCGAGTAGTCCTCCTTATCTCCTCCTACATGAGATCCGCCCAAAGGCGCTCCCATCCCGGCAGCTTCTCCCGACCATTGACACTATCTTGATATGAGTGCCAAGCCTTCGGAAGACCAAGGAGAGCCAGGTCGACCATATCCTCTTCATCGACGGTAACTCCCACACTTCCCAGTTCATCTCTGCATTGAGTGAACTTCGTGAGGTATTTAGCGATACTGTCGCCCTTCTCCATCTTGATGTTCCTGAGCTTGTCTTTGAGCGCCGGCTTCCTTTGGTCACTCTTACTCTGGAATAGATCCGTCAAAGCTTTCCACATTAAATATGGAGTAGCCTTTCCATGCAGGCTGGATACAATATGATCCTTGACGCCCTCCAACAGGATCCTTTGACACTTCGCCATCTTCTTTTGTCATGCATCGACTTCAACAGGATCAGTGGGCTTTTGGACATCCGTATCTACGAACTCCTTGAGACCATTATCTTCTAATACTGCTTCCATGCGATCCTTCCATGCAACATAATTCGAACTGCCTTCAAGAGCATATTCGAGTCGCAAACCGTTGAAAGACATTTTCAACACCGGCACTAAGAAAACAAAGCTGCTGCAAAATTCGAATTCCAAACTCCAAGCTCTATCGCTTCCGATCTACACTTGAGAACAAATTATTTCCAAATTAGAGATTGACTGCAAGGGGCTTTTACCAGACCTTTCACTTTCCGAAGAAAGATGAATCCGGAGGCTTCCTGGCCCGTATGCAGACTCTGTCCGAGGAAATAAGTTTGCAATCATCGTAATAGATCTCGACAATTAATCTTGCTCCGATACCATGTAGAAATTAGCTGAATAAATCACTTATTCACTGAAGATTAACCTGGTCATATATCAATTTCGAATTGCATACATAACACATAACCTTCTTCTACGATTAATTGTCACATGCGGAAATAACAGAAGCAATCTCACATCAAATCAATCACACATTAACTCAGTATGTATGGGGAAAGCCTATAGCTGAAAACCCCGCAGCTATTGTGTATATTATAATGGAGAAATCAAGTAACCAAACAAGTACAATACTCCTCACAAGTACTCAGTACTCTCTCATGAAGTTACTCACAATCTGACTCAGTTTTGAACAAGTCTCGGGTTCAAAACTCCCCGCCAATTGCCTTGCCTCTATTGCGCAATCATGGCCTGTATATGAAGAGGTTCAAGGTTCGAATCCCCTTCCCTTGATTGCGTAATTGTCATGGACAATTCCTCCAAGTGTAATGCAAATCTCATGCAAAACAAATCTACCAAGTGATAGCTTTACTCACCCTTTCATCTACCTCTTCCACTGGTCTCCACTGAACTGATCATGCACTGTAGTGAACTGAAGTGTTCTTGAGTTGACTAATGAGTTAATATTTAGTAAATTAAATATTATTTAATTTACTTCACTCATATCTAGTTGATTAGTTAGTTAACTAATCCCAACTAGTTCAACTAAAACAAACAGAACACAACTCCACTATCTGTCCCGTTAACTCCTCCAAAACTCCTGCCACTGAAGTCTAACTGAAGCCAGCCATGCAAGATGCCATCAAACCCTAGGAACCACGTGATTCCTTGTGTCAGTTGCATGAGCCACCTCCATGACTCAAACTGAAGTGCGCCAAGAGAGTAAACTGCTGTTTATAGTCAAAATATTATTAAGTGTAAATAATATTTGACTTCCATATTTTTAGGAGATCAGTCTAAAAATAGCCTGGGTCCTAAAAAATAGGGTCTCATCTATTTTTACCGACATGTCGCATCCATCAAGAATCTCCAAGTAGAATTCCCAAATTATGCTCCGTATGTCTAGAAATAGACATAGTCTAAAAATAGACTTTGCGCCAGAATTTGCCTGCGGGCCCACTTAGTGAAGGCGACTTCATTTCACTAAGCTCCATCATCTTGCTGCATTCTCAAAAAATATTGCAAAGAACAAGCAGTTATAGGCCTTCAAAAATACCTTAAAATAAATTCACCAAACAATCCCTTCAGGCCTATTATTATTTCACTTCAAATAATGCCCAAAGTCTGTTCTAAAGCTGCTAACCATTGTCCTCAAGATAAAACAAGTTTTCTTCAAGCCTTCTAAAAAATATTTGCCAAGATCATCTTCAAAAGGAATCTAAATTATGTGCAAGAGGCTTGGACTAAGTACACATGGTCTTAATTTAGAGCTCTTAACCTAGAATGTGTCGCAACAGAGGACTGATCAAGCACTAGATTCACGTGTAGAGGTCAAGAATAGGTTCAATTCTAAATGTTGAGATATACCTTCTCACAAGCTCAAAATGTTTCCCACAAGTCCGAATAGCCTTTTTTCCACACACAGGTCTGAACTCTTGAGCAAATCCGAGATACGAGTTGTAGATCTGAGGAATATATACGATGAGCCCTCCTCATAGGACCAAGCTGCCAATTATCTTGTTTGCTGGAGGTTCAAGTATCCATAGAATATCCTCAAGACCGAAGTTGTTTGAGGACTGCAATTCACAACAGTGTTTTAGCTTTGTCCACAGCTCTGGTTTCCACTGGTCCAAGGGTTTTGTAGCTTCCTCTTACAGGTTCGAAGGTATGGAAATTTTTGTTACATGTCCAAAATACAGAGAGTATCTTACTGTCTTATCCACCGAAATCTTCAGAGAAATGCAAAGTCAGGATTGTCCAACAAATAAATCTGAGCCAAGAGTCTATACACAGTCTTAAACTGCTATAGTTACTACGCATGAATCATTATAATCTTCCACAGTTCGATCAAGAAATTCACCACAAAAAATACTAGTGATGTAGCTTGGTTTGCAATCTGAAATTCTGTCTTCTAGCACAATTATTATCACAAGTCCAAAGGAATAGATAACCATCACAGATTTTTGACCCAAACAAATTTTATTCCTCGACTTCCAAGTCACTTCTGCGGTATTCTACTTTTTTCACCTCATCCTCAGGTCTGTCTAGATGCATTTGAGATCGGTATCCTTCCTGGATCTACTGTTTTTGTGATATCCCTTAAATTTACAAGTTTTCTCCAGTGGTCCAAAAGACTTCCTACTTTTCCCCCTTGTTCTTGAACTTTGACAAAACATAGTAAATAAATTCACATTTATAGAAATTTCAACAACTAGACAAATGAATGTATGACATGAGACCATCCATCGAGTATAGGTTTCTCTGTGCATGAATTGTTATGATGTATATGCATGTCAACTAATAGCATCATGGTTGCTTGTATCTATCAATTAATACACGCTTCTTGTTTCCTAGGAAACATTTGATCAGTAATAATATTATCGTATTTGTACTTGCTTGATAGTCATATTACAAGTACTAATACACATAACCAAAAAAACTACAGTGGCCCAATCTCAAAAATTGAAGTGCCAAAATTTGTTGCTGAATTAAAACAAAATTTTTGAAATCCATTTAAAAGCCCACATTGTATGAGACCTTGCCTTCAAATTTAATTATCTGGAAAATACAACAGGGGTGCACTGCATTAATAACTTGAGCAACATGCAGTGGCCCAATAAACTTGATAAATTTCCCAACTTTTAGTGCTTTGGAATGCCAAAGTACTACATTTTAACTATTAATTTCCATGAGGCTTCATAACTTATCTCACTCAAATATACTCTGGGTGTAACCATTTTGCTTCCTGCTCTTGCCCAAGGTTATGTGAAAGCACTTTCTCACAAAACATCTTTGACCTCATTCTACTCTATTCCCCGTTCTTAACTTCATGTTCAGCATTAGTCGTGGAGATATTATCTTGATCTTTACCTTTCGACGCAAACTTAGCCTCTTCCTCTAATTTTTTCACCTGAGCAACATGTTTCTTCCCAGAAAGATGCGAGTCAAAAATAATTTGACTGTTACAAACTGCATTGCACAGAGTACATAACTTAACTTCCGCTATTGCAGTGCCAGCTTCCAATAACCTTTGTTGTTTGGTACCTATGTCATCTGTTGCTTTTGCTTTAAATTTTCTTTTCCCAGTGTTAGAATCAGAAAATTCCCCTTCTGATTTTTTAATTTTGTTTGGATGTTGTGAGCTTCGTACTGAATTTTATTGTCAAAAACTGAGGAGCGGAGGTTTATATTTATACTTGTTTACCATGTTTTAAAGGAAATGTCCTTCTAGAAGGGGAGGTCGACATGTGTGCCAAAGTGCAGGTCGGCTCACTGTTAGGTGTAATTTTCTTAGTCTTAAAAATTCAATATCTCACAAACTACTAGGAGTTTCGGGACAAATAAGGGCTCATTGGAAAGGAAAAAATGCACTCCATAAGATGCTATAGGAGAAAATTTGGAAGGATGCCTCTAAGGTGGTAAAAAAAAAATCTTTGTGACTGTCCTTAATGTTTGTGTGCGCCTTTGTTGAAAATTAGGTAGGGTTAGGTTTAATTCAAATTCTCTTCTTGATAATTACTTGTGAGCTTACTTCTTTTACTTATGTCTTCTCTTCTTAGCTTATTATGTCTTTCATCAAGTCAATTACCAAAACACAAGAGACACAAATTTAGGCTCTTCGAGCCAGGGCCAAAACCTCTCCCTCTTGGAGAGGAAAACCCACAAGAAATTCTTATCATAGACTTTTAGATGACAAGTACCATGACCATGACATAGACCCTTGACCCTTGTATGCCTCCAAGACCTTGTCACTGCTTCTTCATTGATTGTTTAAGCTGATCCTTCTTTTCTGCACTGTCTTGCACCGTCCTGCTCTTTTCTACACCAAAACTAGAGAGCTCAGTATAAATGTATTTCCCTTCTCATACTGTATGTGATCCTTACTGAGATATCAACACCTTGTTATAGAATATCCCGTGCACACCTTGCACCTTCACTTCACCTTGCTCATTGGTCTTCAACATACACACACGTCTTATTTCATTTTGATGAATAGTCCACCATTTTCATACTCTAATGATACCCTTACTTGTGTTGCATTACTTCATTGAGCACACTTATTATACTTAGCACTTCACACAATCCTGTAACTACTAAACACAGTCCTGTAACTTCTTCTCCTTCAATAAATATATCCAGGTCTTGTGGGAGAAGTCATCTGTAAAAGTCATATAATAGGAACATCCTCCTAAGGATGTCATGGGCAGCATACCACATAAATCAGAATGTATCAACTGCAAGATATCAGTTGTCTTTATGACACTTGAGGGGAATGGTCCCCTTGTATGCTTCCCTTCAGCACAACCCTGACATATACCTTCATGATAATATTTAAATTCAGGCATCCCTATCACCACCTTCCTTGCTTCGGGAAGGGTTTTGTAATGAAGATGTGCAAACCTCTGATGCCATAACTCTATTTGAAGAGTTGTATCACATCACATAGCCCCCAATGGACTTACTCCAACCGAGTAGAGTGTATCAACTCTAAAACCAATAGTAAGAGCTTCTTTGAAGTTCCTCTTCCAGATGCGTACATTTCCATCAACGAATGCCACTTTGAACCCTTTGTCTTCCATTGCCAAAATAGACATAAGGTTCTTCTTCAAATCAGGTATGTACAACACATCTTGTAAATAGACGACCTAACCTTGAGATAGATGAAGGGTCACAGTCCCTATCCCTTTCATGAGCTATGTGGCATGTAACAGAGAGGGAAGATACAATAATATATTCATTTTTTTTATCAACAACATTAGACTCACCGTACCTGGAATTTCTTGACCCATTGAAAGGTTTCCCATTTCCACTATGATCAGAGGGAACCTTCCTTTTTCCTTTGAACTTGTTGTTCCTTTGATTTCCATTCCCCCTCAAGTTGTTGTTGTCATCATCCCTAGGAGATTCCCTTCTATTGGGGCACTCTCTTGCATAGTGACCAGACTTGTTACAAGTGTAACATCTTCCCTTCCTTCCTCTGGGCCCTGCTCTACCATGGTTTTGATTTCTCGGGCCACCATGGTTCTTCTTCTTTGCACGAGCGGCGAAGGCAGTAGGGTCACGTCTATTTCCATTAAAGGGATGATCTCTCTCCATCATTCTTGTCTCCTCTTGAGTGCATCTAGTCAACAATTCATCAAAATCAGGAATCATCTTATTATTAAGAATTGTAGTATTAAATACATACCAGTCTTGGGGAAGTCCTCCAAGAGCAATGAGGACGAGCTCTCGATCAACTACTTATCCTATGGCAAGGGGATCATTCCTAATTTCTATGAGCCTCATAAAATATGATGGATGATCATGAATCTTCCCCTGCACATAGTCCATGAAATCTTGATCTTCTAATACCAAATCTAAGGACCTCTTCATGCATGATAAGCGGACTTGTCAGTAAACTTATCATCAGACCATTGCTCCTTGACAAGACTTCTTCTTCGGTGATTTATTTTCACACTATCTTGGACTTTGTCTTCACCTCAGCTCTAATAACATGTTAATTTTAGAAAAACATGGTATTTTCTATATGCTTAATGCAGTTTTACTTTAATCTTTCTTATAGGCCCAATTCAACACATAAACATTAAAGTAAAATGTCGATAGAACATAATAATAGATCAATAAAAGACTAAGCCAAATAATGTAGATTAGATTTTACAATTCTTCTTGTCCAGCGACGATAGAGAGTGATGTGCGTTACGACAGTCAACAGGATGCATCAGCCAGCAAAGACTTTCTCAACATCAGATCATCCAACCTTCCAAGCGTCACACACACCCCTCAAAGACAGCTCCAAAAGTCAGTGCAAGTCAACAAAAGAATCCCTCATCTAGATTTTTGACATCATCCATATTTTCGACATCCATTTCTGACATCATTTCTGGCATCCATATTTCAGGCATCATCCATATTTTTGGCATCCATTTCCGGCATCCGTATTTCTGACATCCAGATTTCCGGCATCATCCTTATTTCCAACATCCATATTCACACGTGGGAGAGAGAGAAGTCTCTTCTAGGCTATACGAACCAATCAGATCATGAGTAATGTGATGAGATGATGATGAAATGGACATCATATCTCTCCAATTTATATCAGTTAGTGATGGTGTGTGACACATCTATTCGGCTTCTAACCCTACATTACAAATTTGACGGAAATAGCACATGTGTGGAAAATAAAATTAAAATATATGTTCTTCTCATCCAAACAAGATGATCTTTAGATCAATATTGCACCTCTCCGAAATAGGTATCCAAAAAAAATATAATCATCATCATATGAGCAGTGCAACCTGGAGTTTGGACCTAGTTTAACAAAATTAACAATGTTGCTACTCTGAGAACAAAACATGATGGTTAAATACGAAAGGCCACTCTAAACAAATTGGCAAATGCTTACAAGATTCTCGGTACTTTGTTTTGGACACAAGATTTTTTTTTTTTAATGGTCTAACAATATTTACTTTGAATATATCTCAATATATATTTATTACTTATATTCTACATAAGCCACATATTATTGAAAAAGTAATCTACATGGTTGAAATTGTCAGCATAAGTTTCAAGTTATGAGTCAATATATTACTTTCAATTTATAATTGGGCACTTCCTATTTGGTGTATGTTTGTTGCTTTTGTACTTATTCTCATTTTATATTTAGTGGCTATGAGAAACAGTGAAGGTTTTATACTTGATTTCATATCGTGGAAAGTCCTAGTAATTCAGTCTGAAAAGGAAAGATTTACAAATCTCAAACTTAGACATTAGAATATGTTTATCACCTTTTTAAATAGATCAACATGACAGAGTCTTATTCTATCATATTTTTGTAGTGGAACAATGGCCCTTTGTATTTGATGTGTTCTTTACCTCCAAATACTTTTCATAAACACGTTCTTTACCTCCAATTGCTCTTCATCCACCATATAAATGTTTTAATCTTATAATTATTTGTCAAATTTACTGAAGAGTTGCACCTTGCTTCATATTTCAGAAACTCTATTTGCACATCTTGCTCCTTGTGTAAATATTTCAAAAACTCTATTTGTTACTTGACTCTGGTGTGGGCAGGTTACAAGAAATGTGATTGGAAAAAGGATGGGGAGACAATGCAAATCATGTCTCGGATATGATTCGTATGTTGTTGGAGATCCTTCAAGCACCTAAGCCATTGACTTTGGAAATGTTTCTAGGAGGGGTTTCCATGCTTTTTTATGTTGTGATTCTTTCACCTCATGGTTATTTTGGGCAAGAAAATGTTTTTATGAATGCCAGACAAGACATCGGTGGAAAGGTATTTTTTATTTATTTTTATAATTGCAATGTCCATTCCATGATATTCTCTCTTTTTTGTTTGATTATATTTTGAACATTTCTTTTGATTTTGTTTTGTATTTTAACTATGAAATTGAAAATACTTGATATCATGTCCATTCAAATAGCGAAAGCTTGAAGATGAAATTAGTATTACACGATATTGATTGAAACCTTTTTAGTTGTTTTGTGTTAAAAGATTTTCATGGCTATTAGAAAAAATTACTTTCATGTTGTTATTTCAACACATGTTGTTTATATACTTGACCAAGTGTATGCGTTAGAGAATGAAATTTTATTGTGAGACAATGATTAGACATCACATCTCATATTATTAATTTTCACAAGTTATGTACAACTTGAGTTTTTTAGCATGTAACTTAGTTCACATGACTGTGCCTAAGATTTCCCTGAATGTTGAATACTAAGTTAGTAAGGTGTTTTTTTTTTTTTAATGGTGACGTTTTATTTTCTTTGTTTATATATGTCATCTGACTACATAGTGGCCACTATCGCCCAACTAAAGAAAACTTGTTCGAGTTTCTTTCTTTTATGGGGAAAAATGACTTTGACATTGTTGATGTTGAGGTGTATGTCATATAAATAGTTTATAGTCTACTTCAGTTTATATTCTATTGTTCACCATCTTTCATGTCTTACACTCTGCATTGTATCTTCTTTTGTTTTCAAAAAATGAACTCATTATTGATGGTAAGAAGTACGAATTGAAGAAAGAGGATAACGATAACACTGGAGCGACAAATGCAAAAAGAGTGAGAGAAGAGACGGTTCTAGTGATACCCTTCGAGCCAATATCCTACATAAGACACACACATAAATACTAATGGTCGAGTCTTCAAAGTTGGCGAATTCACCTGTAATATGGGGAGACAATTCATAACACATCTTGGATATGATTAATTTGTTGTTAGAGATTCTTTAGGCACATGCACCAACAACTTTGGAAATGTTTCTAGTAGGAATTCATATGGCTTTTAATGTTCTAATTATTTCACGTCAGGCTTATTTTGGGCAAGCAAATGTTTTAGGAATGCCAGACACGACATCGGTGGACAGGTAAACAATTTTTTTATAATTGCAATTTTCATTCCATGATATCCTCTCTTTATTGTTTGATTGTATTTTGGATGTTTCTTTTGATTTTGTTTTTTCGTTTAACTGTGAAATTGAAAATACTTGGTATCATGTCCATTTAAACAAAAACCAAAGCTTGAAGATGAAATTAGTATTACACGATATTTATTGGAATCCTTATAACTATTTTGTGGTAAAATATTTTCATTTATATCAGAAAATTTTACTTCCATGTTGTTATTTGAGCACATGTTGTTTATATACCTGACCAAGTTCATGTGTTAGAAAATGAAAATTTTTTGCGAATAAAACGACAAGGATTAAACATCATACCTCGTATTATTTGCTTTCACAAGTTATCTACAACTTGAGTTTTTTAGCATATAACTTAGTTGACATGATTGTTCCTAAGCTTTCCCTGAAGGTTGAATACTAAGTTACTAAGGTGTTCTTTTCTATATATGGTGACATTTTATTTGCTTTGTTTATACAGATCATCTGGCCACATTATAGTGGCCACTATCGCCCAACTGAAGAAAATTTGTTCGAGCTTTTTACTTGTATGGGGAAAAATGGATTTAACATTGCTGATGTTGAGGTATATATAATATAAACTATTTATAGTCAAATTTACTTCATCTTCTAGTGTTCATTGTCGTTCATGTCTTACACTGCATTGTATTTTCTTTTGTTTTCAGAAAATGAATTCAGTATTGATGGTAAAAAGCAGAAATTGAAGAAAGAGGAGAGCAATAACATTGGAGTGACAAATGCAAAAAAGGGGAGAGAAGAGAACTGGTCTGGTGATACCCTTAGAGCCAATATCCCGCATAAGACACACATATAGATATTGATGTTCAGGTCTTCAGAGTTGGTGAATTCACGTGCAATGCCTTGGCAAAGCAATGATAATGTTTAGTGATGAAACATCATTTCATGTGTACATTGTAGTCCAACCAATATTAAGTTGGAAACTCATTGTAAGACTTTAACATTTCATATAATATAATTTATGTGGTTGAAATTATTTATAATTTCACTTGATATTGTTTAGTATTATAATTAACATATGCAACTTTATGTTTTCATATTAGATGAACATGCACATTATATGATATTTTTTAAACCATACAAATTAATTTATGTTGATTAATAATGAACACATAAAATCAATTTAAAACTACTAAATTAGTATTTTATATTGATTAATGATGAACACAAATAAAATAAATATATGACTAAATTAGTCATTTATAATGATTATTAATGAAAGTAAATGAAATGAATATAAACTACTAAATTAGTCGTTTATATAACGAATAAGAAACTACCAAAAAAGGATAAATGACCACTGCAGATGATAAATTTGTGATTACAAATAATGACTAAATTTCACATATATACAACTATTAGTAGCTAATTTATAGTATCTTATAACACGACCAAAAATTTAGTCATATTTCTTTAGTCATTAATTAGTTTCAAACGATGACTAAAATTTGCATATATATGACTATTAGTAGCTAATTTACAGTATCTTATAACACGACCAACATTTTGGTCATATTTCTTTGGTCATTAATTGGTTTTCTCAGGTGATTATATAGTAATATATTTGGTCATTAATTGTGACAATTAATGACCAAATCAATGATTAAAACAATGACCAAATCAATGACTAAATCAGTGACTAAATTAATGACCAAATATACTACTAGAAAAAAAAATTGAAATAACCAATTAATGAATAAGCTAAAAACGACTAAAATTTGGTCGCGTTATAAGATACTGTAAATTAGCTACTATTGGTCACCGACCGAAAAATAGTCGTTTATATGCAAATTTTAGTCATTTTTTTAGTAACTAATTAGCTATTTTGTATTAGTGCAACCATCAGGCCAACCTTTCCCAAAAGGCCAACCCAATGGCCCTTAATATTAGTTTCAACCATCTCAGCAAACAATTCAACCTACTCCTCAGTCGGTTCCATCGTTTCAGGAACCAGTTCTACCTACTTATAGTCAGCCAGGTTTACCTGCTCAACCTGCTCCGCCGGTTCCACTTGCTCAGCTGCAAGGTGATTATTATCCTCGAGGTTCATATCAACCAGTATATAGTGCGCCTCAGGTTTCTTACCCTCAAAATCAACCTATATATCATCAACCTCAAAGCCATGCTTACATTCCACAGCAGACTCCATACGCTGCTCAGTAGGGACCTCAGTGCTCTACTCTGACTCAATATCCTGGTCCTTAACCACAGTATCAACCGAGTTATCCTGCTTCTAACCCCTATGGTTAGAATCCTCTGGGACAAAATGCATGGGGATATAATCCCCCTCGGATTGGGTGGAATGTAAACATGGGTCCTTATCAAAGACCACCGATGACTTTCAACACTCAATTACCATTTATTGCTACATTGGAATTACCTGATGTGTCAAAGTTAATGAATGATCCTATTCTTCATAACCCGTATTGGCCTCTGGTTCCAACCAAGATTCTTGGTGATTGTCCCAAATTTGAGGGAAAATCTGGTGAATACCCCCAAGTGTATGTTATGACTTACCACTTGTGGTGTTCCTCTAACTCTTGGGTTGACGATTCTATTCGACTCTATCTTTTCTAGCGAACTCTTACTGGTGCTGCTGCAAAGTGGTACACTGAGCTATCTCGTGGCATCTTCCAAGACTTCAATTCTTTAGCCATGGCAGTCCTTACGCATTTCAAGTTACCAGTCCGCTATGAGACTGGGACACACCTCCTCACTTCATTGAAACGGAACCGAGCTACTCATATCTCGGATCATATTCATGAGTGGAGGCGTCGTCATCGCATGATCAAATTTAAAATTCCTGATCAACTTCTGACTCATTGGTTCACCACCTCCTTTGTCAATCAAATTGCCAAATACATAGCCATGGGGGCATGTGTAACCAAGGAACAAGCCATTGCTTACGCCCAGTACCTTGATCTTATGTATTCTCAGTCTGGTGCATTATATTACATCTTGCTTGATGCTCCTCAACTTGGAACTTCTAAACCACCAGCGACTCCATCCGTTGACAGTATTATTGGCTCCATATCCCAGACTTCTCAAAAGTCTTCTTCATCAAATTCTAGGAAGCCGAAGTCCGCTTCTTCCAATAATGTTGCTTCTCAGTCCACTTAGAATTCTGGTAAACCCATAGAAGTTAATGTCGTTCAGGCCAATTCCATGGATAATGCTTTTAAAGGTAAAAATAAGGGTAAAGGTGAGGCCGAAGCTGATACCCTGAAACAGGATTCTCAGAAACCTCGTGGTGGCGATGGTTCTCAACATAAACCAAAGTATCCTTGTTTGATTTGTGACGATGAGCACTTCACCAAGGACTGTCTAAGATGATCCGAAGTGAGCCGCTTGGTCAAAGGAACCCAGGCTCCGGATGTTCTTAAATAACCTTTCCCATCTCAGCAGACTCAGATGGTAGAGCAACCTCAGTCCTCTGCCCCATTTGGCTCTTAGGTGTTCATGATGAAGGGTTCTGCCACCGTTTCTATTGCTACTCGATCGAAAGATTATACTAGATCCCATCAGGCTATGGGGAAGGAGATCATTGATGGTCCTCCTCCTCCACTTGTTACTGGCCCTCTTGAAATTGAAAGGCCCAATTATGAATCCGTTGTGCAATCACCTTCCAAAGGTGTACTATGCAAGTCTTCTTATAATCCGAATGGCCGTGCCACTCACCACTACAATATTGTTGAGGATTTGGCTTAGGCACCGTCCATGATGTTCGTGTTAGAAGTACTTCATAGTTGTTCATCTTAGCGAAGAGCTTTGTTATCTGCGATTGGCGGGATTGATCCTGCCGATACTAGCCTTCTTGCTTTCGATTTAGATAATTTTTTTCCACGACTTCCACATCAAATTATGCTCATTATTCAAGTTGTTATTAATGGTCTCGACATCCATCGAGTAGTTGTGGACGAAGGTGCATCAACCTGTGTCATGTCATCTTCGTGTTGGAAAGCTATTGGTTCTCCAACCCTGAATTCATCACCAAATTCCCTTGAAGCATTTGATGGAAGAGAATTAAAACCTTTAGGTGTTCTTGCTAGTTTACCGATTACACTAAAAGGGAAGAAAGTCAATGTTGAGGTTGAAGTTTTTAATGCTAAACTCAATTATAATATTCTCCTCGATCGTAGTTGGACTCACGCCATGTTATGTGTTCCATCCACTCTCTTTCGTGTTCTAAAATTTCCACACGAAGGAAAGATTGTTACTGTTGATCAATTTTACTTCTTCACCTCTTCTTCCGAGAACAACATTCCATGACAATATTCCTACTCCTTATGAGAGCGTCAGGCCAGGTTTTTTTAAATATCCTGCCCTCATGGGTATTTTTCCTCTTCCTCCACCAAATACTGTTCAGACCCATATGATCTCTCGGTCTGATGACCCATGGATTATTCCTTCACCTAAACAGATCAATTCATTCGGAGATTCGATGCCTTTGAGTCCGATTTAGATTGATTATTGTGAACTCATTGTGGCTTCGGAAGCTCTATCCTCTAATCGTGATCCTTCGAGCATGTCTCTTGACATTTATTCTCAATCCCCTTGGCTTGGCGATTTAGATTCGCTTGATGCTTTGAAAGAAGTGTTTCCCTCTGATGAAGCCATCGTGGAAACCATGTCTCTTGAGGATCTGCCGTGGGACGATGGTCATCATCATTCCTCGTTCATGCCTGGCCTTGGGGCCATGTCTACTTGTCTCGAGCGTTTTTCATCTCAGGTTCCTTCTCCTCCACTTCAATTTCCTGTTCTTACGCATGACGTTTTTATGGAAGGTAACTTGAGCAATATTACACAGAAAATTCCTATTGACATTTTAGTTAAACCGGGAGTTGTCGAGAACATCCATATCGAGGTTACTTGTTCTTTCGATGAATTACAAGTTTAAACTAGCCTTTTCCATGAATTCCCTGATGTCTTTGCATGGTCATACGAATAAATGCCCAGCATCGACCCTAGTTTAGTGGTGCATGAAATACCTACTTACCCTGGTTCGAAGCCTGTTCATCAACATCTTCGTCCGTTGCACCCTAGAAAATTTGCTGCCATTAAAGGTGAAGTTGAAAAACTTCTCAGAGCCGGTTTCATTTATTTGATTCCTTCGACAAAATGGGTTTCTAATATTGTTCCTGTCGATAAGAAATAGGGAACTATACGCATCTGCGTTGATTATCATGATATCAATCGAGCTTGTCTTAAGGATAATTATCCTACTCCCTTTTTTGGATCAAATCATTAATGACTGTGCCAAGAGTGAGATTTTCTCTCTCATGGACGGTTTTTTTTGGTTATAATCAGATTAACATTCTCCCGACTTATCAACGTAAGACTTCCTTTATCTGTCCTTGGGGTACTTTCACATATAAAAATCTCCCTTTTGGCTTCAATAATGCTGGGGCTACATTTCATCGAGCGATGCCGTATGCTTTTCACGATATTCATCACATCATTCAGCCTTATCTGGATGACCTTCCCGCTAATTCGGCTAAGCGTAGGGACCATCCTGACCATCTTCATCTATTTTTTCTTCGTTGTTGATTCTATAATATTCGACTTAATTTGCACAAGTGCATCTTCTGCGTTGATTCCGATAGAATCTTAGGGTTTATCATGTCCAAAGACAGAATTTTCCTCGATCTACTCAAGGTTGAGGCTATTATTAATCTCCCCTCTCCCTCCTCATTACATCATTTGTAGAGTTTTCAAGGTAAGGCTAATTTTTTACACTGTTTTATACCTAACTATGTAGAAGTGGCTAGAGGATACACACGACTATTAAAGTAGGGTGTCCCATTCTATTGGGATGAGATTGCTCAGAAGTCTTTTGAGGCCCTGAAGATGTTGCTTGTCAATGCTCCTCTGTTGCATCCTCCTAACTATCATCGTGATTTTTCCCTTTATTTAGTCGTCGCTTTCAACATGATTGCCATGGTTGTGGTACAAGATGATGATGACGGTAATGAGCATGTTATTTATTACTTGTCTCATAACCTTCTCAATCCTAAGACACTCTATGCCCATTTCGAGAAGTTATTGTTTGTTGCGGTTCAAGCATTTCAGCATTTTCGTTTTTATATTCTTTTGTGTACGGTGAGTGTGATTTTTGATTGCAACCCCATGACCTATATATTGTCTCGACAATTGCTAGGGGGAAAATACTCGAAGTGGATTGTCATCCTCCGAGTGTTCGATTTGGATTTTACTGCTGCCAAGTCGAAGAAATCATTAGCTTTTGCTGATTTGATCTATTCCCTCCCTTCAGACTCTCCTCCGTCTCGTTCTGAGGAATACATTCCAGACGATATGCTTTTCTTGATTAGAACCCTCGATCCATGGTATTGTGATATCATTGTTTATCTCCAGACTTCTACTTTCAGATCTGAGTTGATGAAGGATTCCCGCCTATGCATCTGTCATCAATTGCAACCTTATCGTATAGTCGGGGATACACTCTATCGTGTAAGAGTGGATTCAATTCTCCATCGATGTTTGACTCTCGAGGAAGCTGAGAAAGCCCTCAATGATTGTCAAAGTGGCACCTATGGTGGTCACATGTTTGGTTATGCCACTACACAAAAGATTCTTCATGCTGGTTATTTCTGGCCTTCGATCTTCAAGACTGCATTGTCACGGTTCGTAAATGTCATGATTGCCAGATTTATCAACGCAAGATGCGTGTGATACCTGTACCTCTTCATCTTGTCATTACCATTGGTCCCTTTGCGAAGTGGGGCATCACTTTTATGACGTGTAACCCTCAATTGGCCGGGGGGCATGCTTATATTATCGTAGCCATGGACTACTTCACCAAATGGGCTGAAGCAATGCCTACACTTGCCATTGACGGTAAGACTGCTGCTCAATTTCTATTCAATCACATCATTGCTAGGTTTGGTGTCCCTTAGGCCATTGTTACTGATCACGGTTCCCATTTTCGGCATTACATGGTGGCGCAGTTGACTTCTAAGTTGGGTCTACATTACGATAGCTCAACGCCATACTATCCTCAAGCCAATGGCCAGGTTGAAGCCGTGAACAAAGTTCATGTTACCATGCTTCAACGTATGATTGGAATCCAAAAATCCAATTGGCATCTCATGTTATTTTCGGCTCTTTGGGCATACCGAACCTCAGTTAAGAATGTGACCAGATTTAGTCCATTCCAGTTGGTTTATGGTCTGGAAGCTACTCTCTCGATTGAGTGTGAAATACCTTCGCTCAATTTGGCTATTGAATTAATGTCGAACACTTCACCAGAAGAAGAGCATCTCCTTTACTTAGCAAGACTAGATGAAACTCTTCGCTTTTCTACTCTCGTTATCGAAGCACAAAATAAGTGGGTCAAAGATCATTTTGACCAATTGGTTTCCCCTCGTTCCTTCGTTGAAGGAGATCTTGTCCTCCTAT
The DNA here is from genome assembly GCA_034641835.2 of Pinus albicaulis. Lineage (NCBI taxonomy): Eukaryota > Viridiplantae > Streptophyta > Pinopsida > Pinales > Pinaceae > Pinus > Pinus albicaulis. Next base: position 1,019,150,650 of record CM076574.1, read on the forward strand.
ATGAAAAATCTCATGATAAGCTGGGGGTAGGAAAATTTCAACCCATGTGGCATGGGCCCTACATTATTAAACGTGTGTTGCAGAATGGGGCCTATGAGCTTATTGATTACAAAGGTCATTCTCTAAAACAACCCAGAAATGGGTTGTATCTCAAAAAATATTATGCATGAGTCATTCATGTATGATTTATGTACATAAGTGTTTTTTTCATTTTTGTACATGTTTTGATTTGGTGTGCTTTGCGAGAATTTTCCTGCTTATTAGGTCTTTCTTATTTGTGCAAGTGTCTATTACCCCTTATGTCGGTTTCGCGGATGGTGCTTCCCGCAGTACCAGGAATTTGTCTTCAGCAGCTTGGGTAATCTATGATCCTGCTGGTGAGTTGATAGAACTGCAAGGTATTTGTCTAAGACAGAATACAAACAATGTCGCTTAATATAGTGTTGTCCTTAAACTATTAACTGAGGCAATCAATCTCGGCATACGCACTTTTCTTGTAAATCTAGATTCACAACTTGTTGTTCTGCAAATTAGTGGTCATTATTCCGTCAGAAACCTGTACAATTTGAGATTGTATTAACGTATTCGTTTGCTGGAAAGACATTTTGATTTTATCACATATCAACATATTCCTAGATGAATGAATCCATTAACTGATACAGTGGCTAACATTGTATTTGATAGGCATTTGCGTAATTCATAAAATCATCATCATATGTAAAAGATCCATGTAGGAAAATACATCTGTATATATATATCGTGTGTTTTCATCAATGTGCATCATAAATTCAAAGAATATGTGTGTTTTTGTTACATCCTCAGACACCATGTCTCTCAAAATATGCAGATATAAAGCATAGGTGTCTAATCGGCATGATGCTCATGATAGCATGCCACTGCCCGTACGAGCCACCTCAGTAAGCAGTGAATGCGGCTTGGCACCCCTACAGTATGCCTCTGGTAGGCATGAGGAACATTGTCAAATCGTGTGTATTCTGGGATTCCACGTGTGATCCCCTCTAGGTTGCGCACAATTTCCTCCTCCTCGCCTCCCTCACCATGAGGGTCAAAATAACGAGGGATTCACCTTGCTATCGGAGACATGCACGTGGGTCTCTCTGGGCCAACATCTGCAAATGCATGGATTTAATGTCAAAACATACATAGTCAAAAAAAATCATAACACTCATGAAAATTAAAAATTAGTCTTACCTAAATCATCATCCCAATCCTCTCCCTCCGGGAGTGGGAGGTCTGGATCACCAGTAAAATCTGTACCAGAGTAGGGCCAGTCCTCCCCGATGATCAACTGTCGGCAGAGGCAATCAAAAAATTCTGGTCTCCAAGACATCTGTTGATCGCCCGCTGCCCTTGGCATCAGAGTTGCCCATCGGGTCATCCGTGGTTCTCTCGCTGGTGGTGTTGGGACTATGACCTCCTGATGCTGAAAAATTGGTATTCGTTCCAGGAAGAATGATACCAGGATAGACCCATAACCGAATTGCTTCAATTTGGTCTTCTTGCATTTTGTTAGCTAGTGTTTCATGTTTATTATCACGGCTTCTGCCCAGTTGTAGATCGTCGGTGTCAAGCAGTCTACAACAAGAAGCAACTATGTCTTTGTTGCTTCATGTGGTGCTTGCGATCCTGCAGCTCGTGTGATGGTATGTAGCACTACTTTTAGTGTCATGTCTGGGATAGTATGGATATCAACTTTCCCAGTTCCTGTTCCCTTCCGTGCCCCTGGACATACCCTGTCAATCACCATGGACATGCTCTCCATGTAGGGCCAAGTACCGGTTAGGATCAGTGCTGCTCCCCTCCACGATAATCCTATTATGAAATAGACATCAGAAACATCAATCTCAAGTTCCTGATCTCGAAGGATGAAATTTTCCTGGTTCCCATCTTATATACTGATCAAATATTGTAACAGCTCTGGTTGAGCACGGAGACATGGTGTCAAGAAGAAATTCTTCAGTCCACAGTCTCTGAGAGCTTCCATGCATCCCTCATTTTCCATGGCAAACTCATCCTCTTCACTGTGTTCCTATTCTTTCCATTCGATTACCATTTTGCCGCTTTCTACCTGCAAACACATTCATATGAATAGTATTAGCCATTTGTAAACAAATGGGTATTTAACTTGCATTTTTGCACAAGAATGGTCTGCGCAGTTGGCGGGCGTGCCATAGTTCATAAAATTGGGTGATTGGCGCGACTCCGTGCCCGAAACTCGCGCCAACCGCCATGCCCTAATATTTGCATTTCCTCCCCCAAAAATCAAAATTGGAAGTTGCAGGTAGTAAAATATTACTTAAAATTAAGGAAAGGATGTCGACTCTTACTTGGAACTAACATATTCGAGATTTGTCTGTCCGATTGCCCGCTATTTTCACCGCAAAATCACAGTATAACATGGGTAACTATTGCTCCACGAAAGGTAAAAAGTGAAAAGTAATTACTTTTACCATTTTTGGAATTTTATGACTTTTTCACAACCCTAATTAGCTTTTAAGACATGTTTTTCGATTATTTTATTATATTATTTTCGAAAAATGGGTTTTACAGGTGTCTTTTGTGCAGCAACAGGTTATTAGGCCATAGTGATGAAGTAATGAGTTGAATTTTATACTTTTTCGGACTCAGTAAAAACATGAAAAAGACATTAGTGGAGTCATCTTTTAGCTCTTTTCTGACTCTCTAAAATTGAAAAGATTACCGAGACTCTTGTCGTTTCGAACTCATTAAATGGCTATGAAGTGATATCTACCTAGTATGCGTTTACCCCTTTTTTGGGCTGGGATAGATTATTTACGAAAAAGGAATACCTTAACCTATCGCGACTAAGAGGTTCTTTCAGATATTGTTTTCTACCTTTTCGGATCTGAGAGACTATTTACGAAATGGGCCATGATGGAGTCTTCTTTTCTGCCTTCTTTTCAAACTCTCTAAACATGAAAAGATGTCAAGTTCTTCCTCTGTTAGACTCGTTAAAACTTATGACATCAGACTTCTTCACCATGACGTTATTTGAGTTCCTCGTTCCTAGGGCTCATTAGGGCTCATAAAATGTACTAGGATGGATTTGTCTGAAGGACAAACTTACAGCACAAGCATATGCTATCCCCTTCAAGCTTGTTTTAAAAATAACTGGGGTACTCGCCAGAAATGGTGGGGGAAAATGGAACCAAGTTTTAGTTATGTTGGCAGTATGTCGCTCTTGAACATGGCACTTGTCTGCATTCATGTCGGGTTGGGGACATCTCATTTCGTCACTTTTGCCTCCATGGGTTTGGGTAATCTCTTTTGACCTCTCATCTGCTCTTTGCCACATCACCATGACCTCAGATCCCTTGATGTCAAATACTGCCAAATCCAGAGTCGTGTCACTAATATGTTCAAGAGAAGTATTTCCTCTGCAGTTTTCAACCTTCCCCTGATTCTTTATTGGTCCTGATTCACTATCATCATGTTACTCTGTCTCGTGTCGATGATGTGGGAAAAATTATGCCCCACCTTTGATCAGGTCACTTCCTATCGACTTCAGCTCATTATCCAGTAATTTGATCTAGAGACTCCCTTCTGGTACCTTGAAGCCTGGATGCCTCAATGGCAGGTTCTTCACATTCGACGCAAGGTCCACCTCATTGGCCTTCGATCGAGTAATTCTGCGGGTGTTGGACGCTAGATCACTGTTCACATTCTGTGGACTGTACCGGTTGTACCTTGAGATCCATTTTCATTATTAGAGGTTTCTCTCACGCCTGTTAATAGCTTTCATCATTAGATGGTAATCAGGTGATTTTATTGCATGTTCGACTTCAACTTATATATTCGCATGCTTGAATCTGTACTTGTTTGGGTCGAGATGGAGCAAAAGACCCTGGGTTTTATCTGATAAAATCCAGACTATGGATTTTTATGGATTATCATGACTTATCGCATGACTCTTTTGATTGGATGGCTGCGACCATACTTGATTCTATTTGTTGGTCCTTACTGCTGGATGGCTACGTCCATACCTCGGATCACAGTTTTTATACACTCTATTATGGATGGTTGTGCCCATACCACATGTTCATGTATCAGAGATATTAGTTGTATTCATAATTGCAGGTTTTTCGATAGCAATGTTTGGTTCTAACGTGTTCTCATAAAGCATTTCATCCCTCCCTCTCCCTCAGACCTCATGCTTTAGGGGGCATCTATTACACAACATTTTGTCACTGTCCCTGCAATCCCCATCTCGCACATTGGAGGGTTATTTCCATGATCAATAAGAAGTGTCATGCCTTGCAAAGACCATCAGTGTATCCCTTTGCATGAGAGTAATATTTCTTCTGTTGACAAGTCCCCGAGAAGAGACTCAAAAACCCCTTTTTTTGCCTGGGCGCGAGTAGTAAGTTATGCCCTCGCGCCAAAGAGGAAGATTAACACTGGGCCCCGTGCTAGCTGGTGCTCTATCTCAGTTTAACACTCGCGCCGAGCTGTTTATGGAATGTTTTTTGAAAATAGAGGTGGAGATTCAATTCCAACAACTTTGAGGATGAGTCATTGGGAGTGGTTGAACTGATAAACCACAGACTTCCTCCTTTTGTTTATGGTTTCCACCTCTTATGGGAACCTCCTAGAGGATAAGCCTCCCTCCCACCTTTGTAGGGATCCTAATCTCCTCCTTTTCCTTTATAAAAAGAAGCTATCTCTCTTTTCATAAGCTAGCTGAACTTGGAGAATTGAACATACTATACCGGAACTTCTGAAGAGATAGAATAAGAAGGAATTACGTTAAGAGAGCTTGAGTCCATGCCTTCACCCTGTCTGAATTCCGTAACGAACATCTGAGACACGCTTTGGCTGAACCCCGCTGGAGGAGACCACGACGTCAAAGCTTTGGTTGTATCTCTTCCTTTCATTAATACAGATACGTGACTAATGTTTGGTTCCACTTTTTTGTTATGACGTTTGTTTAATGCAATATGTTTAGCCTTCTTTGACTGGCTAATAGTTATGAATGAAATGTTATTATGTCGTATGTTGTTCTTGTTTTCTAATTCTATGTGCAGGTATCCGAGCATGATTGCTAAAGGATTGTGACTTTCCAAGGCAGGAGCGAGAGGCCACCACCACTACAGCAACGACGACAGCATTGGACTCCAGGTAGGTAAATCTATCGTGTCCTTTTTCATTCAATAATTAGGAATCAACACTCTAGCATGTCTCTTTTTTTCTAGACCCACTCTAGGGTTAGAGGGATCGTATCTGTCCACAGAGAGGATTTACCTGCTTAACACACGTCAACGATGGTATGAAGCGATTATGTCTTAAATTGATCAATTGGGAACCTCAAAAGTGTGGTGAATAAAATAGCGGAAACCATGAGATTTGAGAGTGGATATGAATGTTAGTGATGACCATTTTAGAAAAATGTGACAAAGATTTATTAATTGTTGTAATGTGTGTTTTCTATTTTTTCTACTTGTAAGCATTAAGGGAGGGTGTTGGAAGTAATGCTTCCATGTCATGTGTGTCATGTGCATTACAGGTTCTCAATGAGTAAGTATTTTTAGGTTTCAATCTAGAAGTTCTTGTTCTTCATGTTTCGGAGTTGTTGTTCTGTCATGTCAAAATCGTAGATCCATTTTCTTAGGATCTAGATCTATGCAAGTCAATGATTTACATCCTATATATGTAAGTATGATGATCAATAAAAATATAAGGTGATTTGTGTTGTGTGAAGAATTCTTTCTCTCTCTATTTTCTACATTAAGATGTAAAATAACAATGGTATTATATATTGATAGATTATTTTTGTTTACTCACAATAACTATGTGTCAGTCGTTGCTTTTTTTAAACATTACCACTAAGTATGTGAAATCATGGAACTTAAGCGCTTGGATGTTCTTTCCTCCCATTCATTTGAGCTTATCTGAATTACAGATAAATTTACCCTTAATGGTGGGGACATAAGCACTTGGAATATCATTATGGACTATATGTTTTGAAATATTCTGGAAGAGAATTTCAGATATCCTCATATTTATTATAAATTTAAATTTTATGGTGCTCCATTGATTGTGCAATGCAAATATGATATTCTTTCGTAGCAAAAGCAGAGATGGAAGAACTCTAAAACTTCGGTATTTGTTTTAGGTTTTTTATACCATTTATATAAATGAAAAATGAATGCACATTGTCGTGATACATGAAACATTTTATTGCTTGCACTAGATGGATTTATTTCAGTGTAGATGATTTCTAATCCTATTTTATTGCTTGCATTGAATGTATTGATTTCAATGTAGATTGTTATTTCTAATCTTATTTGATTGCTTGCATTATATGCATTGATTTCAGTGTAGATGGTGATTTCTAATCCTATTTGATTGTTTGCACTATATGCACTAATTTTAGTGTATATATTGATTTCTAATGATATTTGATTGCTTGCATGAGATGCATTGATTTCAATGTAGATGATTTATAATCCTATTTGATTTCTTGTGCTAAATGCATTGATTTCAGTGTAGATGGTAATTTCTAATCCTATTTGATTGCTTACACTAGATGCATTGATTTCAATGTAGATGTTCATTTCGAATTATAATTCAAATTTCTTGCACTAGATGCATTGATTTTAGTGCAGATAGTTATTTCTAATTGTTAATTTTGGACAACTAGGTCCAAATGTTGGCAATATGATGCAGAGTGTTGTCCTTGATGGCAACCCACTTAATGAAGATGAAGACATGAGATTGTTGGCATGTGTTGTCCTTGATGGCAATCCACCTGATGAAGTTATTCTTGACTTGATGGACTTGGTAAATGATGTAAATCTGATGTGATATGATGTCTGTTGGCAATATGATGCTGAGTGTTGTCCTTGATGAACAACCCACTTGATGAAGATGATGGCAACTTACTTGATGAAGTTGTGCTTGATAGAATATGTCTTGATGAATTAAATCTGATGTATCTATAGAGAGTAGAGAAGGTAATGAAGAAAGGAATTCAATATGTGCTAGATCTATGATGAAAAGAGTATGTCTCAAGGCATACGCGGATCTGTCTAGGAGAAGTCGCGTATGCACGCGGGAAACAACATGCCAAGTCGCGTATGGGAAAAAGCGCTCATAAAGTGAAAAACCAAGGGTAACCACCATGGTATTGACCCATTGTATTGGGTAATGATTCGTCTAAATGACCCCGTCCAAGAATACCATCGAAAGTAATGTGGTTTTGGCTCATGGTATTGATAAAAGGTAAACCTATATAAAGAGAAGAAATTCATTGTGCAAATCATGAGTGAGGGTGCAAGACGTCTGAGCTTGAATGAATACTTCTCTCTGAAGTATATCTGAATGGAAAGGGTTATAGTTGAATGATAGATCTGAATGCATGAAGCACCTATGAAGAAAATGATGAAGAAGGGTATCTAGATCTGAAATATATTTGTACTTGCTAGATCTGTTTATGGAATGATTAGATCTGAGATGAGGCGAACATCTGTAAAGGGTAAAATCTGTGTGATGTGTCTGTTCTGAAGAATTGCAATGACCTTAATGTCTGAAGAAACATACGTTAGTTTGCCGCAGAAGAAGCGCGTATATACGCGGCTTCGCTGAAGATAAAGCGCGTATGCGCAGTGAAATTAGCTCTGTAATATGTACAGAAGTATACGCGGGTTTGTATGGTATAAGGCGCGTATATACACGGGATAAGTGAAAGGAAAGCGCGTATGCAAACTAGGGTTTGCTGAAGCATGGGGTATGAAATGTTTGATATGTTATGCTATGTTACTGCTATCTGTATTCTACAGTTCTGAGTTGTATGTATCAGTTTGGTTGTATGATTGAGCTTAAATGTGTGGAGTGGGTCCAGTCTGAAAATATGATGAAACGAGGCCTGCAAGTTGTGCTCTATTGAATTTGTTTGGATCCAGTGTGAAAATTGATGAAACGTGGTCCATAGAGGTGCTGAGGGTTGTAGCCTTCAGTCAGGGGGTTGTAGCTCCCTTCCAGGTGAGGCTGGTAAACAAGATCAGGGGGTCGTAGCTCCCTTCCAGGAGAGGCTGGTAAACGAGTCGGGGGGTTGGAGCTCCCTTCCAGGAGAGGCTGGTAAACGAGCGCAGGTGGGTGCCTGCGTGCTGGTAGGAGTCTGCGCCAGCACATATGTTGTAAGATGTTTTCTCTATAATAAAATATTGAAGGCGGAGCAACTGCAGCGGTGGTTTTCTCCCGACTTGGGTTTCCACCTAAAATCCTGGTGTTCATGTGTGATGCTTATGTGTGATGGTTTATTCTGTTCTTACTGCACATGTTTACTGTTTATAGAACATCTAATGAATGAATGATGGAATGATATAAGTGAAGAATTAATGGCATAATTAGATCTTTGTGTATACGCGATTTTTATGAAGGATATCTGCGTGTATACGCTAGTTGGCTTCAGAAAAGTAGCGTATGGGTTTTAGAGCTTGAAAAATTAAAAAGTTTTAGTTTGCCCTAAATACTGATTCACCCCCCCCTCTCAGTATTTTTCCCAACAATTGGTATCAGAGCAGGTCTTTCTGCAGAAGCTTGATTGCTTGAAGGAGATTCGTCGCAATGGGAAGTCTTGAAGGAGTAATGTCTCTAAAGCCACCTCTATTCAATGGAAGCAATCTAATATTCTGGAAGGTACGAACAAAAGCATATCTGCAAAGTCTTGGTGCAGATGTATGGGCAATCGTGGAAGAAGGTTATCAATACCCGGCAAATATTCCTACTGATGCAGCAGAAAGGAAGAAGAATGAAATCAATTCCAAAGCAGTAAATGTCTTATTAGGAAGCATGTCTGAACCAGAATTTGCTAAAGCGATGCAGCTAAATTCAGCAAAAGAAATATGAGACAAAATCATTCTGATTTATGAAGGAGATACAAAGGTAAAACGTGCAAAACTCCAAACTCTTAGAATTGAATATGAAAATTTGAAGATGCATAGTGATGAGAGTATTGCCCATTTATTCTTACGTCTAGATGATATTGTAAATCGAATGAGAAATTTGGGTGAAACCATAACCGATACTACTCTGGTGGAAAAAGTCTTAAGATCCTTGACTTCAAAATTTGATTCTAAAGTTTCAGCTATTGAAGAAAGGCAAGATCTGCAAACTCTTACTATTGTTCAATTACATGGTATTATGACTGCTTTTGAAATGAGACAAGGAGGTCCTTCTCAAATCAAAGAAGCTGCTTTTAAGGCATCTGCAAAAGGAAAAGAAAAGGAAGTTGTCAAAGAATCCATCTATATATCCGAAGAAGAAGAAGCGAATTTCGTGAGAAAACTCCAACTAGGTACTGGAATATTCAAAGGTAAGCTTCCCTTCAAATGTTTTGAGTGTGGAAAAGTTGATCACTATGCTGCTAAATTGCCTTATAGAGAAAAACATGGTAAAGGGAAACAATTTGAAAAGAGGAAGAGTTATTATGCAAATGAAGATGATGATGAAGTGTCCAGTGAAGATGAAGAAGATTCTGACCATGATCTGAAAGTACTCATGGCAAAGAAGCAAAAGAAGAAGGCTACTCAAAGTAAGGAGATATCTCAGAAAACATGTATAGCAGAAATTGAAGAAGATGAATCAGGTAGTCATTGGGGTCCTTGTAATAATCTTCTTTGTGCAAACAATAGTGAAGATAATGAAAGTAAAGTTGTGGATCTAGAAGAAGCTCTCAAGATTAAAGTTGAAGAACTACAAAGTTCATCTAATAAGCAAGAAACTATCTACAAAGAGATGATCTCTCAAATGGAAAAACAAATAGAAATGATGAATGGACAGGTGGACAAGTATCAAAGGTTTCATACTTATGCATCCAATCGAATTAAAGAACTAGAAGCAGAAATCAATGATCTAAATGCAGATCTCGAAAAATAAAGCAAGAAGAATGAAGGACTTGAAGCTGCAATCATCTCTCTACAAACAGATCTTGAAGCATCAAGTAAGAAGAATGAGGAACCTCTACAACCATTTGAAAAGGAAGGCCTTGAAGCAGAAATCATATCTCTCAAAGAAGATCTGGAAAAATCAAATAAGAAGAATGAAGAGCTGCAACAAACATGTGAAGAAAACGAAAATTGGTTGAAAGAAGAGATTCTAAATCTGAAGGATCAAGTAGAAGATGGAAGAAGGAAAGAAGAAAGCATGACGAAGTAATGTCAAACCTTGGAGGTTGAGGTAAACATTCTCAAAGGTAAATTAGAAGAAAAAGTTAAACTTTTGAGGTTTCAAGATAGTACTAATATTTTGGACAATATTCTGAGTAATCAAAGGTCTCCTGCTATCAAACTTGGTCTTGGTTTCCATGAAACTGTTAAAGGAGAATCTAGCTCACAAGGAAGTGCTAAAAATTCAGAGGATGTCAATGCAAAACCTGAAGTGTTGAAAGGGACAAAAGATCAACCAACAATCATGAATTCTCAAAGGAATTCATTCAAGAACGTTGAATGTTTTAAATGTCATAATTATGGGCATGTTGCAGCAAATTGCAGAAGCAGAACAATTCAGCCACAAACAAACAGATTCTACTCAGAAAGGTACTCTGGTAGCTTCAAGGGATATTGTTTTTCATGTAACAAGTATGGACATAAAGCAGCTAATTGTAAAAGGAGGAAGATTAGAAATACTCATTATGATTCTTATGCTTATTTCTCTGGACACATGAGATGTTATTCTTGTAACAAGTATGGACATGTAGAAAAGGAATGCAGGTTGAACAAATCTGAGAAAGTGGACAATTTTTAGCACATAGTTAGGAAGTTCAAGAAAATTTGGAAAAAGAAGGAGGACCAATCAGAAACGTAGGGAATTCTGACCCTACTGCAGTCATCCACTTCTGAAGCTTACTTCTTTGATTGATTGCAGGAATGATGTGGGATACATTATGAGATTTAGTAATGTATCGTCACAGGGGGAGCAATGTATGATGACTTTCATGGTTGATCTGATTATTCTGGTTATATGTATTTCTGACAGAGCATCTGATATGAAGAAGACAGGTACAGGAAGTACAAGTTCAAGGGGAGATGAAAGAAAGAGAAATTTTCAATGTGTCACTTTCCATACGCGGGATAGGTGAACAAAAGTCGCGTATACACGCGAGTTCCAGCAGACACAGTTGCGTATGCATTTATGATAAGAAAATTGGGATGACAGCTGAAGATCAGGAGTAGAGGTTCGGGGGGAGCATCAGTCTGACTGTTAATAACTATATTATTGACTCAGTATCAGCTTAGTTTCTCAGTTCTAAATAATGATGATATGATACTTGTTTTCTTATGTTGAATATTATGGATAAGTCCTGTTTGCTTTTTGATGAAGAGTATTCGTTGCTGAGATGAAAGTCTTATAATTCAAAGATAAGGACAGATCATACAGAGATTGTTATTGATGACTGGCTGAAGAAGGTTTTCAGGTTGCACAAGTTAAGGAGGAGCACTGGTTCAGGGGGAGCAGCAGGTTGAATACTAATGATTGCATTGTTGGCACTATGACTGCTTATTCTTTGGTTATTGTGATACTCATACTCAAATGATGATGGCTTGATACATGGTTTATTATGATGAGACTTTGAATAAGACCTGTTCACTGCTTGCTGAAGTTTATCTGTTAAGTCTTATGATTCAGAGATAAGAATAGATCATGCAGAGTTTGTTACTATGGTTGAGACCTTTTCCCTACATATGTTACATCATGTTAAATCTTGAAGATCTTGATGATATTGGACCACGTGGATGATTGCTTGACACATATGTGAAGATGTTGTTCTAGTATGATAATTTCTCTTGGAAAGATTGTATTGATGCCGCAAAGAATCTGAAGGCTTGGTTACTAATGAGCTTATGCTACAACCGTTGGATGACGCTTGAAGACACAACTACACTGTTCTATCTATCTGTATTCCAGGGAAGCATTCAAATATCTCAAAAAGAAGCTGAACACTGTCTTTGCCTCACAGAGAATCAGATCTGGTTAAAATATAGAAGATGGTATTGGATACGCGGATTTCCTGAAACACGGTCGCGTATATACACGAGTTCATGCACATAAAACCGCGTATGTCTGGTTGCTGACAAATTTCTGTTTGGGGTCAGCTTTCTTCAGCACAGATGCAGTGCTGTTTGGTATCTCTGATATTGTTTGGTATCTCTGGTGGTGTTCCAGTTCTCATAATTCTATTTCTAATGTTTTGATAAAGATGTCTTGATGATTTGTTGGGGAAAGTGTTCAGGATGCACAAACTAAGGGGGAGCCTTAGTCATATGGAAAGGATGCTTGGATGCACAGATTCAGGGGGAGCATTAGCTTTGCTGAGTATAATGCATTGTTGGAATTATGATGGTTCTGAAATATGTTCTCCTTTTTGAGGACTTTCTGGTGTTGGTCATAAAAAGTCATATTTATAATTTGATGAAAAGGTCTTGTTGAGACCCATGATGTAAAATTGTAATATTCAGTCATGAAAGGACTTGTCAAATTTGTAAACCCACTTGGTTGGGTAGCTGAGTCAAATTTTGTAAACCCACTTGGTTGGGTAGCTGAGTTGAAATATGTAAACCCACTTGGTTGGGTACTTGATGTAAGTAAAATCCACTTGGTTGGATCTTTGATGTAAGTATGAGTCTTTTGCGATAGGAAGTTCATAGAGTCATGTACTTCATTTGAAAAATATGTTTGAAGATTCAGCATGAACTCAAGGGGAGCTTGGTCACTTCAGTATACATCAGATCTGCAGAACGCTTCTTCTGCGTGTGTTGGTTTTGATCCGCCCTTTGCCCTTGATGTCAAAGGGGGAGAGTGACATGGTGTTTGAATGAAGATAATGGTGTCAAAGAATGGGGAGAGTGACAAGAATGGGGAGAGTGACATGGTCTCATTGTATTCTTAATGTAACTATCTGTTGTGGTGATCAAACACCATCGTGGTTGCCATCAAGTCCAAAGGGGGAGATTGCTGGCAATATGATGCATAGTGTTGCCCTTGATGGCAACCCACTTAATGAAGATGAAGACATGAGATTGTTGGCATGTGTTGTCCTTGATGGAAATCCACCTGATGAAGTTATTCTTGACTTGATGGACTTGGTAAATGATGTAAATCTGATGTGATATGATGTCTGTTGGCAATATGATGCTGAGTGTTGTCCTTGATGAACAACCCACTTGATGAAGATGATGGCAACTTACTTGATGAAGTTGTGCTTGATAGAATATGTCTTGATGAATTAAATCTGATGTATCTATAGAGAGTAGAGAAGGTAATGAAGAAAGGAATTCAATATGTGCTAGATCTATGATGAAAAGATTATGTCTCAAGGCATACGCGGATCTGTCTAGGAGAAGTCGCGTATGCACGCGGGAAACAACGTGCCAAGTCGCGTATGGGAAAAAGCGCTCATAAAGTGCAAAACCAGGGGTAACCACCATGGTATTGACCCATTGTATTAGGTAATTATTCGTCTAAATGACCCCGTCTAGGAATACCATCGGAAGTAATGTGGTTTTGGCTCATGGTATTGATAAAAGGTAAACCTATATAAAGAGAAGAAATTCATTGTGCAAATCATGAGTGAGGGTGCAAGACGTTTGAGCTTGAATGAATACTTCTCTCTGAAGTATATCTGAATGGAAAGGGTTATAGTTGAATGATAGATCTGAATGCATGAAGCACCTATGAAGAAAATGATGAAGAAGGGTATCTAGATCTGAAATATATTTGTAATTGCTAGATCTGTTTATGGAATGATTAGATCTGAGATGAGGCGAACATCTGTAAAGGGTAAAATCTGTGTGATGTGTCTGTTCTGAAGAATTGCAATGACCTTAATGTCTGAAGAAACATACGCTAGTTTGCCGCAGAAGAAGCGCGTATATACGCGGCTTCGCTGAAGATAAAGCGCGTATGCGTAGTGAAATTAGCTCTGTAATATGTACAGAAGTATACACGGGTTTGTATGGTATAAGGCGCGTATATACGCGGGATAAGTGAAAGGAAAGCTTGTATGCAAACTAAGGTTTGCTGAAGCATGGGGTATGAAATGTTTGATATGTTATGCTGTGTTACTACTATCTGTATTCTACAGTTCTGAGTTGTCTGTATCAGTTTGGTTGTATGATTGAGCTTAAATGTGTGGAGTGGGTCCAGTCTGAAAATATGATGAAACGAGGCCTGCAAGTTGTGCTCTATTGAAGTTGTTTGGATCCAGTGTGAAAATTGATGAAACGTGGTCCATAGAGGTGCTGAGGGTCGTAGCCTTCAGTCAGGGGGTTGTAGCTCCCTTCCAGGTGAGGCTGGTAAACGAGATCGGGGGGTCATAGCTCCCTTCCAGGAGAGGCTGGTAAACGAGTCAGGGGGTCGTAGCTCCCTTCCAGGAGAGGCTGGTAAACGAGCGCAGGTGGGTGCCTGCGTGCTGGTCAAGTCTGCGCCAGTACATATGTTGTAAGATGTTTTCTCTATAATAAAATATTGAAGGCTGAGCAACTGCAGCGGTGGTTTTCTCCAGACTTGGGTTTCCACCTAAAAATCCTGGTGTTCATGTGTGATGCTTTGTGTGATGGTTTATTCTGTTCTTACTGCACATGTTTACTGTTTATAGAACATCTAATGAATGAATGATGGAATGATATAAGTGAAGAATTAATGGCATAATTAGATCTCTGTGTATACGCGAGTTTTATGAAGGATATCTGTGTGTATACGCTAGTTGGCTTCAGAAAAGTAGCGTATGGGTTTTAGAGCTTGAAAAAGTAAAAAGTTTTAGTTTGCCCTAAATACTGATTCACCCCCCCTCTCAGTATTTTTCCCAACACCAAAATCCTTATTCTGATGCTCAGATGAAGATACCAATATTTTTATTGGATGCCTCTTTCAAAGAGGTGCAAGATTGATCTAAATATCACCTTGAACCGATGAGTAGAAAATTTATTTTGAATTTATTCAAGATATGTGCATGTCAGCCTTAAGGTTTTGTGCCCCAGCAGTTGTGTCACACACCCTCATTGATGGATATATATTGGTCAACGTTGGAGGACATTTTCACTCATCTCATCCTCACACATTTTTCTCTCCTCATCTGATTGGTTCGATGATCTTGGTGGCTCTTCTCTCCACACGAGGGAAAATTCCAGCAGTAGCACATTTCTAATTTCGGTCTAGGGTTTCTGCAGTAGACTTTGACCAACGTTGAATTTGGTCAATTCAAGGTCAAATAGACTTGAAACTCTCCCAAAAGTTTGATTTTCCAAATCCACATTTTCTGGCACTATTCCTGAGGCTAGACGTTGAATTTGACTTTTTCAGCGTTGACCTAGTTGTTGCTGCTATTTGCGTTGACCGTTGACTGGAATCGTTGACTTTTGAGTTGAACGTTTGGCTGTCGTAGAGGGTTGTGTGACATTGCTGGTTGGCTGACCATACTGAGACTTTGCTGGTTGAAGCATCATGTTGACCGTCATAACGCACCAACACACTTATATATTGATGGCTTGTCTTCTGTCGATCTTCTGGTATGTTCTATCAACATTTTACGTTTTTTATGTGATTGTTGTCTGATATTGAATGAAAATTAAATTTTCATCAAGCATAGAAAATCTACATAAATTTACATGGTATCGAAGCTGAGGTGAAGAAAAAGCCATAGTTTGTAGCAATCGCCGAAGAAGAGGATAGGTTCCTCAAACTACAATGGCTTTAAGGCTGATGACAAATTGACTGGGAAGGATGACTTCTATGCTTGGAAGATGATATTGGATCTTAACTTTGAAGACCAAGATGTCATGGACTATGTGCAGGGCAAAATCCAAGAGCCTCCATCCACTGCAACTGCTGCTGCCAAAACAAGGTATAAGAAGGGGGAGATCAAAGCAAAGCTGATGATTAGGGACTCAAATCATAAGAGTCTGGTTGCCTACATCTTTGAGCTAGGCACATCCAAAGAGATGTATGATAAGTTGGTCCACATGTTCAAGGCCAACAATGTGAATCAAGTCCTATTCTTCAAGAATCAATTGAAGAATCTGAAGAAAGGCAGGGATGAGTCTGTTCAATCATATTTTCTGAAGCTGACCGAGATCAGGAACAATCTGCTAGCTATTGGGGAGACAATAGCTAATCAAGAGATGGTACACACTGCACTTAGAGGGCTCTCATCCGAATGGAATGTGTTCAACACTACCATTCTCAATAACAATGTGATACGTTACTTTGACGAAGTACTATCAAGATTCGTACAAGAAGAGACAAGGATGAAGGAGTATGAAAAGGAAGGAAATGTTGCTTATGTTGCTCATTCTAGAAAGAAGAACTTTGGTGGTCCAAGGAACAAAGGAAGAGCAAGGGCCCAAGGAAAGAAGGTCAAGTGTTACACTTGTCACAAGCCAGGTCACTATGCTAGAGAATTTCCTTTCAAGAAGGATTCTCCCAATGATGATGACAACAACAACCGAAGGAATGGAAATCAAAGGAACAATAGGTTAAAGGGAAAGAGGAACGCTCCCTCCGGCAAAAATAGTCAACCTTTCAAAAGGTCGAGAAATTCCAGGTATGAGGAATCAAATGTTGTTGATAAAAGAAATGAATTCATTCTTGTATCTTCCCTCTATGTTGCATCTCCACCTAACACTATGGATGTTTGGTTGACAGATAGTGGTGCCTCAAGGCACATCACTGGGTTCAAGGAAGAACTTTCTGATATGGTTGAGAAGGATATTAATATGGAAATTATCCTTGGAGATAATGCCACATATCCCGTGAAAGGGATAGGGACTGTGACCCTCCACTTGTCTCAAGGACAAGTCCTTCGCTTGCAGGATGTACTCTATGTACCTAATGTGAAGAAGAACCTTGTGTCTATATCGACCATGGAAGACAAAGGTTTCAATGTGGCATTCATTGATGGGAAGGTGTGCATGTGGAAGAAGAGCTTCAAGGAAGCTATCATGATTGGGTTTAAAGTTGATACACTCTACCAGGTTGGAGGAAGTCCACTGGGAGCGATGACGTGTGATACTAACCGACAGACTGAACTATGGCACCGAAGATTTGGACACCTTCACTACAAGGCCCTTCTCGAAGCAAGGAAGGTGGTGACGGGGATTCCCAAATTCTCAAATAATCACGAAGGTGTATGTCAGGGTTGTGCTGAAGGAAAGCATACAAGGGGACCTTTCCCCTGAAGTGTCACAAAGACATCTGATGTCTTGCAATTGATACATTCTGATCTGCCTGGGATGCTGCCTGTGACATTCTTAGGAGGATGTTCTTATTATATGACATTCATAGATGACTTCTATCGTAAAACTTGGATATACTTCTTGAAAAATAAGGATGAGGCTTTCATGTGGTTACATACCTTCAAAGCCTTGGTGGAAAATCTGACAGGGAAGAAGATCAAGATATTGAGGACCGATAATGGTACTCAATATGAGACGAACGAGTTCAAGAACTTTTGCAGAGAAGCTAGCATCAAGAGAGAGACCACAACTGTCTATACTCCTGAGAAGAATGGCATTGTTGAACGAAAGAACAAGACCATTTTGGAAGATGCACATGCCATGCTATGTGACTAGGGTCTACCGAAGTTTCTCTAGGGAGAAGCTGTGAACACTATTGCGTACATACAAAACCGATGCCCGCATTCTGCTTTGGACTCCAAAACTCCCGAAGAGGTTTTCACTGGTAAGAAACTTGGCGTCTCACATTTTATAGTTTTTTGATGTCCTATTTATTTTCATGTGCCGAAAGAGAAGAGGAGCAAGCTAGATGATTATGGGAAGAAGGGAATGTTTGTGGGCTACAACGAAACTTCGAAGGCCTATAGAGTGTATGTGCCTGGTCAAAGGGAAGTGGAGATATGCCACAATGTCACTTTGATGAAGATGCTTCCCTGAGGAAAGTAGTCAATATTCCGAGATCTGAGGAAGATCATGAAGCAAGGCATGGAAATCAAGAAGAACCAAAGGATGAGACGATGCTCGATGCTGAAGGAACGATGGACCCGATTGGTCCACCTCCTTCAATAGGGAAGTGACCATCATGGCTCAGGGACACTCTCGAGGATGTCGAGGAACATATGGCCCCAAGGGGGACATTCCATGAAAGCAAGAAGTGGAATAGATACCAAGGGTATCTACCATCCATGAGTACTATTGTACAATTTGAGCCTAGATCTTTTGAGGAAGTCGTAAAGCATCAAGTCTGGAAGGATGCCATGCAAGAATAATATGAGTTCATAATTAATAATTATGTCTGGGATGTGGTTCCATGACCGGAGGACAAAGCAATTGTCACCTCGAAATGGCTCTACAAGATAAAGCATGGATCTGATGGAAGTGCTGAAAAATTCAAGGCAAGATTCATTGCCCGTAGCTTCTCTCAAAATGAAGGCATAGACTATGATGATATATTTGCACCTGTGGCCCGATACACCACCATCCAATCTATCATATCCCTTGTTGCTACGCAAGGATAGAGTCTTCATCAGATGGATGTGAAGACCGCATTTCTGCATGGTGTGATAAAGGAAGAGGTGTATGTGGAGCAACCTCTGGGGTTTGAAGTCCAGGATCGGGACACCCATGTCTGCAGGTTGAAAATAACCCTCTATGGCTTGAAGCAAGCACCTAGAGCTTGGTACGAGAGGATAGATAGATACCTAATGAAGTTGGGCTTCACTCGCAGTAATGCTTATCCGAACCTTTACTTCAAGGTTGATAGAGAGAAGCCTCTCATTCTGGTGTTTTATGTGGACGACCTCTTCCTGACAGGTGCTGACCCCCTCATTCATTAGTGCAAGAGGGAGCTCGCTTCTGAGTTCGAGATAAAGGACCTCGGACTAATACATTACTTCTTAGGCCTAGAGGTCTGGTAGAGACATGGCAAGATTTTCCTTTCTCAAGGAAAATACATTGTGAAGCTTCTGGAAAGATTTGGTATGTTGGACTGTAAGTCTGTGTCGACACCGATGGAGCTCAACTTTAAGAAGTTGAGTGGCAAAGATGTTGGGCCTGTGTTAGCAAATCCTACTGAGTATCGTCAACTCGTAGGGGCCCTGATGTTCTTAGGGAACACCCGTCCGGACGTATGTTTTGTAGTGAACACTTTGAGTCAACATATGGTTGAGCTTCATCACACTCACTGGGTTGGTGCAAAGAATTTGTTGAGATATCTTCGGGGCACGATAAACCATGGGCTGAGATACACTACCGGGAGTGTGACACTCCTTGGATATATTGATGCCGATTGGGATGGCAGTGTGGTGGATAGTAAGAGCACATCAGGATGCTACTTCACACTTGGTTCTGCTTCGATATCATGTATGACTAGGAAGCAAAAGTCGGTGGCTTTGAGCACCGCGGAGGCCGAATAAATTGTAGCGAGTATGGCCTGTTGTGAAGCAGTTTGGTTTCGAAAGCTCTTCAGTGAGTTGTTCGGGCATGTGCTAGATACCGCTGTGATACTCTGTGATAACCAGAGTGGGATTCGATTGTCCGATAATCCCGTGTTCCATGATCGATCCAAGCATATTGATATCAGGTACCACTATATTTGGGATATGGTACAGTGAGGTGCCGTAAGGCTCGATCATATAGGAACTAATGAGCAAGTCACGGATATTCTCACAAAACCCCTGGGGAAGGTCAAGTTACTAACCTTCCATGAGAGTCTTGGTATCGTGGAATGACCCTATGTTGAGGGTCTTGATTGACGATGAGCTCTAGGATCTCTAAGGGGATTTGGGGATAGCTTCTCAGAGTTATAAGAAACCACAGGGCTAGGCTTGCCGACCCTTGTTGGTGTGCTTCTGCCCCACCGTTGTGATGATTGAGTTGGTTCACCTCTCATTATCTGTGCCCCGTATGCATCCTACCAATTGAGTTCAAGGCTCATGGGAAGTACCTCTCATTTGGCCAGTGAGGTGGGAAAATCTAGAGACTAGTAGCAAAGACTGATGGATGCATAAGAGATTTTCGTACTCTCTATCTAGGATGGAACAGTCCAACCACTTGATCTGGGATCAAGTATAGTGAGGTTTCGGACCTCCAACTGACTTCGAGTCAAGTAAACCAACTCTGGGTTGGTATGAGACTCTTTGTGAGTCCTATAAATCTTTCAGACCTCTGGGCTGAATCTGTCAGCCAAGAATGATGTCTTTGTGACTGACCCACTTCTATTCTGAAATAAAGAAGCCAACAAAGCAAGTACGGTGGGATGACGCACGATGTTTGAATTGCACAGGTGGATGGAGTTTTCCCTAGTTGAGAGGGAGTGTTAATTTTGGACAACTAGGTCCAAACTCCTTGTTGTGATGCTCAGATAAATATACCAATATTTTTATTGGATTCCTCTTTCGGAGAGGTGCAAGATCGATCTAAAGATCATCTTGATCCGATGAGAAGAACATTTATTTTGAATTTATTCAAGATATGTGCATGTCGGCCTTAAGGTTTTGTGCCCCAGCAGTTGTGTCACACACCCTCACTGATGGATATATATTGGTCAACGTTGGAGGAAATTTTCACTCATCTCATCCTCACACATTTATCTCTCCTCATCTGATTGGTTCGATGACCTTGGTGGCTCTTCTCTCCAAACGTGGGAAAATTCCAGCAGCAACACATTTTTTATTTCGGTCTAGGGTTTCTGCAGCAAACTTTGACTAGCATTGACTTTGGTCAACGCAAGGTCAAATAGAACTGAAACTCTCCCAAAAGTTCAATTTTCCAAATCCACATTTTCTAGTACTATTCCCGAGGCTAGACGTTGACTTTGGCTTTTCATCGTTGACCTAGTTGTTGTTGTTGTTTGAGTTGACCGTTGACTGACATCATTGACTTTTGAGTTGACCATTTGGTTGTCCTAGAGGGTTGTGTGACATTGCTGGTTGGTTGGTCATATTGAGACTTTGTTGGTTGAAGCATCCTGTTGACCGCCATAACGGACCAACACACTTATATATTTATGGCTTGTCTTCTGTTGATCTTCTGGTATGTTCTATCAACATTTTACTTTATTGTTTATGTGATTGGTGTTTGATATTGAAGAAAAATTAAAGTTACATCAAGCATAAAACATCTACATAAATTTACACTAATCCTATTCGATTTCTTGCACTAAATGCATTGATTTCAATGTAGATGTTGGTTTCTAATCATATTTTCTTACTTGAACTAGATGCATTGATTTGAGTGTAAATGTTGATTTCTAATCCTATTTTATTGCTTGCATTAGATGCATTGATTTCAGTGTAGAAGTTGTTTTCTAATCCTATTTGATTTTTTTCATTAGATGCATTGATTTTAGTGTAGATGTTGATTTCTGATTTGATGTAATTGGATGTATGATGGTAAATTAATTTTAAAGTGATTGGATTAACAATGTGTATTGATTTCAGTGTAAGCACAAAAAAATATTGACAATGTACATTCATTTTTGTGTTATAGTAATTCAACCTATTAATATCGGAAAGCAAGAGAGAAAATGTATGATGTTTACTACAACAACTCGAGCTAAAGATTTAAATGGTTTACAATATAAAAATATGACAAATCTAACAAGGGTGACAATAATAATAGTAGAATAAAATAGTTTGAGATTGATCACAATGAAGACTATTTGTAATTGACAACATTCTTATTATTCACATTTTCTATCATTCAGCACTATTATTGTCAATTTGCATTTCATCTTTTTTCATCATTAAAGTTATTAACAATATTTATCATCTCAACAAACTGAGGCAACTAAGCAAATTTAAAATTAAAATGACGAGGTTAATCTTACACATATTTAACATTTTTAAAATGATTATAATATTAATGTTAGATATATTTACATATTATTGATAAAAAAAATCATATCTTCCATAGATTTTCCTTGGCCGCTAAAGAATGAAACTAGCCTAGATCCATCTTAACTTCGAATCTATCAAGTGCCAAGAGGGATCAAATCTCTCAAGGTCCAAACCTTTCTTCAAGTTTTTGACTCAAAAAAGAGGTTTGCACCTCGAGAGATTTGACCTCTCTTGGCACTTGATAGATCTAGAGTTAAGATGGATCTAGACCAGTTTATGTCCTATATATAACTATGATGATCAATAAAAATATAAGGTGATTTGTATTGTATAAAAAATCTCTAATGCTCTCTATTTTCTACATTAAGACGTAAAATAACAATGGTATTAGATATTGATAAATTATTTTTGTTTACTCACAATAACTATGTGAAGGTCGTTTTTTTTTTTAATATTACCACTGCGTATGTGAAATCATGGAAATTAAGCGCTTGGATGTTCTTTCCTCCCCTTCATTTGAGCTTAATTACAGATAAATTTAGCCTTAATGGTGGGGACGTAAGCACTTGAACTATCATTATGGATTGTATATTTTCAAATATTTCGGAAGGGAATTTCAGATATCCTCGTATTTATGATAAATCTACATTTTATGGTGCTCCATTGATTGTGCACTGCAAATCTGATGTTCTTTCGCAGCAAAAGCAGAGATGGAAGAACTCTAAAACTTTGGTATTTGTTTTAGGTTTTTCGTGCCATTTACATAAATGAATAATGAATGCACCTTGTCGTGATATATGAAACATTTTATTGCTTTCACTTCATTTTTATTTTTAGTTTTGTTTTGTTTGTTCGAATGGAGTTTATTATATTATTAAAATTGCATAATTTGAAATAGATATTTCGTGACACATAATCATTGATGGGAGAAATATAACTTTTTTGTTTATTAATGTTTTTTTATCCATGTCTTTAATGCGTGGTGTCTAGCAATGAGATATATGCTCTATCTATGTAATGGAGCTGAGCCGCTGAGATAACAATACTGCTAAGAATTCACATGTTATTTTACCACATTCACATGTCAATGGACATGCTCTCTTGTTATTTTAGAAAATGTATTTCGCTATTTACAGTAAAAATAGAAAATTAAATATATGTGAATAAAGCGGTCAAATACTACTTCATTCACATGTGAACAATCCGTACATAGTTTTCAGAATTTCTTTCTGGCTATAATTTGTGTAATTTCAAATGGGTCATGCACTTTGATATAGAACTATATTACATGATTTTTTTAATTTTCGACTATATTTTAAGATTCTTGAAATTTTAGATGGATTTTTTTAATATTAAAATTAAAAAATAAATGGAATTTGATTTAATTTTTGTTTTTTTTAAGTTTGAAGCCAAAATTTATATGAATATAAATTTATGATGTGATCGTAATCCATATATTAAAATTGAGTTATTTCAATTGACTTTCTTTTCTACATGTTTGTTTTAGAAATTACATAGTCATCTAAAAAATTTGCATGCGTGTTTTAGAAATTATGTAGTGATCTAAATTTTTTACATTTATGATATCTAATTTTCTAAATCTACAATTTTAGATATACCAAAAGGCAAGTAGAATAACATAATATTTAAAGTACATAATGACAACTTTAGAGATTGATTACATCTCCAGACCTAATCTCTCAGCGCTCTCAGAGTGTGGGGGAAAACACAAAATTTAAACTAGGCAAAACTTGATTGACTATTTTGCTAGATGAAGAGGTATTTGAAAGATTTTTATTTAGTGAATCTTACTAGTCTTTAATTTTCTATCTTTATCTTTAGTGATGTACAAGCCCAAATAAACTCCACAATGGAAGAGCATCATATTAATGATAAAATCACTTATTTATACATGTGCAAAATAGGTACAAGACATTTGTGTCTCAGTAAATTTTTTACTGTAAAAAAAAATATGAAACTAATTCCATATTGTACAATAACAATCCCGAAGGATTTGTTAACATTCCCCCCTTAATCTAAAGGGACATCTGACATGTCTAGTAACATTCTAAACTTTTTGAACTTTTCACATTGCAGTGCCTTTGTAAATATGTCTGCGATCTGCTCCAAAGTAGGACAATGTGTCAGATGAATAACTTTGGCCTCTACATAGTGTCGAATCAAGTGATATTTGGTGTTAATATTCTTGCTTCGATCATGAAACTTGGGATTTTTGGCTAACTGAATTGCAAAAGAGTTATCAATGAGTAGTGGAGTTGAAGCCTTTTGTTTCTTCTGCAAGTCTTCAAGTATTTTGCAAAGCCAAATGATTTATTTTGTAGCTTGAGCTGCTGCAACATATTTGGCTTCGGTGGTAGAATTAGCAGGAACATATTGCTTGTGTGATCTCCAACTGATGCTTGTTGATCCAAGACTCATCAAATAACCAGAAGTAGAGAATCCATTCTCTTTGTCTCCATCAAAATCATAATCTAAATAGTCGGTGAGATGGAAATCTGCAACTTTGGAATATTTGATGCCATATGTTCGAGTGCCTTTCAAATACTTGAGCACTCGCTTCGTTGCAATCCAATTACCTTCACATGGCTGATGCATGAACCCAGAAAGTATCCCTACAACAAAATCTATGTCAGGTCAAGTAGTAGTAAGAAAAATTTAAACTTCCAATAAGTTTCATGTACTTTGTTGGATCCTGAAATGTACTTCATTTAGTGGAAGTAAGTTTCAAATTCTGTTGCATAGGAGTAGAAACAAGGTTACAATATTGCGTCCCAAATCTGTCAAATAGCAGTCCAATATACTTCTTTTGAGAAATAAAAATATATTAGGGTTTCTGATCAACTTCAGTCCCTAAATAATAATGCAATAAACCCAAATCTGTCATGTCAAAAATTTTCATTAACTTCGCTTTAACGGACGCTATATAGTCATCATTATTTCCTGTAATCATCAAATCATCTACATAGACAACCAAAAATACAACTGACTTTCCAAATTTCTTAATGATAAGAGTTGCATCATCCAGATCAAACAACTTATACTTCAACTTGAGAAGATGTTAAGTTAGTTTTTCATACCTTAATGAGATGCCTTTTTCAGTCCATACAATGCCTTTACCAACTTACATACATTTTTCTCTTTACCTTTAATAACAGAACCTTCAGGCTGAAACATATAAACACCCTCCTTCAAATTGCCAATAAAAAATGTTGTTTTAACATCCATATGGTGTATCTTCCATCTATTCTGAGCTGCAAGAGAAAATAGAGCTCTAATTGTCCCTTATTTTGTTGTACGAGCAAATGTCTCTGTGTAGTTAACACCTTCCTTCTGAGCGTAGCCTTTTGCTACAAGCCTTGCCTTGTATTTATCAAATGAACCATATGCCTTGTACTTGATCTTGTACACCCATTTACAACTGTTGGAGCAGGGTCCCTTGGGGCACACTTTTTGATGTAATTCTGTATGAGTTTTGTATATGTGCGTTGCGGGAATGAGTCAAGGGGATTTGGGGGTCCTTTATGATGCTACTCTTTATCAAGTTGTACAGTCAAAGCCACGACTGTCGCCCACGCTATATGATCAGTACAAGATGGTATCCGACTTCAAGGATACATTCCACAACATGCACATCCACGCGAAAGGCGTCGTGGAAGGAGTTTGGTACGAGTTACCATACTTAGTAACAGAGGATGATTTTCTCAGAGTGATGACAGAGTGGACACCAGCATGGTTGACACCTATCACACCGACGAAGTCATGCACTTGCAGCTAGGTAGTGAAAATAACAGAGAAGGTGATAGGGAAAGAAGCAATAACAACTACCCCTGGCGAGACCATTGACCTAGAAAACTAAACAGAGCTAGAGAAGAATGGGTCTGTGGTGAAGGACTCAGTAGAGGTAAAGACCTCTAAGGGAACAAAGCGTGACTCTCAGGTCGCTGATGGATCCAAAAGAAGAGAAAGGGTTCCAAAGATGTCGGGCAGGACGTCTTGACGTTGACGGAGGACGACCTGCACGAAATTGCTAACACAGTCACGTCTGTGACTGAGGATCGTTGGACTGACATGGAGGTGCAGTATAAGACTGCGTTGGAGATTATTCAGATAGGAATCCAAGAACTGAAGATGCAGGTGAGCTGAATATAAGCAAACATAGCTCAAGCAAGCCAGACTAGAGCGCAAGTTACAAGCGCACAACCATTAGATGTTGCATTACAAGCTATCAGGGATGCCCGCCTTGTACAAATCCCCGCACCAGCCATTCAGGTGGACACCAGCTGATGTGCCCAATTCCGTGGTACAAATGATATAAATATTAATATTTTTGTGTTACCTGCAGGGAAGCTCCACCTCATGCATTCAATGATCACTGACGAACTTCAGTTCAGAGAGGCGACTTCTCACACAACTACAATGGAATCCCAGAAGCAGGCCGAAGAAGCACACCAAAAACAAAAAGCAACAGAAGTAGTATGTCGCACAGTTGAAGCTTAGCGTGCTGCGCTAGAGGCAAAAATCCACCAAGTATGTCACGATATTCCAGTAGTATTGGCCACAATTGCGCCTGAGGAAAAATTGGAAGAATTGGATGTCATGTTGAAGACATCGTGTGCTGAGGTGCAGACTGTTAGAACAGAGTATGAACAACAAATTGTAGATCTACAAACAAAGTTACAGCTCGAGACTCCACTAGAAGTTCGTGCCCAAAGAGCAGCCAAAGTGAAACAAGATATAAATAGTATTGTTGTTGCGGTCACCAAGTGTGACAGTCTATTAGATGGGGCTATGGGTGTATGGAAATCTGTACAGAATGATCTAGTCGTTCAATAGCTGTACGACAAGATGCATCGAAAGGAACAACGATTTGAAGAGATCCGGACAGTGGCGCCAAACCTGGTTCTTACACAACACCTAGCTCGTTTCTAGGAGTAACGGATGATACAGAGAGAAATTGAAGGCCTGCACCATACTTAGTTTGGTACGAGTTACCATACTTAGTAATAGAGGATTATTTTCTCAGAGTGACGAGAGAGTGGACACCAGCATGGTTGACACCTATCACACCGACGAAGTCACGCACTTGCAGCCAGGTAGTGAAAAGAACAGAGAAGGTGATAGGGAAAGAAGTAACAACAACTACCCCTAGTGAGACCATTGACCTTGAAAAAGAAACGGGGCTAGAGAAGAATGGGTCTGTGGTGAAGTACTCAGTAGAAGTAAAGACCTCTAAGGGAACAAAGCATGACTCTCAGGTCGCTGGTGGATCCAAAAAGAAGAGAAAGGGTTCCAAATATGTCGGGTAGGACGTCTTGACGTTGACGGAGGACGACCTGCATGAAATTGCTAACACAGTCACGTCTGCGAGTGAGGATCGTTGGACTGACATGGAGGTGCAGTACAAGACTGTGTTGGAGATTTTTCATGTAGGAATCCAAGAACTGAAGATGCAGGTGAGTCGAATACAAGCAAACGTAGCTCAGGCAAGCTAGACTAGAGCGCAAGTTACAAGCACGCAACCATTATATGTTGCATTACGAGCTACCAGGGATGCCTGCCTTGTACAAATCCCTGTGCCAGCCATTCAGGTGGACACCAGCTGACATGCCCAATTCCATGGTACAAGTGATATAAATATTAATCTTTTTGTGTTACCTGCAGGGAAGCTCCACCTCGTGCATTCAATGATCGCTAATGAACTTCAGTTCAGATAGGCGATTTCTCACACAACTACAATGGAATCCCATAATCAGGCTGAAGAAGCACACCAAAAACAGAAATAAATTGAAGTAGTATGTTGCACAATCGAAGCTCAGCGTGTTGCGCTAGAGGCCAAAATCCACCAAGTATGTCATGCTATTCCAGTAGTATTGGCCACAACTGCTCTCGAGGAAAAATTGGAATAATTGGATGTCGCCTTGAAGACATTATGCATCAAGGTGTATACCGTCAGAACAGAGCATGAACAACAAATCACATATCTACAAACAAAGTTACAGCTCGAGACTCCACCCGAAGTTTGTGCCCAAAGAGCAGCCGAAGTGAAACAAGATACAAATAGTACTTTTTCTGCGGTCACCTAGTGTGACAGTCTATTAGATGGGGCTATGGGTGTATGGACATATGTACATAATGATCCAGTCGTTAAACAGTTGTGCGACAAGATGCATTGAAAGGAACAACAATTTGAAGAGATCCAGACAGTGGCGTCGAACCTGGTTCTTACACAACACCTAGCTCGTCTACAGGAGTAACGGATGATACAGACAGAAATTGAAGACCTGCACCGAAAATAAAAGCTACTGGAGGCACACATGAAACCATGGGCCAAGGAGGTTCTCTAGCTTTCACAAACGCTGGACAACACTTTGAAGATAATTCAACAGACACAACGTAGAATAGAGATGGCCACTGAAGGGCCCACCACAAAAAATTTAGTTCAACAAACGCAGGGATGATCTGGATTTATGCAGGAACACAATAGAATAAACATATAACCATAAATACAAAGATGCAACAGAAATAACACTTTGTGTCATTAATATCAAAGAACTGAAATTTGCTTACAGACAGAATAGAAATAAAACTAGCTAGGGCGCTGGTAGCTATCTCTGAGAAGATATGTGGCGGCTACAGGCCTCTGAACTGAGTTAAAATGAGGCTCAAGGGCCTATTTATTATTTAGACACAATGGGAAATCCTTAACAGCCAAAACCATAACCCTAGGAGATGAAGCACCAAAACTATGGGCCCCATTTGGGTAAATTGGTGTTTCAACTTCGCAGGGGCGTAACTTTGGCATACAATCTATGTTTGACACGTACCATACCTCGTTAGAAAGATCTATACGAGGAATAAAAATTTTGAATGAGAAAAATTGGTCCATGGATCCATGTCATGGACCAATGTTGCTCTCCGTTTTCCCAAAAAATGTCGTTTAGGGCCTCAAAATGGCTCTGAAAGTTCAGGACCCGAAAAACTGCTAAAAATAGTAAGTTGTGCCGAAACTAAAAAACTGAAAGAGACAATGGTGGGCCCAAAGTGGAATAGGTGGGTGACCACCAATATCCACCTAGATCATTCCTCCCCCCTTAGGAAGCAATGGTCCCCATTGCGTTAAGTTCCTCCATGAGATGAGGAAATTTCTGCTAAACTTGGTCCCTGGTGAACCACTTTCCTTGGTGCAGGAGTTGGCTAGCTTTGACAACACAATACAATTGGATATTCTGTTGGCAAGTGTTCTTGATTTGCATGTCCATGATACAATCTGTGGTGGCATGTTCCATGCAGTCTGGGTTTAACTCTGTTGGTGTGAGTTGTTCTGCAATGTCAGAGGTGTCCAGTAGAGGTGGGAAGTAAGGACGAAGGTAGTCCACATTGAATACTGGGTGTAGACCAAGGAATGGTGGAATACTGAGCTTGAAGGCATTGTTCCCTACAACCTTGGTGATGGTGTACGGCCCGTATTGGAGTGGGAAAAGCTTGCGGTGTGGTCCAGTGAGGCACTCCTTCTGCAAATGTAGCCATACTTTTTCGCCTTTCTGGAAGTTGTGTCGCACTCGGTGTTGATCATGGCATTGCTTGTACTTAGCATTGGCTCTGTCCAATATGTCATGAACCTATTGGTAGATGTGTTGAATGCACTCGATGAAGCTATTTTCTTTGTCAAATTCAGACTGGACATGAGCCGAATCGGCCTGAGTAGCCACAAATGGCATGGCTATGTCAATGGGACATAGTGGCTGGAATCCCAAGCCCACCTGAAAGGCACTATGGTCGATTGTACTATGGAGAGCCCGATTATAACTATGTTGTACATAGGGGATGATTTCGTCCCATGTGCGTGGATGATTTGAATTGTACATGCACAAAATGTGTACAATCATTCTGTTGACAACCTCTATCTGGGCATCTGTTTGGGGATGGAAAGCTGTGGACTTGGTGAGCTTCGTGTCCAGCATTGACCAGAGGCTAGACCAAAATGTGCTGAGGAACCTAATATCCCGATCTGATATGATACACTATGTGATCCAAAAGTGCACCCACACTCGTTCAAAGAAGAGTTTAGCAGTGGCTTCTGTTGTGATATTATTCTTGCAGGCCGCCATAATGGCCATCTTCGAGAATCTGTCGACGACCACAAAAACACAGTCATTTCCATGCTTAGTAGAAAGCGAGCCCAGGCTTGTGTAATCCATGGAGATGGATTCCCAAGGTCGACTAGGGGTAGGTAGCAGAGTATAGATCCCTTGCTTCTTGATGGTCGGTTTAGAAATGGCGCAAGCAGTGCAAGATCTGATGTAATTCCCGACATCCTGTCGAAGGTTCGGCCAATAGAAATACTTTTGCAGTACTGCCACTATTTTATCGACCCCAAAATGCCCAGCAACTCGATTGTAGTGTGCTTCCCATATCATCTTAGCATGCTCGCTTGAAGGAACACAAAGGTGTCCTAGGTGACATTAAAGTGCATCTTCGAGGTGAAAATTTGGAACTTGCGTACCCCCCAAGAGTGCCTTGTATGTGTGACCGAATTTTGGATTGCTCTTGTAGAGAAGCAGCCAATCAGAAGCCTCATGCCCACAAGAGTTGAGAACGGTGGTTAGCACCATGATCGGTGGTCGGATGAGGTAGTATGCAACATTATTGGTGCTATCCTTCTTGTACTTGATGTTCAAATGAAAATGTTGCAGATATTTGGACGACTTATGATGGTGATCATTCTACAACTTCCCTTCTGTCTGTATGAACTACAGGGGCCGGCGATGCATGTGGATGATTATTTCCTTCCCCAAAATGTAATGCTTCCATTGTCGACAAGCTTGCACGATGGAATACATTTCTTTGTCATAAGTGGGATACTTGTGGTAATGTCGAGCAATGTCTCACTGTGATATGCCACTGGATGTCCCTATTGAGTAAGAACTGGCACAATATCATAGTCAGAGGCATCTGTCTCGATCTCAAATGGTTGTTTCAAGTCTGGTAAAGTGAGCACTGGGGCATAACAGAGGCGATTTTTCAATTCTGTAAATGCCTTCTATTGAGGTTCCAACCAAAAGAATTTTTTTCTCACTCCTCCCTTGGTGACTTGACTCAAGGGCCAAGTGATATGAGAGAATCCCAACATGAACCTCCGGTAGAAATTAGCAAGACCCAGAAAGCTACGAAGCTCTGTTATAGTGGTTGGGGCTGGCCAATCCTGAATAACTTGGATCTTGGCTGGATCCACATGCACCCCCCTTTCATCGATAATGTATCCCAGATATTGAACCTGGGTCATGCCAAAAGTGCACTTCTCTAAATTGGCACATAACTTGTGTTGCCGCAGTGTTTGGAGGACTTGTCAGATGTGGTGAAGGTGCTCTTCCCAAGTCTGGCTGAAGATCAGAATGTCATCCAAGTACACCACTAAAAATGAGTTGGTGAATGGCTGCAAGATGTCGTCCATCATCCTCATGAAGGTTGCGGGAGCATTGGTGACCCGAAAGGCACTGACCGACCACTTCGAGAAAAGGCCTTCCTTAGCTTTGAAGGCAGTCTTCCACACATCGGAGGGTTCAATTGGTACCTGGTGATACCCAGACTTCAAGTCGATCTTGCTGAAATATTTTTCACCTTTGAGTTGGTCTAGAAGGTCATCAATCTGTGGGATCAGGTACCTATTCCAGACAATGATCTTGTTCGGCGCCCGATAGTCAATACAGAGTCTCCATGTCCCATCCTTATTCTGTACCAACACGATCGGGCTCCCACAGGGCGATGAACTGGTCGAATGTGACCTTTCTGCAACAGCTCCTGAATCTGCCTCTTGATTTCATAGTTCTCCAGAACAAAGCGCTGATAGATCGGTCCATTGGGTAGCGGCGCACCTGGGGTCAAATCAATCGGGTGCCTGACCTGACAGTGCAGAGGAACCTCTGTGGGTGAGGTGAATATGTCCCCGTATTCCTCCACAACCTTATCCATTTGTTGTTGTCGTGCAGAGGAGCCCTGTCTAGAGGTCGTGGCCACAATCTTCTTCTTGCCCTGGGGGTGGATCATCAGGAAAACGAATTTCCTGGTTTGGGAAATGAGCTTACTACATTGTTTTTTAGTAACCAAAGAGATAGCGGCAAGAGGTGGTACCTCTGGTATCCTGTACAACTTATTTCCCAAAGTAACAATAACAGCGAGAGGCCGAGACTCATACACAGCATGACGCTTCCACAAGTATGGTTGTCCTAATAATACATTAGAAACATCAATAGGAGCAAAGTCACATAATACCTCATCCGTGAAGGGCTTGATGCTATAGGGAAGGCAACACTGCTGGCTGACGCGGAGATCTCGTCCTTAGTGAAGCCACCCGATGGTGTATGGATGTGGGTGAGTTTTGGTCGACAAGCCCGACCGCTTCACAACGTCTGCTGAAATGAGGTTCTTTTGGCTCCCATTGTCGACAATGAATTGTACTGGGGAGCCCTTTACCCACATCTGGGAGTGGAAGAGACGCTCCTCCTCCTCTGGATATTCCGGTTCCTCCTTTTGGATCTTCATAGTGGCAATAGTGGTGTTGGGCTCCGCATCAATAATCTATTTCCCTTTGTCATTCCCCTTGTCAGGTTCTGATTCAGAGTCGGAGCATGCATCTGACTGAGAAGCCCTCATCTCAAGCACCAACAACTACTTGGCCCAACACTCACTTGTGTTGTGAGTGGAGCTCTTATGGAACTCACACCACTTTCCCGTGTCCTTCTTTGGCTTTGCGGTGTTGTTCTTTGCTTGTGGCTTCGACAGGTTGTCTTGATTTGCCATGCCTTATCTCTGTCCTTTGTTCTGTGGTTTGGAAGCACCCTTCCCTTGCTTTTGATTCGCAGATGCAAAGTCTCGCTTCTTCTGCTTGAATTTCTGCTCAATCTTGGCAGCATACTGGTATGCCGTACCAAGCGAGGAGATGTCGAGGAACTCCATTTCCTCCTGAATGTATCTGTGCAGACAACTGCGATACTTTAGCACCAGATGTTTCTCTGAATCTTTGATACCCAACTTGGTGTGCAGGGTATGGAACATATTTGTCAGCTCATGCACATCTCGATCCCTTTGTTGTCGCAATGTGGTCCATTGTATGTACTTGTCCTCATAGCTCCCCACGGGATAGTATTGTTCCTTGATGGCGTCTTGGAAAGAATTCCAAGTGGGTACGGTCGAGAACAGGAGGGTTATGTCTCATCCTTTTTCTCACAGTGGGTTTCCCACCATTCCTTGACATGGGGGGCAGCTTTGAGGAGTGAAAAAATAATCTTCTCCCTATCGGAGAAGTCATGAACCGAGAAATATCCTTCTAATAGATTCAACCATCTATCTATGGCATCTGCATCTATTTGACCCTCAAATATGGGAATGTCAAAGTTTACTTGTACCTTAAAGGGAGTCGTGCCTCCAGAGTGGCTGCTGGATGCAGATGTGCTATCGGTGGGCAGTCGTTGAAGGATCTGGGAAAATTTAACCATCATCGCGTTCCTTTGTTTTTCGAGGGCCTCCTTGAGCATTATTTTGATAGGATATCCTGCTCCCTCATCTTTCTTTTCGTCTCCCATGGGCATTCATCGGGGTTTGCAAGGCTGATCTTGCAAAGGTTCCACCAGATCGAGCCCTAAATCCTTATACCCAGACCTCGTTGGGGACATACGAAAGATCGAAAAAACGGTACTCGATACCAGTCCCGGATTTATGAAGGAGCGCGTAGAATAAACATATATTTCCTCTAGCAAAGATGCGTGAAATAACAATTCATTTCATTAATATCAAGCGACATTATACAGAACGAATAGAAATAAAACTAGCTAGGGCAGTAGCTATCTCGAAGATGCTTGGCGGCTTCTGAGCCTGCGAGCGAGTTACGGTAAGGGCTCGAGGGTCTATTTATTGACCCAGATACAGTAAAGTCCTCCGCGGCCAAACCCTAACCCTAGGAGATGAAGCGCCAAAACTATGGGCCCCGTTTGGGTAAATTGGTGTTTCAACTTCCCAGGGGCATAACTTTGGCATACGATCTTCGTTTGACGCATACCATACCTTGTTAGTAAGATCTATCCAAGGAATACAAATTTTGAATGACTCTCCGTTTTCCCAAAAAACGTCGTTTAGGGCCTCAAAACGGCTCCAGAAGTTCAGGACCCGAAAAACTACTAAAAATAGTAAGTTGTGTTGAAACTGAAAAACTGAAAGAGACAATGGTGGGGCCCCAAGTGGAATAGGAAGGTTACCACCAATATCCACCTGGATCAAGGGAGCTCCAACGCAAATCTTGGAAATGGTACTCCCTCTGAAATCTTCTGTCAGCGTGCTCCAAGCCAAGCTAAAGGAGTAGATGGCTTAGTGACTCGGGATGAGTCACATGTTTGTGTTGGGGGCATGTTGGAGCGGGGTCCCTTGTGGCACACTTTTTGATGTAATTTTTTATAAGTTTTCTATATGCACGCTGCGCAAATGAGTCAAGGGGCATTGGGGGGGATCAAAGTCCCTATTTTTGATGTAAATGGGTTTAAGGATAAACTGTGGGCCTCAAACCATGGTTTGAGACCATAGTATCCATGCACAAGAAGAATATAAATAGATAGATCGAGTCTAAGGAAAGTGATTAGCTTAAGAATATTATTGATGTTATGATCTGTATGCGTTTGTAATACGTTGTAAACGGTTTGTCTAGGTTGGGTAGAAAGGCTCCTGCTGGCTGTGTGCACAAATACGTAGTCCTGGCTGTGTGTGCAGAAGGGTTATGTGTAAGGGGAAAGTCTAATGTATTGAAAGGATATGATTAATAGAAAGGAAAGATTTTGGCGAACTTATTGTGTTATTGATTTGAGTATCTATCTATTATTTCTGTTTTGTTTAAAATCACACTATTATGTGTTGCTTATTTATCATTGCGTGAGGATATTTTTTATGGTTATGTATGCATAATGATGGTTGATAAATCTACTTAAGTAGTTACAATACACTGTTTAGATCTGATTTTTTTATGTTTTAGCTACACTAAAAGAAATCAGTGACTATGTATTTTTCTATTAAGTATTGCGCACATATGTTTATCATTGGTATAAGTTTGCAATTGATATGCTTAGGGTGCGGAAAGTTGGTTCTAGCACCCCCCCCCCCATACTGCTCTGGGTGAGACTTTGATCTATGCAAGAAGGTCACTACCGAAAGGGCTAGTAGTTGGAGGGTTTGTTGGCTTCTCCATTAACTCTGAACCTAGGTTGGTAACTCTCAAGCCAACAACAACCAATAGGTTTGACAACATCATGAGGATCCAATAACCTCCAAGTTACATTAATAATAAGTGCATCATATTTCTTTTTCATTGCATCCTTCCATTCATCACAATTAGTAACTTCTTCAAAACAACTCGGTTCACTAATTGTAGAATGATTGAATCCACAGCCATGAGAAACGTTACCTAAACTTTAAGTAACATCACCTTTAGAAGAAATTCCTATTTCAAAATCATCATACTTTCTTATAAATCTCTGAACATGTGTGGATATTCATAAAGGTTGTTGAAGTGGTTGTGATGGTTTCTCATCTTGAAAAATGGGTTCAAGAACAGGCTCTTCAAGAGAAATTTCTGGTCCTGCAGAATCATTACTATCATCCAAATTTTATTCAGCAATAACATTTTAATGATTCAAAGATGGAAGAACCACAGATTGATCCAGAATGGGAACCTCCCCTTCAGCGTATGGAACATCATTGTCAGATTCAAATACAACTTCCTAGATGCAAATTTCTCCAAATGAGGTAGTTTCCTATCAACAATGGAATTATTTTTATCTAATTCAAGGAAGATAACATATTTGGAAAGAATGAACTTCTTATTCTCCTCATCGTACAAGCTATAAGCTTTGGAAGTAGCAGAATATCCCAAGAAAATAAATTTACGACTCCTAACACCCAACTTGTTCCGCTGATGTTTAGGAATTAATGCATAGCATAAAGAACAAAAGACTCGAAAATGTTGAACTATAGGAAGACTAATATACCACATTTCATAAGAATATTTATTATTGATGACAGAAGGACGACGATGCGAATATAACCTTCACAAGGCACTGATTCTTCCCAAAATATCAACTTAACATTCTTAAAGAACACCATAGATCTAACCATATTAAGTTATATTCATACGTTATGCAACGCCATTCTGTTATGGATTATAAGGTATGGTAGTCTGATGTTTTATTCCATTGTCCTTCAAATATTATTCAAAAACATGAGAAGTATACTCGCCACCGTTATCCATTTTGAGAATGCCTATATTCTGTTGAGTTTCATTTTTAATCATCAAAAGAAAATATTTTAAAAATTCACACACTTCTGACTTATTCTTCAACAAATACACCCAACACATTCTCGAGTAATCATCAATAAAGTCACCACATATTTATTTCCATTGGCAATTGCAATAGGAATAGGTCCACATAAATCTAAATGGATAAGATCTAATTTTCGTGAAGCTCTAAAAGATGAACTATGAAAAGGTTGTTTATAATGTTTTCCAAAAATAAAAATATCACAAGGTGTTATATTTCTTGGAACTTTCGGAATACATTTAATACCTTTCTTTTTCATAATTTAGATGATGTCATAATTGATGTGACCAAATCGAGCATGCCACAACAAGTTGGGAGACATGATATCACTTTGCTACGCCAAAAAAGTAGAACTTTCACGAGAATTAGTAGATGAAGTACCATTTAAATTTAAAAGTGTACCTTATTCCACACTAGTCATAATAATTGCATGATCACATTCTCTTCTTATCTCAATGATGCCATCAATTATATGAATAGAATGCCCTTGCTGCCGAATATGGATAAGAGACATCAATTTTTTCTCAAACTGTGGAATATAAAGTACATCATGTAGAACATAAGCTGCAAGATTTAGTATCTTCAAACAAATAGACCCAATGCGAGATGGTTTAATTTGATACTTGTCATAAAAGTAGATAACACCATCAATATCATCACTGAAAGTTTCAAAAAAATCTCGCCTAAATGTCATATGACAAGTGGCTCCTGAATCCAAAATCCAACTATATCACTATGAAGAAAATGCAGTGTTGAAAACATCATTAATATTAAAATTACAATGAGAAAAAAAGAAATGTGCAGACTCTGATGATTTTCCCTTATCTGGTGGTGGCTTATCTTTCTTTTCATTCCATTGTTCTCTCCTTTCAATAACTTTATCCTAAGGGATTTTACAATTGATAGTAGTATGAACAATTTTACAACATCTAAAACATTTGATAGGTGGTCTATCATTTAAATTCCTTTATCTGTATCCCTGATTGTTTTTTGCGCCCCCTCCCCCTCCCCCCCTTGCCTCTATAATTTCTCCTACCATGACCTCTACTACTTTTATCACCTCTAGAAGTTTCCGTATGAAACTTTTTATCCTTTTGTGCAAGGCACAAAATTTTCTACCTTAGAGTTAGGTGGGGACTCTTCTTCCCAAAGGATTTTTCTCTCTCAGCTATTTTGTTTACAATTTTATCAAATGTAATGTATTTTAACTCCCCACTAGCTTGGAGAGATTCCAAAT
Organism: Pinus albicaulis; assembly: GCA_034641835.2. Taxonomy (NCBI): domain Eukaryota; kingdom Viridiplantae; phylum Streptophyta; class Pinopsida; order Pinales; family Pinaceae; genus Pinus; species Pinus albicaulis. The sequence goes on from CM076574.1 coordinate 1,019,188,091, forward strand.
AATGTGAATAGACAGGGTGAAGGAATTTTATAAAAGTTGTAAGTTGTAAATCTACTTTAATTCCAGTGGCTTCAATATCATGAAAAATGGCTTTTATTTCAGGGGCACTCATCAAAGGATCATTATCCTTCATCTCCAGATTAAACAACTTCAATAATAATTGAATAATTTTGAGTTCTGAGTGAGAATCATACAATTATTTGAACTTATTTAATGCTTCGAATGTAGTACCACAAGAAATGATATATCGACTTACCTCTTCTTTCACTGATGCAATTATTAATGCATACACCTTATTGTATTTTGTCACCCAAATTGCACGTTGCTTCTTTAACTATGGATATATGACATAGTTGACAGATATATTCAATCTCCACATAGACCTTTAGCAGATAAAATAAATTATATACATATATTCTTATCCAATGCATCCTAACTTCATGATGTGCTTTGTTTTATGATGACAATGAAGAGAGAAATGGTCACTTGGTTATATAATGATGCATTCTTCGCACTAAAATAGTGACTCGTTGTGGTTTTATTGTTTACATGAATGTATCTTCCTTTTTCTGTTGGTTAACTTTTGATATAACTCAATGTATTTTGTTTCTAGGCAAGCATTTTTGTTTGCAAGTAGAACATGGGTGTTGTTTAAGGTTTAATTTTGATATCCCTCGATGTATTTTGTTTGCATGGAAGGATTTTTTTTTTCATGCAAGAGGTTGGATGATGGGGGTGTCGTTGTGTAAGTGTGTTTTTTAGAGTTCATATTTTGAAATTATTTATCTTGGGTTCTTTAACCATAATTAGAATTTATCGTATAATTTACAACATAACATTTGAAATTTGATAGCTCTACAACATATTAAAAACAATAAAAACGTGTAAATAATTTGACTTATTGCAATTTACATAAATTAAACAACAATAAGAAGAATACCTAATATGGTGGCTCAATTTCCATATTTTTACTAGGACCACTTCACGTAATATTTCACCCTACCAACTAGAAATGTCTATCTCACTTCCTAGCCAAGAAATTTCCACAAGTTCCCTAACGCTCTGAGCCAAAGTCCATTTGCAACTGTAGTATGTTCGAAACTGATCCAACACCTTCCAATTTATAGACTAAAACCAATTGTGAGTTTTCCCTCTCCTCTCCTAGTTTTCTCTTCTAGGTTCTCTCCTCCCCTTCTTTCCCCTCGATAAATCCACCCCTTTAATTCCATTATGACACCCTCGAGCCACTTTGTTGTCCTCCTATCCTTAAATTAACTTGAAGTCATTAGATCCTATTAGGTCATGAAGATAATAAATGATAAATTAATAATAGTAATATGATAATAATATTTAGATTTACGGGTTAATAATCTTATCCTTAAATTAATAAGTCATTGGACTTTCTCAAGTCATAAAAATAATAGTAGTAATATAATAACAATATTTATTTTTATGGGTTAATAAAACCAAAATAGATTTATAAGAATCATAATTAATTAAATATTAAATTAATAATAATTAATTATTAATCAATAGATTAATTCACCATTAATGAAACTATACAATTAGTCAAATTTAATACTATTCATAAGATTCAATCTACAATTAGTCAAGTTTAAGACTATTCATAAGATTCTTTGTGAGGTGTGTTATAGGTCAATTTGGGCATCATCCCCCATGACCTGGTCAAACTAGACATCATCCCCAGGACCAATGAAATAGGGTCTCTCATCCCCTTACATTTCAGTTTCTATATGCCCTAAGAGAAGAACAATTCATTCATGGCTTCTATTGTGAGATTTACAAGGTTTTAAGTATATGTTATATCACTTATGAACTCACCAACATCACCTCTAAAGGGCCTAACTGCATTTCATATGTAGCATCCTCCATTCAAGGGTGCATTGCAATGCACTTCCCGACATTCAAGAGTGTGTTGGTCACCTGGGAGTGGGATTCTCATTGTTTCAGGAATCTCCACATGGCTAGTGCCTTCTAGAAGAGTCCATATGTATCAAACTTTGAATCCAAGTTTCCATATAACACCTCTGAACTTGGTAACAAGAACATGTATTGCCTATTACTATAAAGTCATTCATTGAGAAACTACCATCAGTTTCCATATAAATCGAGCACAGATCCTAGTGCTAGGTAAGGAATAATTTTGGTAAAGAAATGTTGTTGGATTCTCATTTGAGAGAGTGAAAGTACTGATATGTTGTTGGTGTGATGTTGGATGTGATGAGGCTGGGATGAAGCTGGAGCTAGTGGCATCAAATCGATCATTTGTTGTAACCTCCCCCTTCTATTGTTTAATAAATATTGTTGTTCATTTTCCCATATATGTATCTGTTTATGTTTCTATTTCTCATGCAATGGATTCTTGAATGATATATATGTTTCACATCTAATCGATTTGAGTGATTAAGATAAGTAGGCATCTGTATATTTCAATCTGTTTGTTGTTATCTGTTTATGTTTGCAGGAATCAATCTAGCGATCTGAGTTGGATTGAAGGTGACAACAAAAGCGTCAGAAGGAGAAGGAGAAGCACTTGGATTGCAGGTAGGTTCTTCTATCATTCTATGTATCTGCTTATTTTAGAGAAAGTGTTAGCAAAGTCTTTCATATGTTTTTCTAAGTTCCTAGAACCACACATAGGAAGTTTGATTTATCCATAGATCATAATTCTGCATAACAAATTGGCGACTCTGCCAGGGAGTTTCCTATCATTCCTGGTGTTTTTTCCTCTGCTAATCCTCATAAGTAGCATCTAATTTCAGTTATTAGACCTTTGAATGAAATAATTGCATTAGAAGTGTGTTCTGTAGCTTGCATTTTTAATCATTGTTGTGCCCAATGCACTATTGGTCAACACATAGTGCACTGTCTCCCGCTCAGGGGTGCACTGCAATGCATTGTCTCCCCTTAGAAACCATGTTTCTCCCTTAACCAACTAAATTCCATTCAAATTTATCATTTCTATCATTCTCATCCATTTGTTTGTTGTATTCTCAACTGTTCGATACCTCTTAGAGACCAGTGAACTTACCTGATTCTTCCTCCTTTGAAAAGTAAATTTGTTTAATGTCTATTTAGTGTTTTTATTTATCATTGGAAAATCAAATTCAAAGTATTTTATTTCTACATTATATCCATTTGTTTTTGTAAAGGAAAATTTGTAGTTCCATTCTTTGTTTTTCCTAAAAGAGAAATTGTTGTTAAATTCCTCGTTTCTCAAAGAAGAAAACATTTGTTTTTGTTGATATGATGCATATAGTTTCCTTTCTTGCATTCACATTAAGGCAGCTGAAAAGAAAAACATGCATGTTCATATAGTGAATTGTGTGTTTTGCATAGGAACAAGTTAGGAAAGTTGCATTTTAGTTTTTTCTCTTTGTTGTTTACTCCTAAACTGATTTCTCTTTCCCTTAGTATCTAGGATTTTCATTGAAAAAGCTAAAATTGAAAATTTTGCTTATCATTTTAGTTTTCATTTTTAGGAATTTCCATCACATCACGCGGTGAACCTCAAAGAAAAACTTTCTAAACAAGATCAACTTAAAATTTACATCAATTTACCTAAGAAAGCATTGGAACCATAACGATAAGATTTAGAAGGTCTAGGCTAGAGACGTGTTCTGGCATCGTTAAACAAAGCAGTTGTCATTAAATTTTCTGCGATAATCTCTAAGTGTGATAACTCTCTCCACATACGTAAGTATATCAAAGATTTTCCACGTACCTCTAGGTATATCGAGCAGTGTTCTAGTGTGAAAAGTATAAGGGGGTGCTCTCACTGTGCAATTTCGTATTAGACAATGCTAATACAGACTTGGACCTCCACGTACCTTCAGGTATATTTGGGAGGAAAACTTTAGGTTGCTATCTATCCATAGTGAACTGAGTCGGCTGCCTTGTAACTTGTGATACACCGAACACAACATTCGAGGAGATTGCATACCTGTACTTCTTGGTTCGCTAGGAGCTATTCTGCAGTTTACAGTCACTTGGTAAACCTTTTGCCTAGAATTACCTTTCTATTTTGTTTATTTGTTTTATGTCATAAAATAAATCAGTCATCGTGGAATAAGAACTTCCCTTTCTCCGTCATTCGCATAAAATAGCATTGAAACCATCTTTACCACTGGAAGCCATTTATGGTCGACGAAGGTGACATCGCTCTACTGAAACTAGTACTATCAGTACCTCTGGTGCGGCATCATCCCCACATATACTAGATTTGGCACAAGTTGTTTCTATAAATATTGGTTCATCTACTGTTGTCAAGACGGAGTCCTCACAGCTACCCATGGTCACGATACATCCAATCAGTGAGACCATACCTCCCGAACCCGACGTTATTCAACTAGAAGTTGATCTGTATCCTATCAGTTTTTTGCCAGAACATCTGAATCCTGAAGTTGAACAACCAAAAGTTGTTCTTGTATCGGTCGCCCCACAATCTATTGTAGCCATTGAGTCTCCCATATCGCGCAGTCAAACTCCTGAGATATACTTTGGGCCTGACGACGAAATCCATCCACCTAGTTTAATTTTGATTGAAGAAACACCACAAGACGAAACACCTATAACTCCAACTCATTTTGGGGCAGAGCTTTACCTATACGAGTATTTTCCTCAATCACCTGGCTCTGCTTTTGTTGATCCTGTGTCTATTAGAGTTCCCCTAGATTTAATAGGGTATAAATTTCGTCGAATAACCATGCCTGAACCAACGTCTTCAACTGGACCATCTATTCCAGTTGCGACAACACCTGCTCTTGCTACCCATTCGATGTTCACAACTTCACCAGAGTCACATTTATATGGTGGCCCTTTTGTCCCACCTAGTTACCAATATTTATCTGGAACCTTCTCTGGTGCATCCTCAAACCCATGGACTTCAACAATGTCATCATGTGGTATTCTAACTGGTAAATCTATAGTGAGTACTAAACATCTTGATCCTTTATATACATCATCAAGGCAATATCAAGCTGGTCCATCTGGGTATATTCAATCTATTAAAATTTCGACTGGACTCCCTGCATTTGGAGAACAATATTTTCTATCTTATTATACTCCTCATGCTGGGGGGAAACCAATGGTCACCCATTTTGACAGTACTCCATCGTTATTTGGTCATCCTAATGTTGGTATGAATGTTTGTCAATGGCAGCTCACTCTACCCATCGAACCACAAATGGTTGTACACTCATATCAACCGGTTCAACCTGTTGCACCCACATCAAGTCCACTTTTTAATACATCCTTACCCCTGTTACATACTCAAACTAATGTACCTCAACCATCTCAGGCGGGTCCTTCAACCCAAGACCCTCAAGTATTGGGCCCTCATACTCCAACTCCTTCGGCTGGTTTACAACAACCACCTGTATCTATTTTATTCACAAGCTGGATTTCCATATTAAGGGATGTCGCAACCACAACCAGGTTATACCTATACAAAACTGAATCCAGGCTATTCTATTTTGGGTTATAATGTTGGTGGATAGACCCCTTGGCAACCATAAGCGCAAATGCCACAACCTTCATTTCAACAAGTAGTGTACCCAGGTTTTGGTCAACAGAATCCTCAAGCGTTTGCTTATCAAAACAACCCCTATCTGGTTTACCAGCAACAAATTCCTTATGCTGGTGCTCAAATGCCTATTTCCCAAGCAATTCCATCATACCCTAGCTATGCTCAACCCAACCTAAATCGACAGTTTCCCTTTGTTGCAACTTTAGAGTTACCGAATTTAAACTAACTTACCAATGATTCAATAATTACGCTCCTTGGTGGTTGGTGATACCTCATAAATTACCCTCAGATATTCCAAAGTTCAATGGAAACCTTGGGGAAGACCCGTCGACGCATGTCATGACTTATCATTTGTGGTGTTCCTCTAACTCCCTAAATGATGACTCCATTCGACTATGTCTTTTCCACCGTACATTCACTGGTCTGGCTGCGAAATGGTACATTGAGTTACCAAGAGATTCATTTGATAATTTCACTGCCCTAGGTACTGTCTTTTTGACCCACTTCTAGTTACCCATACGATATGAAACTGGAATGGAACTCTTGACTAATTTTAAACAGACTAATGCTAATCACATTTCTGATCATACTCATGAGTGGCGTCATCGTTGTAGAATGGTTAAGACATTTGTTCCTGATCAACTCCTTTCTGAGTGATTCATTAAGTCCCTGTTACCATATATAATTGAGGATGTGGCTAAGGGTGGCGTCGTCACTTAATAGCAGGTAATTTCTTGTGCTCAGTATTTAGACTTGATTTATACTCAGTCTGGCACGCTCTATGAGAAAATTCCCAACGCGCCAAGATCTAATTTTACTGTTCCTCCTCCATCTAATGAATCTCATGCCAGAGACAGTATGATCGGTACTACAAACACACATCACTTTACTGCATCTGATCTTGCACCTTCTTCCAAAATCCATGCTGTGTCATCTGACAAGGGAAAAAGTGACAAGGAACCCAGAAGTAAGAAAAAGGGGAAATCAAAGAAAAAACAAAATTCTACCCCGCAGGAAAGATCATTTGATCAATCGAATGGAAATAGGAAACCTCATTAACATTGCATAATCTATAATAAGGAACGTTTTGTTCATGACTATCCTTACTGTGCTAAAGTCTCAAAATTGGTTAAGACCTCGCATGCATCCGCAATATTGACAGATCCATTTCCGAATCCGGACACTAATTTGGTTGCTACAGATCCAGCTTCTAGTTCCCAAGTACTTATGTTGTCTGTCACGAAGCCATAGACTTGTGTTTTAGTGTCAACGCGTAATAAATATTATGGTAGTCAGGCTACTGATCAACCTACTACCTTGACCACGAATCCGTCTACAGAATCGATACCGCCAACTACTATTTTAGAATTGACAATCAAGCTGCAAAAAGGAGTTGTTCATAAATCGACATTCAATCCTCGAGCCTGAGCTACTCAAAATTATAATATAGTTGAATATTTGGCTCAATCCCCTTCAACTATGCCAACGCTTAAGGTGCTTCAAAATTGTCCCTCCTAAAAGCAGGCTTTGTCGTCAGAAATTGGTGTAATTGATACGACATATTCCAATCTCGTAGTCTTTAATCATACAGGTTATGTGCCACAATTACTAGCAGAATTTTCATTCTCCATCAAAGTAAATGTTCTCAATCACCTTGTTCATCGTACTATTATTGATGAGGGAGCATATATGTGCATTATGTCTCTAAACTGTTGGAAGTCACTTGGCTCGTGGCGCCTATCTCAATCGCCTAGGACGTTGAAAGCATTCGATGGATGTACATATAAGCCTTGCGATATTATCAATAACTTGCATGTTGAACTAGGGGGGAAAAACAATGAATGTTGAAGTACAGGTCATTGACAGACCCCTTGATTACAACATTTTACTTAGAAGGCCATGGGTATATGCTAGGACTGTGATCGTCTCTACATATTTTAGAATGATCACCTTTCCACATAAAGGTTTCATCACAGTCATCAATCAACTATCCTTCTTGGCCTACAGTTCCCAGGTAACTAGAAGTGTTATGTTAATTCACGCACCCCAACTAGCACTTCAAAACATTGGTGTAGGACTCTTAAAGGATTCCACTCTCATGGGGACCTTTGCATTACCATCGCCTGCGACGTCGAAAAAAATTGCAAGCATAGGGACCTGCTACATGATATCTTCCACTCCATCTGGCTTAAGGAAGATTATGGGAGATTATGAAGTTGTTACGTTGGATGAATTTCTTCCTCCTAGCTCAATTAAGCTGGCATAGAAATCAATCTACATGGCTTGGGTGGCGAATCCAAAATCGTCGCCGACAATCGTTTGGGTTGATTGTTCATTAAGTTTTGGTACTCCATTTGATCATTTTTCCTCAACTTTCTTGATAGATGAGAAAATTATGGAATCCATGATGCCAGAAGGAGAACCATGGGAGTATCATCATCATCGTTCCCATCTTCAGGATTACGAAGAAAATAATATTATTGAACTATATCACCCAACGATCAAAACATTATTTTCGAATTATTTTCCCATTAATGCAATTGATTCTTAGAGAAATTTATCAAATATTGAAGAAACCATTTCTATCGATATTTAGACCAAACTCGACATTGTATAAAACATTAATGTCAGCGTTTCTTGTTCTCCATCAGAACTCGAAACATATCTCTCTCTCTTTCGTGAATCTCGTGATTTATTTGCTTGGTCTTACGAGGAAATTCTAGGCATAGATACTAGTATCTTTGAACACACTATTAATATGTACCCTGATGTCAAGACGGTACGTCAACACCTTTGTCATGTTCATCTGAATAAGGCCACTGCCATTAAATCAGAAGTTGAAAAAATTTTGCATGTTGGTTTCATTTACCCTGTTCCACTAACTGAGTGGGTTTCCAACATTGTTCCTGTTAAGAAAAAATAAGGAACCATCTGAGTGTGTGTCGATTATCAGGATGTCAATCTTGCATGTCCAAAAGAAAACTATCCTACTCCCTTTATCGACCAAATTATTGACGATTGTGTTGGATGCAAAATATTTTCGTGCATGGATGTATTTTCTGGCTATAATCAAATCAACATCTGCCTAGAGGACCAATGTAAGACAAAATTCATCTATCTCTCGGGTACATTCTCCTATCAGAAACTCCTGTTTGGTGTAAATAACACTAGGGAAAATTTTCAAAGAGCAATAGATTATGCTTTCAGTGAAATCAAGCACATTTTTCAACCCTATCTAGACGATTTACACGCGCATTCACGAAACCAGACTGATCATTTGATGCATTTAAGAGCTATATTTTTACGCTGCTGACACTACAAAATACACCTCAATCCACATAAATGTGTGTTTTGCGTTGGTTTTGGTCGTTTTCTAGGATTCATCTTCTCAAAAGAAGGAATTCAAATTGACCCATTGAAGGTCCATTCCATTCTTGATTTTCCTATGCCATCAAATTTGCTTCAGTTACTGAAACTTCAGGGAAAGGCTAACTTCCTAAGGAGGTTCATACCCAACTATGCCGAAATGGCTAAAGGATTTACTCGGCTCTTGAAAAAGGGGATTCCCTTTCATTGGGACAAGGTTACGCAAGCTTCTTTTGATTCTGTCAAGGGTACACTCGTGTGGGTGTCATTAATGTATCCCCCCAATTATCAGAGTGATTATTTCTTATATATTGTCGTGGTTGATACGACCATTGCTATCGTATTGGTCCAAGTAGAAAATGAGATAGAAATTTTGATCTATTATTTGATTTGTAATCTCAATGATACGAAAGTGAAGTATTCATACATAGAAAATCTTGCCTTGGCGGTTGTTCAAGCTATCCAAAGTTTTCGCCACTATATACTGTTCTGGAAGACCATTTTCATTTCGGATTGCAACCCCATGACTTACATCTTATCACGTCAATTGCTTGGGGGGAATTATTCAAAATGGATTGTCATTTTGCAGGAGTTTGATTTGGAATTCATCAAATCCAAGTCAAATATGTCTTTAGTTTTTGCTGAGCTTCTCTGTGACCTTCCCTCTGATAGTACTGCTACTACATCAAAACCATCTATTCCTAATGAGTATCTGTTTCTAATCAGATCATCTGATCCTTGGTATGGAGATTTTATCATTTATCTCCAGACCCAAACATTTCGGCCTGATATCTCTTGCTCTGACCAGCAACGTATTCGATATCAAGCCAAAGATTATCTGATCGTCAGTGATACACTTTATCGTCATGGTGTTGATACAATTTTAAGAAGGTGCCTCACTCATGAGGAGGCCGAAAAGGATTTAAATGATTGTCATGCTGGGGCTTGTGATGGACACTTGTTTGGATATGCTACTGTGCAAAAGATACTCCGTGTCGATTAATTTTGGCCTACCATATTTAGAGATTTCATCCTCACGGTCAGAAGTTGTCATGCGTGCCAGATATTTAATCCTAAAATCTGCAAATCACCAGCACCAATGCATCCTCTTGTCTCTGTGGGACCATTTTCAAAATGGGGCATCAACTTCATGACTTGTAACCCTCGTTCATCCAGGGGGCATGGTTATAGTATTGTTGTAGTAGACTACTTTACCAAGTGGGTCGAAGCAATGCCTACATTCAACAACACGAGACAAACAAATTCATTGTTTTTCTTTAATCATGTCATTTCACGATTTGGGGTCCCACAGGCTATAGTCACAGATCATGGATTGCATTTTCGTAATCTTATGATGAATGAGTTGACTGCCTAATTAGGGTTGTCGCATGATAGTTCTAGTCCTTATTATCCACAATAAAATGAAAAGTTGAGGCTATTAACAAGATTCTTAAAATAATACTTCAACGGATGATAGGAGCTCATAAATGAAATTGGAATTTAATCCTGTACTTGTCTTTGTGGGCGTACCAAACCTCGGTGAGAAACGTAACTGGATTTACCCCTTTCAATTGGTGTCTTATCTGGAAGCTATCTTTCCAATCCAATGTGAAATACCGTCGTTAAAACTTGCAATCGACTTGTTACCTGACACCTCCACTGAAGAAGCGTGTCTTTTTAACCTCATCCATCTTTATGAAACGCATCATGAAGCCCAATTGACCAATGAAGCGCATAAGAGACATATAAAAGCGTAATACAAAAAGCATGTCCAGCCTCACATTTTCGCAGAGGGTGACCTGGTCCTTCTTTATAATCGGGAAGTTGATGTAATAGGTACAGGGAAATTCGAGCCATTATGGCATGGCCCCTATATTGTCAAAATAGTTCTTGATAAGGGTGCTTACGAGTTGCTAGATTACGATGGAATTTAGTTGGCACAACCTCGAAATGGGTTGTATCTAAAACATTACTATGCTTAAACATGAGCGTAGTAAACTGTTGTATTATATTGTACATATGCTATTGATTTGCATTTACTGTCTTAGTTTGTTTCTCTAGAGTTTTCTTGAAGTTAGTAATCCAATTTACATTCCATCGTAGATCTCTGAATCTTTGGAACTATTCATTGGGTATGTCGATGGTGCTAGTCGTAGTACACAAAATCTATCCTCTGTAGCGTGGGCTATTTTTTCTCCGAACGGCGAGTTAGGTAGTTTTCAGGGGATTTGTATCGATCGATCTACGAACAATATCGCTGAGTATAGCGCGTTGATTGAACTTCTCTCTGATTCCATTTCATTTGGTATTTACCGCATAATTATTAGGTTAGACTCACAACTTGTGGTATTGCAACTTACTAGTGTTTATACTGTCATAAATCCAACACTGCATCATATGTTCCTAAGAGTTCGACTTTTGTAAAGGCATTTTGATTTCATTCAATATCAACACATTTCTAGAAACTTGAACACATTAACTAATTCTTTAGCGAATTACATTATAAACAGAAATTTGCAACACATGCAAAGATACATTCATATAATTGAATAGGATTGCGCAATAAACATAGGAAAACACAGAAAACAAATAGATAGATAGTTATAGCTTTTTAAAAAAATTGTGCCCAAGACACATTGCTCATCTGACCTCGAAATGTATGCAACATGTCAAAATTAAACTAGCGGTGCTCATGATAACATGCTACTGATCTAGCTATCCTACTCAGTAACCACATCCGATGATTAGGAACTCCAATAGCATGGTGTTGCATTCGCATGGGTAACTCGTAGATCTGGAAATCTGGAATCTCGAAGGTCAACCCATGTATGTTCTACTGAAGCTCAGCAAGAGTCTCAACCATATCCAAATCCTGAAGGACTGCTCTCCCGATAGCCCTCTCTGCTGGCTCATCTGCTCCCCGCTCTGGTTGCCCCACTGGTCAAACTCGACCTACATTTTCATACATCAAAACTTTAGTTTAGTCTTGGGAAAAAATTAAAATACAAAAACATGTATAAACCTTATAAAAAAACATGGTCAAAACATTCTTACCAATTTCACCTCACTGAGCGCCTTCTGGTAAAAATAAATCTAGATCTCCTCGGAAGTCGACGCCTACATATGCATAGTCATCAATGGCGATAATCTGTCACCTGAACCAGGCGAAGAATGCAGTCGATAACATGATGGTCGATTGACTAGCATGTCTAGCCATCAGTTCTACCCATCTCTACATCCTTGGATCTCTAGGGTTAGATATACCCAACGTCACATGCTAAGGCTGCATTAGTGGAATCTGTTAGACTCCTATACCAATAGGTTTCATCTTTCATGATTGACTTGATGGGCTATGTAATATGTTCATACCTTTTCTTGTTGCAAAGGTTTTCCATATTATCAAAAAATCAAAAAATTTAAAAAAATGTAAAGAGGGTATACCCTAAACGAAAATTCAGAGGGTGAAAAAAATAAAAAATGGCCAAAAAAGTAAAAGAAAATGAACCCCACCTAAAGAAATGCCAAGGAAAGTGTGCAAGTCTAAATTCCACTACCTTTTGCTCTTATGTAATAAACAAATTGTGTGCAACTTGTATTTTATGCCACATTTTATGAACAGTCAAACAGTTTAAGCATGGCTAGTTCATCTTTCAATTTTATGTTTTAGAGATAGAGAATAAATTCTGACCAAAATATTTAATCTTGGAAGATAAGTAGATAGGTAGAGTAAATAAAAGGAGCTCAACAGTTTAATCTGAGCCCTTGGATGTAATAAGGATAGAATTAGATAGATTTCTAGATGTAAAAGTAAAAGTGTGATGAGGGTTTGCCAGTATAAGTGCACCCTAATAAAGAAGAAAAAATGGTAGGGTAAAGTAGGTAGGGTAGGTAGATGTTGTTGCAGAATTACATGTGATGGATAATGACTCTAGATGTGTTAAATCTTTACTTTCATCACAAATTCAAAGGCAGACACTACACTAGAAGAATCTCAAGCAAAGCGAAGTCAGATTATTAACTTCCCTTCTCATTTTCCCCTATAAATTTCACTAATTTCCCCTAAGTACTAAGGCATTTGAAAATTAGAGGGGCTCAAGGCATTTCTTTGACTTTTGGAGGGACCGGACCCTCGGCCCAATAATTGGAAAAGCCTAAGTACTTAAAATCATTCATCAAGACATTTATTCACCTCTAAAAAATCTTTCCCTAAGTAAAATCCCATTTTACTTAGGAAAATCATGCAATATTTCATAAAAGCATAAGTTAAAGACATTAACCAAATGTTTACAGTTAGCGCTTCATTCATTTCCATATTAATTTTTAACTTGTTATTTAAATCCCTATGCAAATTTTCCATTTTCCCGTATTATTTTAATAATAAAATTCCCAAATAATAATATCCTGCCCGTTGGTTGAAAAATAACCATATAAATTTAATTAATTGGTTGAATTTCCAATTAATAAACAAAATCGATTCTCCGTCGTATAAAGGGATTAATTAACCCCCATGGTTAATTAATAACCTAATCCACCAATCAAAATTCCCCGATGCGATTATTTCATAATAAATTACATTAGGCCTGCTAGTTAATTCCCTGTCATCTTCCTTTCCCAACAACCGTCCGATCGACTAATCTCATATCTATAGTTATTATGAATATTGCTGCCCATCCTCGTCCGAACGATAACGCGCAATGGCCAAGCGGTTTTCTGAACAATGTTGCGCCACGCGTCGTTCATCGTATGGAATCGCTCGCCCTCTGCTGAAAATCGCCTTTCCCCAAAAGCTGTGCGATGGAAACCGCTTACCACTTGCCTCCTGTGACGAAACCACTGTACTTGCTGACGTCATCCATTAAAATAATAAAAAACCCGCCAACCTTTGACTTTGTGAATAAAACAAATAACCCGCATCATTTTCATTATCTCATGCAATGACCAGTGTCCCATGCAACGAATTTTGAAATCAACTGTCGAAGTTTGCCAACCGTTACCTTGCTGAAGAAAATTGTAGTCGAGTAATCCAGAGTTCATCCGCCATAGCCATCACCTGTTTAGTCACTGTTTATTTCCCGGAAAACAGGTATTTACCCAAATTCCCGTTAAACTCTGTAAAAACCTGGCTTTTGTTTTAAATTCTACACGAAAAACTGAAGCAGATTTGAAGACTAGTCTTTAGTTCATTCCTCAATTGCAATTGCATTCCCAAACCTGTGATTGTGCTCGTTTTTCATCAAAATACGCAATTCATTTCTGAATCCACAAGAACCAGAGATGGAAATTCCCGTGGCTTTGAATGTCGCACCCCTGAATGCCCCTCACATAGATTTAGACTATCTGCCTCTAGTAGATAGCAATTTCCAAATTAAAGACCTTGTTCTCAGTGAAAATTATCTTCGAAATTTTGCCGCTGCAAAGAACCAGAATACCGGAAACTAAATGGTGGGAAGAATGTTATAACTTTTGTAAAAATTATCCTTACATGAATTTTTGATCATTGACTACAGTAAAGTTATAGCAAGAAGGATATAAGGGTAGACAGAGGTAAAAGAGTATCAGTAAAACGGAGCAGCTAGCACAGAATTACTAAAGAGGACAGCAACGAGCCAAATCTTAGGGCCTTCATCGAGCACATTCTCAAAAGAAGGAAACAGCACAACATCAGTTATCATTTCTCTTATCTACTAGACCATCTGTCTCTAGTTTGTTGTAATATATCCATGAGTCATCCTAGATTATATCTCAATCTGTTATAAGATATTTTTTATAATTTTTTGTATAAATACTCCCTCAATCAAAGTATTGGGGGTGGATTCTTAGACTTTGCTGTAACATCAACTATTTTGGAATAAAGTGTTGTTGGAGAAATTTTGTGTGGTCAGCTGGATAAGGAATTGATGCAAAAGAATTTTCACATGATTCTTGTGTCAGACACCGGAACAATAAGTCATTTATCTCTTATGTTTTAAAGTTTCTATATTTGTTTATTATATCATTTGTGTCTCATATCTGAATAATTAACGAAAATGAATAAATCAGAAAGTGCTTAAGTGCAATATTTTTTTAATCGTTTTTATTCTAAATGTTTTCTTCTAAACTGGTTTAAACAGTGAATTCTTAATTGCTCCTTTTTTTCTAGTTTATGCATTTTGATTATTTGATAAAGAATTCTTAATTTCTCTTTATTAATAATCACTCAATTTCCCTCTTTCGAATGTGTTGAAGGATTCTTAATTGCCCTTCATCCATTTTGATTCCATTCCATTCACTTTAGATCTATAATTGTTCCTTGTTTGATTACCTTGCCCTGTGAAACCATCTTTTGTTAAGAAACTTGATCTAGTTAAGCTATAATTTTTTACTCCATTAGCCCAATGGCCTGAAATACTCAATCTTACCACGAGCTATTGAATTTCATCACCCAAACTTAATAAAAATCCTTGGACTTTATAACTAGCCTAATATCTTTCAAAACAAAGCTAAATTTTACAGAGAGAGCCCTCTCTGGGTACAGATTGGCTAGATTTTGTACCTAAAAGTTGGTTTGTGGTTACCTCGGACCCCTTTCCTCTTCCCAACAACTTCAAGGAAAATCTAAGTGATAACATAGTGGCGACTCCACTGGGGACTTCTGAATAATTTTATTGTTACTATTGTTTACTTTATAAACTACAGACGGAGCCTCAAGTTAGCCAGGTAGCCTTTGAACTGATTTTGCTCTGCAATTGCATAAGTAAATAAATGTTGCTTCAGTCTATCTTCGGTCTAGTTTATGAACTGAACTTTGGTTTCAAACATTTGATTAGTTCCTCTAGTCAAATAAATCTTTAAGAAAATTTAAATCCAATATCTGAAAATTATTAAAGAAATTATTGAAGTTGTATTATTCATTCCATTCAGACAAAAACCAAAAAAAAAATATCATCTGGAAAACTGGCTTCAGAAAGGACTCGTTACACCAGGGCTAATCCTTATCCAAATCCACTGCCTGTGCTTGAAAATCCGAATCTGATCCCCAGAATTCTTAGGAGACAAGATAGTCAAAAAATTTATGGTAATTCTCGACCTCTTTATAGATCAATATCCTATCCTGTGAAGTGGATTTATCTTGAGGACGAACCTTTTGATGAGCAGTTTGAAACATCTTTATTTGTAATTTTTTCTGAATCTGAGTTGTCCAATTTGGTTCCAGACCCAGTATTTCTTGAAGATTTACAATTTGAATTTGTTACTTCACATCTTGATAAACATTTGCGAAATTCTATACAATCTGAGCTTACCTCTGAAGGAACATCAAATATTTCTATAATCACTTCAGCCTCTCCAAGTTCATCAACATTTCCTCAAACATCTCAACCTCAAACTACCCCTTCTATTCCTCCACCCACCACTCATAGACCAACCTCACCTGTTATTTCATCGCTACCTCCTGCAATGGCAAACATATATGCTCCTTTGGTATTACTTGCTAATATAGGGGCTATGCCTCAAGATTACCAAAGTAAAATCACTCCTTTTGATGGTTCTGGTACTTACACTGCACAACAACATACTAAAAAGATGACCGATTATTTTGAAATTTATGAAATAGATGCTGATGATGTAAGAATGAGAATTTTTGTCCAAAGTCTTACTGGAGAAGTTAGAACCTGGTTTAGAGCCCTTCCTGCAAACAGTGTTACTGACTTACAAGCTCTTTATAGATCATTTTTAAACAGATGGGAAAAGAAGAAAGATCCTCTTCAAATCTTATCAGACTTTGGGAAACTAAAGAGAGGACCAAATGAGACCGTGCAAGATTACATCACTAGATTCAATGAAGCTTACAATGTTGTTCCCCAAAATCTTATACCTCCTCCAAACTCAGTATTAATCAAATTCCCTGATGGATTTGATTCTAATATGGCGTATCAACTTAGGGAAAGAGCTCCTCAAACTTTAGAAGAAATGCAAAGTATAATTGTTAGTGTTGAAGCCAACCTGATAGAGAAACGAGCTAGAGCTAGAGCTGAAAGGAGAATGCCTTTAAACGAAGAACCCAAAGCTTTTGAAAAGAAACTAGATGCTATTATCAAAGGAATGGAAAGGCTAGGAGATAGAGTAGAAACAATTGAGAAGAAATCTCCTTGGGATGGTCAACCGAACAATACTGTGAGAAATCCAAATTTTAGAAGGAACCAAAATCAAAATACTGGGAAAATTGGTCCTGACCAAAATATTAGGCCCCCATTCCAGGAAAATTATATTGAAGCCTCAACTTCTGAGGAACCAACTAAAGATGTTCAAATAAACAATTTTACTGAACGCGAGAATGAACCAGAAGTTTTCTTGACCCAAGAAGATCAAGAAGCTCACATTCTTAAGCAATTTCAAACCCATTCAAGAGAATCATTTGATTTTAAGGAAGGATATGATATAGCCATTTATGAAGTTCACAAGCAATATAATTTGAGGAGCAGAAGAATTGATGTTCCGGAAACAAGTAAACAGAAAGCTACAAAACAACCCCTCAAAGGTAAAACCAATACTACCCCTGTACATATTCTTTCCACATCAGATCCTAATCCTGCCAACCCAATAATTGAAGATGTATCTGATACTCAACTGAATAACAGACAACTTTCCAATACTCTTCCTCCTAAAGGAAATGTAGAGGAACCTCCAGAAGTTGATTCGGAAACAACTTCAGCCCACAACCATATTCCTGAGAAGGAGAAAAATATCGAAAACACAGAAGATAAAGAAAATCCAACTGTTCAAAATACAAGAACTTAGACTGAAAAACCTTTTAATCTGGAAGATGAAGTAAGAAAATTAAAAATAGTTGTTCCATTGTCTGAATTAGCTAAACATGATGTCTACCGAAGTTAAATCAATAGATCACTTAATATTACTGGAAGTGATGACTCAGTAAATTTTTTTGATGATCAACCTAGATTATCATTTGGCCCTGAAGTAAATGGAAAACCAAGAAGTGGAGTAACTCCTCCATTCTATGTGATTTTGAACATACATGATAAAATACTTCATAATGCCATGCTTGATTCTGGGGCATCTCACAATTTAATGCCCAAGGCTGTAATGGAGAGATTAAACCTAGACATCACCAGACCTTACAAAGATCTCTTTTCTTTTGATTCAAGTCAGGTTATATGTTTAGGATTAATTAAAGATTTGTGTGTTACATTGGTTCAATACCCTGCAAAAACAATTTTGATGGATATAGTAGTAGCAGACATTCCTCCAAAATATGGTATGCTATTGTCCAGATCTTGGGGTGCAAATCTCAGAGGATCTCTTCAATTAGATATGTCTTATGCTACTATTTCAGTGTTTGACCAACCTAAGAGACTATACAGAGAAACTTTAATGAAATATGTGGTCAGTAGTCAGGAGAAACCTAAAAATTTCCCCATCTACTCAGTACACTCTGATATGGACTCATTTATTCTTTATAATGTTGAATCTGATCTTCCCACTGAATTAGAAGTTCCATCAACTGAACCAAAAGAAATTGCAAATAAATCTAGTGTTCAAATTCAGTAAATCTCTGAGGGAAAAGAAACATCAAATACCCAAGAGAAACCAGAAGAAAGTAACAAATCAGACCTCACTGTTAAGAAAATTCCCGAAACTCCTGACACCAATTATGAACATGAAATTCTTTGGCACTTAGAATTTGATGGTTTCGTTAACAAATTAGGAGCAGGAGCTGGAATTTGGATATACAATATTGAAAATGATCATGTTGAAGGCCATGCTTACAGATTAAACTTTAAGTGCACTAATAATATGGCAGAATATGAAGCTCTTTTGTTAGGGCTTAAACTTGTCAAAATATTAGGGGCAATTAGAGTATATGTCATAGGAGATTCTAATTTAATCATTCAACAGGTAAAAGGTCACTTTTTGACAAATGATCCCACACTGAGAGAATATAGAGGAACAGTTGTAGAGATTCTCAATACCTTTTTGCAGACTCAGCTTGCTAAAATCCCAAGAAAACAAAATTTGCATGCTCATAGTCTTGCAATGTTTGCTAACACTTGTAAATTACCATTTGAACCTAATCATCAGTTTACAGCTGAGATTAGACACAGACCATCTATACCAGACAATTTAAAGAATTGGCAAGTGTTTGCAAATGACAATCAGATTAACAATTTTCTGACTCTAGAGAATGAATTTTCTAATAGTAACATAGATGAAGATACAGTCATAGAATCTGATCAAATAAATGAACAAGAAATAGACATTTCAGAAGAGAGTGCAATTCAAATGCTTCATCCAAAAAATTTCACCAAAAAAGAAATGCAGGACCTTAAACAAATGGAGGTTGATGAGATTATAGAAGAAGAATCTGAGATTATTAATTTGAAAGATAATCATTTACCTAAAGGATTAACTCCACTGGAAAATCTTTTCGACTCTAATGATATTCCAAAGAAACCCAAAATGGAACCATTGAAAGAAGATATTGAGGAATATAATTTAGGAACTGAAGAGAATCCTAAAATGATAAAGTTATCCAAATCTCTGCCTCCTGATAAAAAACTAAAATATGTTGAACTTTTGAGAGAATTCCAGGATGTCTTTGCCTGGAGTTATGAAGATCTGAAATCATATGATACCTCTATAATTCAGCATACAATACCTCTGAAAGAAAATCAGAAACCATTCAAACAGAAACTCAGAAGAATCAACCCTATACTGTTTCTTTTAATTGAAAAAGAAACCAAACGAATGTATGAAGCAGGGATAATTGCTCCTATTATATTTTTAGAGTGGGTGTCTAACTTAGTCCCTACTATGAAGAAAACTAGAGAGATCAGATTATGTGTTGATTTAAGAAATGTAAATAAGGTTTCTTTGAAGGATAATTACCCTTTGCCCAAAATGGATCACATTTTACAAAGGGTAGTAGGTGCTTCTAGGATTTCTCTTTTAGATGGGTTTTTAGGATACAACCAGACTCTGGTTCATCCTGATGACCAGGAAAAAATAGCTTTTACAACACCATGGGGCACATTCAAGTACATTAAAATTCCATTTGGACTTAAAAATGCTGGAGCAACCTTCCAAAGAGCAATGGACATTGCATTTGCAAAAGAAATTCATGACTTTCTTGTTATATATCTGGATGATTTAACTGTTTTTTCTAAATCAGATCAACAACATTTGGACCATCTCAGACAAGTATTCATAAAATGCAGAAAGTATGGTATCTCTTTGAATCCAAAAAAGTCCTTGTTTGGTCTTGAAGAAGGTAAACTCTTGGGCCATATCATTTCCAAAGATGGTATTAGAATTGATCCTGCTAGAATAGAAGCTATATTGCAGATACCTCACCCTAGAAATGTTAAAGAACTTCAAGCTTTCATAGGAAAAATCAATTTTTTGAGAAGATTCATTTCTAGCTTAGCTGAATTAATTAGATTGCTTACTAACATGTTAAGAAAGGATTCAAGTATTAAATGGACAGTAGAAGCCAAACAAGAATTTGAAGAAATTAAAATGGCTTTGACCAGAACACCAGTTCTTACCAGTCCACAATTTGATAGAGACTTCATAATATTTTCATTTTTATCAGAACATACTGTATCAGCTATTTTATTACAAAAGGATGATCAAGGATGTGAAAAACATATAGCCTTTTTTAGTAAAGCACTAAGGGATGCATCATTAAAATACAACATCATGGAAAAACAAGCTTTTGCACTTGTAAAAGCCATTAAAGACTTTAGAATCTATATATTGTATTCCCATGTGATAGCTTATGTACCAAATGCTGTTGTCAAAGACATCTTAACTCAAGATGGAATTGAGGGCAAAAGAGGTAAATGGATTGCTACCATATTAGAGTATGATATTGAAATAAAACCTACAAAGCTTATAAAGGGATAGGGATTGGCTCAAATTATGACAGAAACAAATTGCCAAGCCCTGGATATTGATGAACTGGATGACGAACAGGAGATGGCGACTCCACAAATCATCCAGGCCTTCTTAGATTCACCATGGTATGCTGATATAATTTATGTATTGTTAAACCTGCAAGCTCCTCCAGGGTTATCTATAACAAAGAAAAGGTTTTTAAAGTTGACATCTTTAAAGTTTTATATTTTAGATAATGTTCTCTTTTGGAAAAATCATGATGGCATTATATTTAATTGTTTGTTAAAATATGACGCTGACAAGGCTCTCAATGAATTCCATGTAGGAGACTGTGGTGGACACCTTTATTGGAAATCAACTGCAAACAAGATCCTAAGAGCTGGATTTTATTGTCCAACCTTGTTCTCTGATGTAAAGAAATTTGTTACTACTTGCCATAAATGTCAAATTTTTTAAGGCAAGAGAAAATTATTACCTTTACCCCTGAAACCAATTTCCACTGAAAAACCTTTCCAACAATGGGACCTGGATTTCATTGGAGAAAACCATCCTCCTT
This sequence comes from Pinus albicaulis, assembly GCA_034641835.2. Lineage (NCBI taxonomy): Eukaryota > Viridiplantae > Streptophyta > Pinopsida > Pinales > Pinaceae > Pinus > Pinus albicaulis. The sequence continues at coordinate 1,019,209,456 of CM076574.1, forward strand.
CTTCTGGCCAACACAAATGGATCCTCACTACCACAGATTATTTTACCAAATGGATAGAAGCAAATCCTTCCAAACAAGCCAATGACACTGTGATTATAGGATTCCTAGAAACCAATATATTATCAAGATTTGGATGTCTTGAGAAAATCATAACTGATAATGCTGATGTCTTCAAATCTAAGAAGATGATAAGTTTCTGTAATAAACATCACATCACTTTAGGCCATTCTACAGCCTATTACCCTCAAGGTAATGGACTAGATGAATCTTCCAACAAGAGTCTCATTAATATTATTAAGAAATTATTGGAAGAAAACAAGAAAAATTGGCATAAGAAACTTATAAATGCACTATGGGCAGACAGACTCACCACCAAAAAATCTATTGGGACTAGTCCTTATGAGTTAGTTTATGGTATTGAGGCTGTATTTCCTTCATCTTTAGGAGTTCCTGTAATGAAATTACTTCAAGAAGCTCAGGTTGAACCTAATGATATTCAAAGGAGAATAAATCAGACTATCAATTTGCAGCAGACCAGAGAGGAAGTTTATCAAAGATCCCAAGTATTACAAGAGAAACTAAAGAAGATATTTGATAAAAGGACCAATGCAGAAGATTTCCAACTGGGAAACAAAGTTTTAAGATGGGATTCCAGAAGAGAGGATAAAGGAAAACATGGGAAGTTTGACTTCCTATGGAAAGGACCTTATATTATTCATGCTTTACAAGGAAATAATACATATTTTCTAAAAAACTTGGATGGTATAGAAACTAAAGAAGGACCAGTTAATGGTCGAATGTTGAAACATTACTTTGATCCTATTTATTAGGATATCCTGATTTTTAACATGTATATACTATATCCTTTGTAATGTATCAGTTTTGAGTGGATAGTAACCTACTGGATTTGAAGCCCAAGGAGAAGGCCCTAAGCTTCAGAAGTATCATTGTCATACATACAATAAAGCAACAAGTAGAAGAAGATTCCATGGTTCAGTCAAAATCATTCTCAGGGCAACTGACCTGTTGTTCTTGACTTTTCACCAGGAAAAGCCATCCCCACGTGGATCATGTGTTAGACTCTTATACCAATAGGTGTCATCTTTCATGATTGACTTGATGGGCTATGTAATATGTTCATACCTTTTATTGTTGCAAAGGTTTTCAATATTATCAAAAAATCAAAAAATTTAAAAAAATGTAAAGAGGGTATACCCTAAAAGAAAAATCAGAGGGTGAAAAAAATAAAATAAATGGCCAAAAAAGTAAAAGAAAATGAACCCCACCAAAATAAAGGCCAAGGAAAGTGTGCAAGTCTAAATGCCACTACCTTTTTCTCTTATGTAATAAACAAATTGTGTGCAACTTGTATTTTATGCCACAATTTATGAACAGTCAAACAGTTTAAGCATAGCTAGTTCATTTTTCAATTTTATGTTTTAGAGATAGAATAAAATCTGACCAAACTGTTTAATCTTGGCAGATAAGTAGATAGGTAGAGTAAATAAAAGGAGCTCAACAGTTTAATCTGAGCCCTTGGATGTAATAATGATATAATTAGATAGTTTCTAGATGTAAAAGTAAAAGTGTGATGAGGGTTTTCCAGTATAAGTGCACCCTAATAAAGAAGAAAAAATGGTAGGGTAAAGTAGGTAGGGTAGGTAGATGTTGTTGTAGAATTACATGTGATGGATAATGACTCTAGATGTGTTAAATCTTTACTTTCATCACAAATTCAAAGGCAAACACTACACTGGAAGAATCTCAAGCAAAGCGAAGTTAGATTATTAACTTCTCTTCTCATTTTTCCCTATAAATTTCACTAATTTCCCCTAAGTACTAAGGCATTTGAAAATTAGAGGGGCTCAAGGCATTTCCTTGACTTTTGGAGGGACCGGACCCTCCGCCCAATAATTGGAAAAGCCTAAGTACTTAAAATCATTCATCAAGACATTTATTCACCTCTAAAAAATCTTTCCCTAAGTAAAATCCCATTTTACTTAGGAAAATCATGCAATATTTCATAAAAACCCTATTTCATAAAAGCATAAGTTAAAGACATTAACCTAATGTTTACACTTAGCGCTTCATTCATTTCCATATTAATTTTTAACTTATTATTTAAATCCCTATGCAAATTATCCCTTTTCCGGTATTATTTTAATAATAAAATTCCCAAATAATAATATCTCGCCCATTGGTTGAAAAATAACCATATAAATTTAGTTAATTGGTTGAATTTCCAATTAATAAACAAAATCGATACTCCGCCGTATAAAGGGATTAATTAAACCCCATGGTTAATTAATAACCTATTCCACCAATCAAAATGCCCCTGATGCGATTATTTCATAATAAATTACATTGGGCCCGCCAGTTAATTCCCTATCATCTTCCTTTCCCGAGAACCGTTCGATCGACTAATCTCAGATCTACGGTTATTATGAATATCGCTGCCCATCCTCGTCCGAACGATAACGCGCGATGGCCAAGCGGTTTTCTGAACATTGTTGCGCCACACATCGTTCATTGTATATAATTGCTCACCCTCCGCTGAAAACCGCCTTTCCCCAAAAGCTATGCGATGGAAATCGCTTACCACTTACCTCCCGTGACGAAACCACCGTACTTGCTGACGTCATCCATTAAAATAATAAAAAACTCGCCAACATTTGACTTTGTGAATAAAACAAATAACCCGCGTCATATTCATTATCTCATGCAGTGACCAGTGTCCCATGCAACGAATTTTGAAATCAAATGTTGAAGTTTTCCAATCGTTACCTTGCTGAAGAAAATTGCAGTCGAGTAATCCAGAGTTCATCCGCCATACCCAGCACTTGTTTAGTCACTGTTTATTTCCTGGAAAATAGGTATTTACCCAAATTCCTGTTAAACTCTGTAAAACCCTGGCTTTTGTTTTAAATTCTACATGAAAAACTGAAGCAGATTTTAAGACTGGCCTTTAGTTCATTCCTCAATTGCAATTGCATTCCCAAACCTGTGATTGTGCTCATTTTTCATCAAAACCCGCAATTCATTTCTGAATCCACAAGAACCAGAGATGGAAATTCCCGTGGCTTTGAATGTCACACCCCTGAATGCCCCTCACAGAGATTTAGACTATCTGCCTCTAGTAGATAGCGATTTCCAAATTAAAGACCTTGTTCTCAGTGAAAATCCGCTTCGAACTTTTTGTCGCTGCAAAGAACCAGAATACCGGAAACTAAATGGTCGGAAGAAATGTTAGAACTTTTGTAAAAATTATCCTTTCATGAATTTTTGATCATTGACTACAGTAAAGTGATAGCAAGAAGGATATAAGGGTAGACAGAGGTAAAAGAGTATTAGTGCAGATAAAGAGTATCAGCAAAACGGAGCAGCCAGCATAGAATGACTAAAGAGGACAGCAACGAGCCAAATCTTAGGGCCTGCATCTAGCACATTCTCAAAAGAAGGAAATAGCACAACATCAGTTATCATTTCTCTTATCTACGAGACCATCTGCCTCTATTTTGTTGTAATATATCCATGAGTCATCCTAGATTATATCTCAATCTGTTATGAGATATTTTTACGCCGGAGGCGTTTTCTTTGCGGGCTTGGGGTGAGCAAACACTGTTCACCCCAGCCAATGAAAAGCTTTTCCTACTGCGCATGGAACCAATTAAAATTTTACATTTGGCAGCTCTCACAGCCAGTCAAATCTTGACATGTGGCATCTCCTCAGCAGATTTTCCTGAAATTGATTACGTTTGAAATTTTATTGAATGAGCGAAATTTACACGGCACTAGAGTTTGGTTTTGCTGAATGACTGAATAATTTACACGACAGATTAATTTCACGGCAGATTGAAATTGATTACGTTTGAAATTCTTCAATCACTGAAATTTACATAGATCTAAAATTGAATGTGATTGACATATTTGATCGTTGGTGGATAAGAACTACTTGTTGGTGGATAAGATTCATGGCATCCGATATTACTTGTCCAACCACCAACAATTTAATACATAGAAAACAAGAAATGCAACCATTTCATCCATTTAATGCATTGAACATTACAATATTGCTGACTTCCAGGTTGCAACCGACTTCGATGTGCTTAAATGCACTTCGATCTGACTAAACAGAGTAGTGCCAACTTGCAGCTTGCAGCCCCGCTTCCAGCCTGAAGAATTCCAACCTGAAGATGAATTACACCTTGAAGAACTTCGGATTTCGGATTTACAAATTGCTGGTAAGCTTCTATTACCTGCAATTAGAAAGAATATCACTGCATTACGAATTTAGGAACAATATCAATGGGATGTTTTTTAATGTTTTCACCGCAAACATTAATGTTTTCATTAGTTTCCATCTCAACAGCTTTTGAAACGACACTCCCTTGTAAGGGTTAAACGCTTATATAAAATGGAATTACGCATAAATTATTCAATTGAATGACAAACCTGCAGGCCTTTGCCCAGTGAAATTATATTAATGTCTCCATAGATTAGAGCAGGTTCACATAGTTTTATCACTTTGTGCAACTCTTTCAGATGCCCCCACTTCGGCTGCCTTTTATTCCCTGTAAGGATCACAGACGATCGTGATTACACAGAGATAGAGAATGAACTTTTATCATTTTTGTTTTTTACAGAGAAGAGGATATTTACAGAGAAAACCAGTTAGGTCTATTCTCATGAAATTGTGAATGGAATTTAAGACTATTTACAAATCGAGTCGCCTCACTGCTTACAAATTTACCTGAATCCAATAAAAATAAACATAGAATACATATTGTTTCAAATAAATGGAAAATTTCCAAATATATATTTACAATGGTTCCTAACTTTATATGATTCATGAATCTGGAATGGTAATTGAACCAGACTTATTCTCCAATGCTATACAACCCAGGTGCACAGATTTGCAAATATTTTTAAAAGTAAAACCCTTCACAAAAACCTCCCCCGCACTCTTTCAGTGCCGAATAAATTTGGGCAAGGGAAACTCTGGCATACCATATGCATCAATAGGCACATCGTAGTCATAACTGGTGGTAATGAATGGACCTCCACCTGTCCGGCTGAAATTTGTGCCTCCATGGTACTGCAACATAGAAAAAATAAAATAATGGTTCAAATTTTAATAACAAAATTATAAATGTGTATCGTCTGGAGCTGAAGATGAAAGAAGATCAAAATTCACCATGTAATAGTTTTGAAATGTTCCTCCTCTCTGGAAAAATTGGGCCACTGTGAACGCGACATCCTCAGCAGACCTGTGAGGGGTTCTCCCTCCGAATGTCTGAAACCTGCACTATAAAAGAAATGTGTAATCAGCATGAACAAGAAGCCACCGGACTCGACAATAGTCTTGCTCCGTGTGAGGGCCATGAAATATGATGGACCTTATTCAGAAAATCCACCAGTCGAGCTTCAGTGTTGTAATGCTTCTTCACAGTATCCCCAAAACTGGGCTTCAATGGCATGGACTTATCCACCCAGACTCCATTAAAAAACGATAAGTGAGGCCCTCCATTAGGACTTCCATCCATCAAAACCCCATTAAGAAGCTGAGAAGAGAATTCATGGAATTGGGAACCGTCCTGCAGCTTGAGACAAGTGAGAAACTATTGTTCGCCACTTTCAATTTCAAATCCCCTCCCAAACAAGTCACCCTGTTGCAGAGAGCTTGAAGTCTTCCACCCCCATTCAATCAAGCAATGTTAAGGAAATTCGTTTTCCAGGACGAGCAGATTACCATTCATTGTAGCCCATAAATTTTCCAAGGAAAAAATGCTTTCCACTAAACAATTCACTATTACCCAAAACAATTAAAGAAAATAACGGTTTCCAGTAAAATTTCCTAGGAAGCATCACCTACGTTTTCGCTTAACCCTCAATATCTGAGATGTTGACTTCTGTACAAAAGTTGTTGTGTCTCACAGCTCCCCTCTGCCTTTTTCCCATTGTACGCCGCACATTCTCTACCCTTTGTTGTTTCTTGCTGTTTACTGCATTGCCATGCCGTGTTTTGTTATGCAAAAAACGTGGAAAAGAAAAATACAGGCAAACCTGGGAATGTGTTAAGCTACAATCCCGCTGCCTCTGGTTCGCCCATCACTGCGCGTAATGCGAAAGCCTCTGGCTCCATCTCAGAGTAGGTTCTCCAACTTTAGCCCTCATTTGGTTATGTGGAGCCAGGAACTGGGCAACCATATTCCGTTCACTGGAGCTCATCATCTTCAACTGAAGCTGCAAGGAGAAAGTAATCTCGAGTATACTCAAGGACCATTACAGTTTGCAAAGAAGCGAAATGGTGTCGAAGAGTTCGTTGTTCACATGTTTAGTGTTTTCTTAAGAGAGCCAGAGGCACGTGGGCCTCATGCAAAGCGCAACCATGCACGAAGTCCACCGTTAAGTCAGTCTGTGCATTATATGATAAGAAACAAATGTAATTACACGCGATGAAATTGAACTTATTAAAATCTATTTATAGTTTCCAGGGATTTGATACTATACATGGGATGCATATAACTGTAGGGTCGCCTTCATTAGCGCAGTTTGAATAAAACTAATATTATAATGATAATAATAGGAAATTAATGAAATAATTATTACTTGATTTACTACAATATTTTCTCCACGATATAAAGCCATTGTTTTCGATGTTGATTTCAGATCCCCTAGGGGCATTGTCCAATTCATGGATCTACTCAAATTATTTGATGTTGCTATTAAAATGAAGAGAAAACAATTTTAAGGCGGAACTACTTTGTGGCCCATGTTTTTCTTAAATAAATTATATTTTCCCATCTGTACAAACTTAAAGAAACACTTTTAGAACATTATGAGGTACTGCCAGTCACACTACAACTTATTCTGTTAATTTGGCATTTTGAACGCCTAGCCATCATGACGAAAACCTTGGGCCATACTAGAAACAACCAACGAAGAGTATTATAAAAACTGGGTAGAAAGATAATACTAATTACACCCAACACCTGAGAGCCATTGCCATTACAGGGGTGTCGTTGCTAACGACCCTCTTATGTGGAAGTCCACACACAATTGGGAAGAGATTTCATGCTATTGCTGGTGTGAGGCTTATCCCAGTGTTTAAAAAAAAAATTGTGAAAAGTCATGCAGTCAAAATATTTTTTCCGTGGCCAATTTTATCGCCAATAAGAATTTGCGATTTTATTAAGGTATGTTTCATTTTGATGTGTTGGATTGTTTGCCATGGAATCGTTTTATGTACTTTCCCTCTTATGAGGAAAAGGCTTCACCATTTTCCGTGCTTACGGGAAAAATGCTTTACGTTTATATAAGTGTAGTTAAAGGAGGCGTATTTATTACTATGCAAAAATCAGATGTTTATGTGTCTTTTTCTTAAATCTAAGAAAACGACAATAAGCCATACCCAAGGCCATATACAACCCTAAACCCATACTTTTAAGACAAGATTATCTCTGAAATTGTGTATATAATTAGAAGTGGCTTGAACTGGTGACGTTCTCAGCAATGCTATATTTTATATTTCAGTTTGTTTGGAATGTCACGTTTGGGATGAGTTGACTTTAATTTGACTGTAACTTTCAAAAGTATTTTGGAATGTGATGAAAGCAATAAAGGGCAGATTTTAAAAATATTTTAAAATTGTGCTTAAAAATATTTTGTAATTTAATTAACAGCAATAAAGTTTCAAAATATTTTTATATTATCCGGATAATGATGACAGGTTGACTTATCTTAATTAAGTTAAGATGATAGATTTTGGTTGTTAAATTTTTTTTTAGCCATTGTTTAATTGTTATATATCAAGTTGCAAAACATCAAAGTTTAAAATCAATGTAATATTACCCATTAAGTAAATGTGGTAAATAAAATAAAGAGATTATAAATATATCACCATAATAATCATTTTAGTCAGGTTCAAGTTAAATAAATGATTACATCAAAATTTTTTTATTTTAATTATATGATATTAAAATAATTAATAATGCAGTATTATATATTTATAAAGTTTAAAATAATGTAGAGATTCGAACCTTGGGAAAATTCTCTATAGTAAGTATGTCTAATGCTATTGCACTAACTTTAAGCTTGGTAGATGAGGGATCCTTAATACAATGGGTTGATTAGTGGGATTTTGGTAAATTTCGACCATTGTTGAATTTTAGTGTTAATTAAATTATTAACAATGCAGGCATATTGAAAATTTATCTAAAATCAACATGATTAGTTCATAAAACTAAATTATTAACAATGGAGATATATTCACAATTTCTCTTGATAAATATTATTTGAAAATAATGTTAATGTTGTACAAATTTATTTAACCTAATTATTTTCAATACATCTTAGAAAATTTAGATCCCATAATCTATGATTTATTATCTTCAACTATACCATTGAACTATTTCGTTAAATTTCAATTAAGAAACACAAGTATTAATTTTCAACCACCAACGACTAATTTTGAACATGAATTTTGCATTATTTGTATTTTAGACAACTTTTCTTCTTTTATACAAATCAAATTTGTGATCATTAAGACATGTAAGGTATTAAATTCTTGTTATTTATAAAAGGCATACAAATTTTAACAATTCCAAGGACTATGGATTTATCATTGTATAACATTTATCGTTATATTGTCAATTCTTATTTATTTGCTTCAGCTCTCTGAAATTGCAAACTTAGAAGTTTTCGTTCCTTTATGTACACATCATCTTCTTTAGTTTCTTTACCTTCAGATTTATATTCGCTAGCAACACCTTGTTTTACGAAACCAGCTGCATCGCCATGGAAACATCCTTGACCCACAATGGGCTCTCGTCGCTCCTTGTTGGTTTTATCGACCTACAACCAACCCTCCAGATCATTGCACTTGAACAGATAACTTCTGCTTGAGCTACAATGCCTCGCTACCGCATATCATTGTCCAATGGTGCTCACAAGCACGTCGTTCTACTTCCTTCTTCACATACAAAGTTTGCGCAAAATGAGGAGTTGCGAATAGGCTCGATAATTCGTCTCAAAAAAAGCTCGTGCACGTATGCACACCATTCCATGTAAGCTACACACATTTAATGATTCTCCTCTTACATCCCTTCTTTATCTCAATTCTCATTCTTAACATTTTACTTCCCATCTTTGCTAATAAATATCTCATTCTTGCAGGTCACTTTTTCTCATAAATCTTGACATACTGCAGCGTGATGCACCATTTGTTGGTGACCCAGCCCCTATTATTCTCTCCACTGAACAAATGAACGAAGCCACGTCGTCCTCCTCTTCTTCGGCTCCCTTTTCACCGCCACCCTCCCTTGACATTCACTCCTTGTCCTCCCAAAACGCCACCCTATCATCTACAACTGTTCTCCCTTTTAAAGCACTCTCCCCCACCCGAAAATCTTGGTCCATCCAAGGTAGAGTCCTTTCAAGGACACCCCTTCATGAATTTAGCAATGCACGGGGCACTGGAAAATCACTGGGGTTTGACCTTGTCAATCGCGACAGCAATCAAATCCATGTATCTGCCTTCAATGACTTGGCAGAATCCCTACATTCTCTCATTAAAATTGGCCACATTTACAATGTTGCAAATGGGACTATAAAGATCCCCAACCCTTCATATAACCATCTCAAACGGCCATTTGAAATCCTCCTCTTCTCTTCATCAATAGTGTCACAGGTCTTCGATGATGACCTTACAATTCATTCCCATACCTATCAATTTGTGCCTATAAGTTCCCTCAAACATTCACCTCCTAATTCAATCGTTGATGTGATAGGTATTGTCTCCTCCCTCTCTCCTGCGTCTATCATTCAGAAATGCGATGGCTCTGAGACTCCTAAGAAGACTATAACTCTTTGTGATATGTCCGGGAACATCATTGATGTCATTTTGTGGGGTGAACACTGCCATGCTGAAGGTCGTGCACTCTCTGAAATGCGCATGGCCCGTGAAATTTATGTGCTAGAAATTAAAGGGGGAAGGATCGTCGAGTTCAAAGGCAAAACTATCAGCACAATCCCAACGACTTTTCTACTTATAAATCCAGATGTGCCTGAAGCACAACAACTAAAATAATGGTGTGACGGAGAAGGAAAAAAAGCACCCTCACCGTCGCTCAGCCGCAAATACAAAAGTACAGCCAAAAGGCCTTTGAGTTCGAAAACAATTGCCGACATCTTGTCAATGCAACCTGACGAAAATATCCCATGGATTTCGCTCCGTGCTACTACTACCTCTATTAATATGGATGATTTCTACTTCCTCACATGTCCCCTTATCATTGATGGGATCCAATGCATGAGAAAGGCTTTACGACAAGATGACAACACCTACCGATGCTCGAAATGTGAAGGCTCGTTCAATGAGTGCGACTATCGCTACATTCTTCGACTCCATTTGCAAGACCACACTGGCCACCTCAACAATGTTGTTTCTTTCGACGAAGCCGCAACTACCCTTCTTGGCATCTCCGCAAAGGACCTCTGCCTCCTCTCAACCGATCCTAAAAGTGTTTTCGACATATACAACAAAATCAAAGGACGCCATTTCCTCTTCACACTATCTTTAAAGAGGGATAGATTCAACGGTGTTGAAAGACTACGCCCAACTCTTATGCACGCAGAATAACTTACGTATGATGAAGCATCAACTACCCTCCTAGAGGCCATGCAATCAGGTCCTCCCCCCGCCAACCCATTCTAACACAAACTCTAACCGTTTGTTTCTTGCTCTCACTCATCTCTCCCCCACCTCTCTTTCAATACATACTTTCCTCATAATACCTTCCTGCTAAGATGTCCACCCTCCACCACACATTTTCATTTCCTTCCCATTGTTCCCCTTTCAATCTTCTTAAACCTTGATTTCCATTCCTCATCCATTTTTCAGACATGTTTTGTAATCGTAACTATATATTTCCATTGCCCTTCTACTTTCTACTACTTCTCCTAAACGCTTCATCGCCCACTCCTTTCTTCATGACATTTTGTATATATGTCATTCCATTATCCTTTAATGGATCTTTCTAATATATGTAGATTTAGTCACATAGTTTTGCCTTTCCTCCTTCATTGTTTGATCTTCTTTGCAACACACACATTTTCTAAATGTACATATGAATATGTTATGCTTACTATACAAAATAATACATAAATTGCTTCTTCTCTTTTGGTCAAATACAAAATATGTCTTCACTTTACTCTAACGAATACATGCAACATGTGGTTGATTTCAAAATAAATGCTTTTTCAAGTTGAAATATCCAACACACATTTCTAAGCAACCCATACTGAATACATTTTCGCTTTAATAATCACTCGCAATATACTTCATGCATTTGACATACCTTTCCTTACTTGCAACAGCTATGCCAACCCCACCAGAAAACAATGTGGAAAGGGAACAACAACGATGCTACTACACACTTAATAAAGACATGATCAATGCACAACGTCGCCTCCTCTCTTCAAATCGTCGAACAAACCTTCGCTATGAAACCAACAATACTCCCATTCCTTCACAAAATTCTATCCTCCCCATACATCCCACCCAAACTTTCCAACTTCCCCTTCCATCTCCACTTGCTAACCGACCCTTTCCAAGCACTTCAACTCTTTCAAATCTTCCCTACCCTTTACATATGCCACCCCATGTTCCTTCCTTTCCACCTACCCAACAATTTCTCCCCATCCTTCTGCAACATGCACATTTTCGGTTTCCTCAAAGGATCGATGCACTTTGTCCCATCCAAGTTTGCTCAATTTGTCATGAATCTTACCCATCCATGAAAACAAAAACAAGTCATGGAATAATTTGTTGTACCCGTTGTGCTGCCGAACAATCAACGCATCGTTTCTCCTCTACAAATAACATGGACCCAGGTATCCAACCACATGTCCTATCCTGCCTAACTCAAGTTGAAGAGATGCTCATTGCTCGTGTCAATCCCGTTCTTTAAGTCACCCATGCACGTGGTGACCAATTGAAATATTCCGGTCATACTATTAGTTTTCCACAAGATATCACAAATATTGTCACCTCTCTTTCTCGCATGTTGTCAGAACTAGACATCCTTGTTGTCAACAAAACTAGCTATGATGAAAAAAACTATGAATTTCTTGTTAGTCGAACACATTTCCATGCAGCTTTTCAATTCAAACTACAAAACGACCCATACTACAAAGATGTCCATATTAACCAACTTGCCCTCTCTGATTTGCCTATTTCACCTACCAACATTTCCAACATGCTACACCATATCAACACAGCTTCCATCACACTCCATGAAGCCATTCCAGAAATTCCTAATTTTGAACTTCCCCACTCATGCCCGTCTGACCTCCACCCATCCTCCTTTGTTTCAACTCTACCAAACTGTCATTCTGAACTTGATGAAATACGTGCCTACATAGATTCGTCCAATTCAACAACCACCCATTCACTTCAATGGCCGACCATTGGCCTCTCCCCAATCAATGAATACAACATAGAGGACCTATTCTCCATGGCCTTCCCCACCCTCTTCCCCACAAGATCTCCCATGATTAACCAACCAAGAATTGCAAAAGTGGATATGCAAGAATACGTTGTGCATCTAATGCACTACAATGCCAATCGTTTTGCACAACATACTCGCTTCCGATATTACTTGTACAACCTTATCATGCGCCATCGCAGCCAAGCAACTGCCTCTGTCTTCGTTAAAAGGGACCTTTCAAACACCCTTCCAGCAACAGTCGCTGACCTTCACCACCAACTCCAACAAATGCCCCTTCCACCATTCCAGACCAAATTATGTGTTTCGGGTCATCCTTGCGTGGAAGTCGTTTTCTCTGGACCAGGGCCAGAGGAGAACTAATGGACATGATCACTCAAATTGGTACCCCTACCATATTCTTCACACTAACTGCAGCTGATACAAAATGGCCTGACTTGCATAATTTGATGCCTTCCAACCCTCCATCCAATTCAAATGAGCACACTCGATGGAGAATCCAAAACATTGTTAGAAACCTGCATCGTGCATCTCAATATATCCATTGCAGATTCACAATATTCCTAGAAGAGGTGCTACTTAAAGGATTCCTTGTAAAGGATTACTGGTGCAGGTATGTATACTATTCCTTCCTTCTCTTATTTTTCATTCCCTTCACTTCGACACATCCAATCTTACTATTTTTCCCCTTCCTTTATAAGGTATGAATGGCAACATCACGGCTCCGCACATATGCATGGGTTTTTGTGGCTTCCAAATGCACCTGTTATGGACAATCTCGATTGCACCAGTGCCACAGATGTCCGCGCGGCTACAGAATATTTTGATAAGTATTGCACTGCTTGGAATCCTCGTCCACTTCACAGTCGAGCTCCTGGAATAAATCATTCATCTCTACAAGATCCATGCCTCCTTAGCACACTTGAAATATTTGCAGGCAATCAGTTAGAAGACTATCAAAAAGTCCTCAATTATGTTCAAAGACACACAAATTGCCACTCTTCTACATGTTTACGCAAAAGAAATAACACATCAACTTGCCTCTATGGAGCCCCATGGGAGGTTCGCAACACGTCATCTCTTCACATTGATGGTTCTAGCAAAAAAGTGTACTCCCCTGCTAGAAATGATGACAAACTAAACGTGCACAATGCTCAGCTACTTGCAATATGGAGGGCCAACATTGATTTTCAACCAGTTCTCTCACGCCATGCTGTGTTGAACTACATTTCAAAGTATGCAGCAAAATCAGAGGCAAAGTCTGAAAGCTACTACCAAATGCTCTCACGCCTCTCACAATGCTCCCCCCCAGATGCTACTACTATCACTATCGTCCACAAAGTCCTCACCGAAATTGTTGTTGATCGAGACATTGGTGCACAAGAAACATGCCACATGCTACAAAAACTCCCACTAACAAAGTGTAGTCGCTCTTTTGTCTCCCTCAATGTAAAAAAAAAAGTCTTCAAACGTGTATCGCATGAATTAGATGGTCATCCTCCATCAACACCTTTCATTGCCTCCTACATGCAAAGACCACCTGCACTTGAAAGCTTGTCTCTTATTGAAGTTGCACGCTCCTGGTCCTTCTCCACCCGTCGAAAAACATCACCATGGAAACAAATATTCCCTCCCATGGTTGTCCGCATTCTTCCTCGTTACACCTCCATTCCATTGAAAGAGTCATGATCCTATGTAGACTTCTGCTGGAGCGAACTCCTTCTATACTTCCCTTTCCGTAGCCTCCCTAATGATATTGGCATATCCAATGCAGGAATTGTTGCACACTGGGAAGAAATTAGACACACATATCAACCTTGGCATGTTGACCACAAACCATCCACCCCAAACCTTCCTGACTCTATATGTTCATCCCCAGACAACCCTCCCCATGCCCCCACACTTGACATGCATGAATGGCAGTTCCTCTCTCAACTCCACCCAAGTAACAACCTCCTCCTCAATGAGCTTGAAATGCTTGGCCATCGTGAGTTTGACACAAACCATAATTGGGGCCACTCTATAATCCCTCCACACTTACAAAAAACAGCCATCTGCTTCATCGACTCCACCCGATCCTCCACAAGATGCCACCAACTCCTAACTCCATGTGCACATTCGCTTTCCTCCTTGTCTGCAAGCCAAACCATTGCATTCAATATCATTCTCTCACACTTCTGCAACAACATCGCCAAAAAAGCACTCAAAATGATAATCCAAGGCACTTCTGGTACCGTCAAGTCGTTCCTAATTGAGTTCTTAAAAAATGCATTCCTTGAAAGCTTCACCATCGGAAAATGCCCCCTGCTACTACTTGCTCCTACCGGTGTTGCAGCATTCCACATTAATGCTTTGACGATCCACTCTGCTCTTCGCATCCCTATATCCTCTATGGAGCCTTTAGAGGGTCAATCCCTCCTAAACCTTCAAGAACAACTTCAACATATCAATTACATTCTAATTGACGAAATGAGCTTCATTGGTCCTAAATTTCTTTCTCAAATTGATGATCGCTTGCGCGAGGCATTCCCATCAAATAGAAACAACCCATTTGGTGGACGTTCTATAATCCTTGTGGGTGACCTTGGCCAGCTACCACCTGTAAAAGACACGCCAATGTATGTAGGAAATTCTCGTGGCACTGTACTTTGGCAAAGCTTCAACACTGTGGTTACGCTTGCAACAGTGTTTCGGCAACAAGGAACAAGTCCTGCACAAATTTCCTTCCGCGAAATCCTCTCCAACCTTCACAATGCAACCCCCACTGTTGCTGATTGGAATCTTCTTATGGCACGTTCAAAAACAACTCTTCCTGAGGCTGAAGTCCAATCATTCTCCAACTCAATGCATATT
Source organism: Pinus albicaulis (assembly GCA_034641835.2). Taxonomy (NCBI): domain Eukaryota; kingdom Viridiplantae; phylum Streptophyta; class Pinopsida; order Pinales; family Pinaceae; genus Pinus; species Pinus albicaulis. The sequence goes on from CM076574.1 coordinate 1,019,224,815, forward strand.
TATTCAACAAATGACGTTGTTGACCTGCACAATAAATCAATGCTAAAATTAATAAATCAGCCAGTTGCACATTGTTTTTCTGCCGAAAAGAGGCAACTCAAAACTACACAACCAAAAAATGATCAATTATCAAAGAAAATACTCCTCTGCATTGACCAACGTGTTATTCTCAGAAGCAATCTGTGGGTTGGCGCTGGTCTTGTTAACGGTTCGCTCGGCACCGTTCATGCAATCGTATATGCACCAGGTTGTACACCACCAGAACTACCATCCTTTGTTGTAGTTGCCTTCCCTCACTACAATGGTCCACCATGGGATCCTCAAATCCTACATTTGTACCAATCCCACCCATCACAAGGGGTTCACGCACATAGATGCCTCTCGGCATGGCATGGGGCTTAACAATCCATAAATCGCAAGGCATGACACTAGATAAGGCAACAATCGACATCGGCAACATTGACCGGCAAGGGCTCACTTTCACAGCTATTTCAAGAGTTTGCTCGCTGAATGATCTTTGCATCTCCCCTGCCTTCTCCTTCTCACGCTATTCACGTATGCAGGAGAACCCTTACGTCATGCGCAGGAAACAAGAAGAAGCACACCTTACATCCAAATCTATTACTCACACTCCTTGAAGAGCTCCTACTATTGGTACCTTCTCTTCACTTGCATTCCACTTTTACTTCCTTCTTCTTGTTCCTCATAATAAGACCTTGCAAATTTCCTACTTCATTTACATTTTCACTTTCCAATATCATTTCAACTCATATTTGTTCCTACTATTTGTTTCTTATTATGCTTTCCATTATTACTGTAAAAATTTTACACCCTCACTTATATGTTTTTCCTTTCCTTGCAGCAACTATGGATCGCAGCTACCTTTCTCAACTCAACAACTTCTATGAAGAAATCATTGAACAGGAGAATGCACTCCTCATTGTACAACAACGCTTCTTAGTTCCACCTACTCTACCACTATACCGTTTGCGCCCAACATTGCAACTACTCCAAAAGATCAAAAAATTCATCCGTCTCCTCATTCATGTACATGAAAGAGATGTACACAGACATCTTCGAGCATACTATCTTAGCCGCGTCCCAACTTTGGATGTCAATTGGTGCTGTCGCTGTCGGGCAACCCCTTGTATTTACGACTATCTTGCAACCAAACACCTTCCATTCATGATCAGTCTACTATGCTATCACTTGTTCCTCCTTTTTGTTCCAGGTCAATTTTCTTCTATATTTAACAATATCGCTTTTACTCTTTTTGCTTGTACCATGATGTAAAACTGCCTACTACTGCGAGTTTTAATAAGATGTAAAAACTTTTTACCATTACATTACTTCAATACAGGTCAATGATGCCTTTGCGAAAATCTATACGATGCACAAGAGACCTATGGTCTACTATATTGTATACTATCTATTTTCATCATATCAGTTATGCCTACATATCTAAATCACACAAATTGTTTCCTTTATACACTCTCAGTTTATACGATTATAAATCGATTCACAAGCAAACCTATTGTTTATTTTCAAATAGTTTGCTTCTAATTTAAATTAGATTTATGCAATTTTGAGTCAATTACTTCTACTATTATTAACACATAATGATTTAAGATAATAACCACAAAATTATTAAATTAAAGTCATGGAGACGAAATTACCTACCTTCTTTCCTCCTTCAAGTTGAGCAAACAACATATTTAATTTTCATACTTTTAAATCTAAAAATTCATGTAATCAATCAATGGCAGATTCTACCCCTCATAAATTCACATTCATCATGTTCCCTAACATGTACCACAAAACGATTCATGTCTCCTCATTCCCCGCTCCCTAACATTGTATTGAATTAGAATCAAATCTGCGAGGATCAGCTAACAAAATGATTCATGTCTCCTCCTTTCGGCGTTCCCTTGCACCCTCGGTGCAATTGCTAGTTTATAATTTTTTGTATAAATACTCCCTCAATCGGAGTATTAGGGGTGGATTCTTAGACTTTGCTGTAACATTGACTATTTTGGAATAAAGTGTTGTTGGAGAAATTTTGTGTGGCTAGCTGGACGAGGAATTGATGCAAAAGACTTTTTTATAGGATTCTTGCGTCAGACTCAGGATCAATAAGTCATCTATCTCTTATGTTTTGAAGTTTTATACTTGTTTATTATATCATCTGTGTTTCATATCTGAATAATTAACGAAAAGGAATAAATCAGAAAGTGCTTAAGTGCAATCTGTTTTTAATCATTGCAATTCTAAATGTTTTCTTCTGAACTGGTTTAAACAGTGAATTCTTAATTGCTCATGTTTTTCTAGTTAATGCATTTTGATTATTTAATAAAGAATTCTTAATTTCTCTTTATTAATAATCACTCAATTTCCCTCTTTCGAATGTGTTGAAGGATTCTTAATTGCCCTTCATCCATTTGATTCCATTCCATTCACTTTAGATCTATAATTGTTCCTTGTTTGATTACTTGCCCTGTGAAACCATCTTTTGTTAAGAAACTTGATCCAGTTAAGATATACTTTTCAACTCCATTAGCCAAATGGCCTGAAATACTCAATCTTACCATGAGCTATTGAATTTCATCACCCAAACTTAATCAAAATCCTTGGACTTTATAACTAGCCTAATATCTTTCAAAACAAAGCTAAATTTTACAGAGAGAGCCCTCTCTGGGTACATATTGGCTAGATTCTATACCTAAAATTTTGTTTGTTGTTACCTCGGACCCCTTTCCTCTTCCCAACAACTTCAAGGAAAATATGAGTGATAACAGAATCCTCTCTAAGGAAAAAGAAATGAGGATCGAACCATAGCTGAAATTTTTCTTCCTTCCTCGCTTTTCCTTACTCAGTTGTTCTTTCATTTAAGAAAGGACAACTTTAGCCCAATTGAAAATTATTGGTTCCATGCACTCTAGTGCATATTGCAAGTAAGATATGTTTGCTGTGTGTAGTGTAGCGGTGCCAGCAAGCTTTGCGATCGTGAATAATATGGTTCTCAATGGAAAATAACGATGATCGCAGATGCTTATTTTCCCATCCTTGCTAGGCTCTGGCCCCGAATTGCAATACTGCAATATCTAGTCTCTCATTGTCTCTCCTCCGAGATCAGACCCTCAGAGAGAAATGGGTAGGCCTCTCCTCAAAAAGCCTATCAAAAAATAGATATCCTCCACTAAAATTAGGACCACTTTGTCCCCAATATGAAATGCCTCAATCGCTGGATCCCATGCATGAATAAGGAAATCCAATAGTTCCATTTGTTGCCTCATATGAGATAATCTAAAGTACTTCAACAACCCATAGTCTCTGAGGGCTCTTATAGTACCCAGATCATTTAGGGAAATCACGTTTTGTTCCTCATGTTCTCTTTCCCTCCAACTGATTGTCATTTTTGTCTGTTGAATCCCTGAAACAAAACCATAAGACTCATAATGACCCATTTCATGCAAAAAATTAGGCAAAATTTGGGGACACTGCAAAGAAAAAAAATGTGAATTGCGCCCAACGCACCCCTGGTAAAATGATAGTGCATTGTAAATACACCTAGCCTTCAATTGCACTGCATTGCAACGCACCTTTCGACATTCAAGGGTGTGTTTCCCTATTTGAAAAATAAATTTACCCTAAGGGGCCCAAATCCTTAAAAACATGCAATGAAATGAATAAAAAGGACTATTGAAGGAAAGAGGAGGTTTATGACACCAACCTGGATCAAACGGCAGGGAAAACCCTCCACATAACTGATTGCAATCAACAGCTAAATTTCAGAGGCAAAAATAGGTTCAGAGCTCCAAAATACAAATGGAACTTTCAAATGGTAAAAATGAACAATAAAACTCTTTTAATTAATCATTTGATTATTTGCAAATCATATTTTGCTGTGACTATGGTTTTATTCATTTTTTTTTTATCATGAAACAAGTATTTTTAATCCATTTGATGTTGTTCTAAACATGTTTACAACTGACATGGCAGATTAGTCGTGCACACTTATTTCATGAATGATTTGACCACAAAGCATACTTTTATCCTTGTTTTCCAAGATTTGATAAAAACGAAAAAGGAATTGAAGCACACTTTTATCTCTTTTTCGAGCTTTGATAACGGTGAAAAAGGAACCCCTGGAGTCTTATTTTAGCTCTTTTCAGACTCCAATAATGTGAAAATATTGTCGAGCACTTGTCTTTTCTAGCTCGTAAAAGTAAATGAAACGACATCTACTCAGTATAAGTTTAACCCTTTTTTGGACTGACATAGACTATTTATGAAAAAGGAAAACCTTAGTCGAACATGGCTAGGAGATTCTCTCAGATATCATTTTACACTTTTTCAGATATGAGCGACAAATTTACAAAAAAAGACTCATGGAGTTCTCTTTTTCCTCTTTTTCAAACTCTCTAAATATGAAAAAGGACTGGGATGTCATTGTCGTTAGGCTCGTTAAAACATAAAATAGCGACGAGCTTGTCGATCATGGCAAGAATCGAGTTTCATTTATTGATAGACTCATTAAATTATTAAATAGTGATGCATATTCGCCTGAAGGGTTTAATTATAGATCAAGCATATGTTATCCTCCTCAAGCTTGTTAAAAAATAAAGAGGTATTGGTCGACAAATGACCAAGGAAAAGTTGGGAAAGTGAACATAACTTTTACGGTAGCAGGTCGCTCTTGAACATGACACTTCACTCCATCATCATGATTTTTTGGGTTGGGTGATCTTCTTGACTGTTAATTCATACGTATGGTTCATCATACATTCACTTCGGTTTTGGGTCAATTCTGCCAACTCATCTCAGTGTCGCGGATATGTTCAAGAGAAATCATCCAGTGAATAATCATCCTTCTGCAATACTCATAAACCTTCATTTTCATGACAGTCATCCCTGAAAATTGCTATATCAAGTCACATTTTGTCTCCAAAATCAATAACTCCCGTTTCGCGATAAAGTGGCTTCCTATCGACATCAAATCATCATCCAGGAATTTTTCTTAGAAACATCATCTTCTAGTACCATGAGGCTTGTTACAACATCGACAAGATCCTTGCTTCCGAACCTTTGACCGAAAGATTTTGTTTGACATTCGACATCAAATCATCTATTCATGCCTTACAAAATGGACGGAAATACCTTGAGAGCCATTAACATCAATGGTGGTTCTCCCGCGTTTGTTAGCAACTCACATAATTGGCTGGTAATCAAACGATGTCTTACCATGTTCAACTACAAATCATATATTCGCATGGATAGACTTGTACCTGAATGATCGAGTGAATGAGATAAGAAGACCCTGGATCTAGTTTCAGCCATCCAGGTTGCGATTTCAGGACTGTTGTACACATCATCTATACTTTGACCTTACATACAGATCGTCATACGAACATGGGCCTATATATGTAGGCATGACTGTATTGGGCAACATTCCAATTTAAACGACTTTATGCACTGTGTGCATGTTATTAGATAGTTTAGGTGTTAAGTATGGGAATGCCTCCCTCAGCAATTCGTGATCAAGATGAAAATATCATGATGTAATGTATTGTAAGATTGATGCAGGTCACCACTCCGCTTCAGTTCCAGCTCATCACATCGTAAAGCATCTCATTGAAAAAATATTATTATTATTTCGACTTCATGCTTTAGGGGGCAGCTGTTATAGGTCAATTTGGGCATCATCCCCCATGACCTGGTCAAATTGGAAATCATCCCTAGGACCAATGAAATAGGGTCTATCATCCCCTTACATTTCAGTTGCTATATGCCCTAAGAGAATAACAATTCATTCATGGCTTCTATTGTGAGATTTCCAAGGTTTGAATTATATGGTATATCACTTATGAACTCACCAACGCTACCTCTAAAGGGACTAACTGTGTTGCATATGTATCATCCTCCATTCAAGGGTGCACTGGAATGCACTTCCCGACATTCAAGAGTGCGTTGGTCACCTGGGAGCAGAATTATCATTGTTCCGGGAATCTCCACATGGCCAGTGCCTTCTAGAATAGTCCATATGTGTCAAACTTCGAATCCAAGTGTTCATCTAACACCTCTGAACTTGGGAACATGTCTTGTCTATTATTATAAAGTCATTCATTGAGAAACTACCATCAGTTTCACTATAAATTGAGCACAGATCCTAGTGCTAGGGAAGGAAGAATTTTGGTAAAGAAATGTTGTTGGATTCTCATTTGAGAGAGTGAAAGTACTGATATGCTACTGGTGTGATGTTGGATGTGATGAGGCTGGGATGAAGCTAGAGCTGGTGGCATCAAATTGATCATTAGTTGTAACCTCCCCCTTCTACTCTTTAATAAAGATTGTTGTTCATTTTCCCATGTATGTATCTGTTTATGTTTCTATTTCTCATGCAATGGATTCTTGAATGATATATATGTTTCACATCTAATCGATTTGAGTGATTAAGATAAGTAGGCATTTGTATATTTCAATATGTTTTTTGTTCGTTGTTTATGTTTGTATGAATCAATCTGGCGATTTGAGTTGGATTGAAGGTGAGAACAAAAACAGAAGGAGAAGGAGAAGCGCTTGGATTGCAGGTAGGTTCTTCTATCATTTTGTGTGTCTTCTTATTTTAGAGAAAGTGTTAGCAAAGTATTTCATATGTTGTTCTAAGTTCCTAGCACCACACTTAGAGAATTTGAATTATCCAGAGATTATAATTTTTCATAACAAGGTGTGGATAGAATACTCATCAGATCAAGCATAAAGAACAATCACAATCATTTAGCTAATAAATTATTAACGCAATGGAGGGGCATTACATAATTTTTATTTGAAAATGGATTAGAAAGTTTAGAAATTATAAAATTATTGCTCTATTTGTCATATGCTTTGCAAATTTATCAGAGGCTAGAATACAAATATACCCATCGTGGGAAATGGGATAATATGCATGTTTTGGGTGGTTAGACTTAATGGCTATAATATTTTTGGATGGGATAATCCGCATGTTTTGGGTGGTTAGACTTAATGGCTATAATATTTTTTTTTATTAAATGTTGGGAAACGTATTGGTTGCGGCCACTTATGGTTTGACAAGGTTTGCTCGGCTGAATGCCTAGTTCTCTAATGAGGAAACTACCAGAAATAGCGCAGGTGAGAAACAAAGAAACATCCTTCTTTCCTACCATGATTCTGTAAAGAGATTTCTCCTTCACTTTTTCCTTCGATCAGAGCAAGATACTTCTCCCTCACTTTGTTCTCGAGTCGGAGCCCTACGATATTAGCAAGATCTTAAATCTAATTTATTGAAACAAAACTTGCGTAAGTTAATGATTTTTTTAATGCAAACTACCTAGAGAGTTTTGATGTATAGGAAAACGCTTCGTCTCGTATCGAGGAATGTAACCGTAGTGGGATATTTTTAAAGTTGTCTCTTCCTAACATAGCTCTTGGTATTGTAGATTTTCAAATATTTTTGAAACTAGAGGGATAGATTGAATATAATTGTTTGAATTCTCTCTTATTCAATTGTATCACTCAAATTTCCAATTTCCAAAATATTTGGTAGCAGTTTTTAGAATGGAAAAAGCAATTTTACAACAACCTTTATCTCCGTTAGAGCTCTCATGTCAGGTTGAGTGGCTTTTAATATTGTACAATCATAGTTTTATCTAAAGCACTGATCTTTCATGAGCTGAGAAGGATCAAATTGTTTTTATTGTAAACTTATTTTAGAGTGCAAAAAACAATGTGTAATTTTTTACTGTTTAAATTGCATTTTTTAATGTTATAAAGATTACATAACATGTTTATTGAGACATTTTATATATTAAATTATTTTGTTCATAACTCACATTGGATATTTTATTCTATAAGACATTAAAATATTTTATTTTAACTTTCTTTTTATATATAAATATATATAAGTTGATATCATGTATTAAAATATTTTTGAAAAACATAAGGTTTAAACATTGTAATCACATTTTTTTTTTACTTTTGACAAGAATTTAAAACTGAAAAGAAGTGGAGCGGAGGATCGCTCTTTTCAAGATTAGGAATCAGTTAAATAAGATTACATTCGAGACATCAACATTAAATCACTGCAATGAGACTCAACTAAAACTGGACTAAGTGAAACTGAATTGGGACACTTGGATGGACGGTTTCGACACCTAGCATGTGGTTGGAATTAGATTCTACAACACTCCCCCTTAATTACAACCACATAAAAATTTAATTAATATACTTGCTAGTCTATGTCTCAGTAAGGCTTACAATTTAAAAATTGACTTGCAACTAGATCTAGTTTTCTTCTTCTCTTATTCCAGTTTCTATAGCCTCTAAATTGTTTCAATTTTTTCTCTTTGTTGTATCATTGAGAACTATGTTTCTTGATTTGTTGGTGCAGGTCTTCTATTGTTCCAGGTTGTCTAAGAATTTCCTAGACTTCTTCTAGAAATGACTTGTATGTGGGTTTTTGCCATATATTGTCTTTTGTAGTGCATTTTTCATCATCAATTTGTTGGAACATAAGACCAGAATAATATTTTATCTCTTCAAAACTCCAATACCTGAAAATTTCATTGATGTGTTCGTCATGCATGTTGTCTTGAACATTCATATCTACACCTTCTATGTAGACATCATCTAGACATGGTGTTGCAAGCCATGCTTCAAGGAACTTTAAGTCCTCTTCATAATCGATATGTTTACCTGCACATTGGAAATCAATGGTAAGCATAAAAACATCTTCAAAACCACATTGGTTTTGTTCCTTCTGCTCTACAATGAGAATTTTCTCATGTTTCGTTTCCTTCTCTACTTTTGTCTCTATCTGTGTTTCTGTTTTCTCTTTATGGCCTTCCTTCTATGCTTCTGCCTCTATTTTTGTTTTTGTCTTTGTCTTTATCTCTGTCTCTATCTTTGTCTCTTCTTCACTAACATGTTTTGTCGCAAACAGGTTGCCTTCCACTGACTCAAGTGGGATTATCTCACCAAATAACATCATGGTAATATGATGTTTTTTTTTATTCATCTGCAACTAATCATCATTAGCGAAAAATTCTCTATAAAATTTTACTTCAACAATATTAGTCACTGGATTTACCATAGTATTTTTCTCTCATCAGCAAGCTATGTTGCTGGAATCACCAAGTCGTCATCAACAATCTCTATTTTTGGATTCATCAAGTTGTCATCAGCAATCTCTATTGCTGGATTCATCAAATATTCGTCCACGTGTGGCTGTGCACAGTGGGTTTCACTAGCATCTTCGTGTTCTCTCTCTGTTGCTTCTGCAATTTCTTCACAGACATCATCTACTTGTGGTTGAACACAGTGGGATTCAACAAACTCTTCATCCCATTGTAGATCTGCTACTTTAGATCCACCTTCATCTACAACTTGAATGCTCCCCCTTGCACCAAACCACCTCTCAAGGGTATCCCAGGCCTCCTTGGTTGTCTTGGCATCTAAAATCAGAGGGAGAATGCTGTCATCCACAGATTCTTTTATGCATTTTAATGCAAAGGCGTCATTTTGCCTCTCGACATCCAGATCTAAAAAGATCTCAAACATATTTTGTTTTTGCTTTAGTCTTTTTGTTTTTCCCATTTGTTGAGTGTTGGCTCACTACGACTCAACAAGTAATACAAATTGTAGCCATTGCAACTAAATGCAATAAAAATGGCATCGTTGTTTGGCTTTCACGAATAGACAAATCTAAAAATGCTAATCAAATACCTTGCTTCTAAATAATTTATTTTTCTCAAAAAATATTATTTTACACTTTTACTTTCATAAAGCTTTCATACTTTCATTTTCTTACAAATTTAAGATTTTTTTTTTTAAACTTAAAAAAAAAACCTTTTTATTCACAAACCCTTTTTTTTTATTCTTTTATTGAAACAAATATGTACTCACAAATGACCTTCCTCCATTTTATGAATTGACTTTTTTTAAATGGTCTATCCCTTTTAATGAATGAATCGACTCTTCAAAAAGTCATTTCAAAAACACTTTATTCCATTAACACATCTTTGAAGACGGAGTGAATACATAGAGTTGAAAAAAAAAATTTAAACCATCATTCATCTTTTTTTTGTGATATTTTTTTTTTAAACCATCATTCATCTTTTTTTTGTGATATTTTTTCGTAATATTCTGATACGAAGGATCTGAATCCGATCCGATCCGATTATCAAGACCTTGTAATGCTTTCATGAAAATCAAAGGCTCCAACGGATTTGATCTCGTGGCCTGGCACACGCAGGTGCGTTCCTTACGGCGATTTCACCAAGCTCGCACCGACTTTTTTAATTCATCCGCAGATCTTTCTTTCTGGTCTTTCAATTTTTTTAAATCGGACTTTGAGCTGACTTTCTTCCCGTAGCTGCGTTTCATAATTCGTCCTCCTGCGGATTTGAGGATATATTCATCGTTTTTCAGCGCACATCCATCGGAGTTCTGCCGCGTTGAACGCGCTGGGTTGGGGGTCGGAATGGCGTAAGTTTAAGCTCGATCGGCATGACTATCTTGTTGGCATCCGCGCTGATTGACACTCTCTTGTTGCACTGGTGGTAGGGCGATTGGCGCGCCTTTTCCTCCAGAAAACGCGTGCGTTGATCGGCATTTTTTTAATTAAAAAAATATTGTTGCTCCAAAAATAACTTTTGGAGCTTTGATTTCCTGAGTGCATTATTTTCGCTTCAGATTTTTTAAGAAAATCTAGGTTGTCTTGTCAAACTCACGTTTCTTTGCCCAGGCTTCTTCAAATTTCTTAAAAATTTATGTTTCTCTCTCATGAAGCCTTAAGCAGGCTCACATATTTTCTCTGCTATTTCAATTTCTCTTTCGTTGTTGGTTTTTTTATAGGGTGTTCACTAACTTTGATATTATGACAAAAATTGAAAACTAAAAAGAAATGGAGTAGAGGATCGCTCTTATCAAGATTATGAATCAGTTAAATAAGATTACATTGAAAACATCAACATTAAAGAACTGCAGCTAGACTCAATTAAAATTGGACTAAGTGAAATTCAACTAGGACATTTGAGTGGATGGTTTCGAAACCTAGTAGGTGGTTGGAATTAGATTCTCCAACAACTTCTAATTATTTTACATGATATAAGATCATATGAACAACTAATTAAATATATATACACACACATTGCCTTCACACTCAGTTGTAGAACCATTGTAAATGCATGTTAACCACAAATCTACCAAAATCCTAAAAAAGCAAAATTCAAATTTGAAAAAAAATTTACAAGTAAATTTATCCATTTTAGTGCTTGGTAAATATGTGATTAATATAAATCTAGTTTTTCATTGTTTATATTATATCTTTTGATATTTTATCATTATTAATATTTTATATTATTAATATGAATATTCAAACAATTTATTGAAGTTATATATATATATATATATATATATATATATATATATATATATATATTGTGCAAAATTATATTATTTAAGATAGACATCAAAATATTGTATTTATTAGTTGAAAAGTGCAACTGAAATATCAACTGAGTTAATTGTTGTGTTAATAGATTTTTAATTAGTTATTTATATGGTTATTTAATTTTTATTTCTTTGTTTGGCCAACATAAGCTAAAATTATTTTTATTAATTTTTTTAGATGTGACATATTTTCTCGACTCAGTGAGTTTAAAAATTGGCGGTTTCTACCATTCTATCTATTTTAATCATTTCAACATAAAATGTTGATGGTGGAGAATTTTTTAACTTTATTTAATGGAAAAATCACCCTATGACAAACAATTTCCCCCCCAAATTTAATCCCGATATGGATACTTACCAAAAATAAAAAGAAGATATACCATGAATCAAAAAAATGTGGAAAGGATACACCATGATTCAGGGCATTCAATGTTTCCCACAAGTGATACATTGTGATAATCAGAGTTGCATTAAACTCTCGGTTAATCCTGTGTTTCATGATAGATCTAAACATATTGATATCCGGTATCATCATATCAGAGATTGTGTGCAGTGGAAGATCATGTTGCTTCATTACATTCCTACGAAGGATCAGGATGCAGATATTCTGACGAAGGTGCTCACCAAGAGAAAATTCAAATACCATAGAGGCAAGATCGGGGTGAAGGATAATCCCTATCTTGTTGAGAGGGAGTGTTGAGATTCAACAAGATGATGAGCTTAGTGAAAAGAGTCACCTTCACTAAGTGGGTCCGCAGGCTATTTTTGGCGCAAGTCTATTTTAGACTATGTCTATTTTTAGACATGGTGATCATATTTCAGAAGTTGTAGGATGTTATTTGTGGATGGTTGGTCAAGTTGGAAAAATAGATGAAATTCTATTTTTAGAATATTGGATGAAGTATATTTATAGATCATCGATCTAAAAATAGAAGTGTCGATTATTATTAGCTCTTAATAATAATCCAACAATAAACAACAACTTATTCTCTTGGAGCACTTAATTTCAATGCACATATTTGGCAAATTAGTGGACTGAAGGAATTACGCAATTCCTAGGGTTTACTAGTGGTTCATACATGGAGGACTTAGAACTAAAGTGGCAAAGTTATGACAGAGTTGGAAGAGTAGTTCATGGAGTTGTATTCAGTTTAACTCAGTTAGACTCAGTTGAGCTAGTTGTATCTAGTCTAACTGAATGATACCCTAGTGAGAGTGGAGTGAATTAATTAGTTAATTAATTCACAAATAATAATTTATTAATCAACTGAACAATATAACAGTTAACTACAGTGCATGTCAGTTCCAGTGGAGACCCAGTGGAGAGATAGGTGAAAGGGAAAGATGGACTATCTGTTGTGACTATAGTGATGCATTGATTCCACCACACACACATTGGAGTTGACAATGAGGATTGCACAGTCAAGGCAAGGGTAATTCGAATTCATTCAAAGCTATTCTTCAGCAGGGATTGCGCAGTGGAGGTAGGCTAGCAGGAGGGCAGAGATCCGTGCATGGACTTGCAGATTTCTTCTATGTTAGTGTGTGATGATTGATTGTACTGAGAGTTTGATGTACTAAGCTTTGTATGAGATTGTTACATGATCTCCATGATACATAATATATGATAGTTTGGGTTTTCAGCTTCAGGCTTTCCCGTTAAACAACTGTGTTATGTGCGATTGTTTTTATTTATGCTTCACATGTGTTTGAAATTAATTTTCCACAAAATATTAACAGTGAAATGATTCTGTATTTTTTAAGAAGTTAAATATTGTGAGATTAGGGGAATCTGGATGTATGCATGCTTAGTGTATACTAATTTCTACAAGGTTCAACTCAATTGGTCGAGATCTTGTTGCTAAAGCACCTTTCCATTGGGAGGTCACAAGTCCAATGTTCCTCGATACCCTCAGGGTTATGCTCTGATTAGTTTGGTCAAGGGGTGTGGTCCCTTCAGGTGGACCTACCTTGCTTTTCTGAAAAACAAAAAACAAAAAACAAAACAAATAGACAAAAAAAATCCTTCGATAAACTCAAAATCTCTCATAATAACACTATTTATTTATTTTGGAAAAATAAAAATCATATGAATACTTTCATTTACTCGAATGTAACCTATGTTATTAACATGTCACTATGTAACCTATGTTATCAACATTTTCTCCTATTTTCACTTGTTTTCTTCTCCAACACTAAAAATCATAGGAATACTTTCATTTAGTCAAATGTAACCTATGTTATCAACTTTTTCTCCTATTTTCACTTATTTTATTCTTCAAATTTTGAATCTAGTTCCTGAGCCACATCCTTCCCTGAATCCCATCTCTACATGTATCTTCTTATCTCTCCATGTATCATTAAAACTTTGTCATGGCTTGGGAATAAGTGTGTATCTATTGTAAGCTCTCATGTTGGTTAATGGAAACTTAATTTTGACTGTTGGTGTATTTCATTGTAGCTTTCTTATTTATGGTTTTTCTTGAGATGTTGTTGGTTTAGTTCAAATTAGGTATTTATTTGTAATAGATTATATTTCTGTAGTGTTTAATATTTTTTAGATTTTTCTTGAGTAATCAGTTTGAATTTTAGTAATTTTTGGTATTAATATACATATCTTTTGATTTGGTATTGGCATACATATCCTATGGTTCAATATCTTGTGGTTACTTTTGGCTAATTGGCTTGGATGTCAACAAATTTGGTGACTTAGATCGAATGGTATAAACCCTCACTGAAAATTGTGGTTGTTTGCAATATTTTTCTTTAAGTCTCATTGTAGAAGAAACATGGCACTTTTCCCATCCTCTCTCTTCATGCTATATGTCAAATGTATTCCTTTTTTTTAAGATTTAATATTGTCCTTTCTAATTATTTTCATAGAGCACTTGTATATTGATTAGCAGCATATTGGAGGTCACAAATCAACTCAGTTTTCGCATCATTCATTGGCACACATTACTCCATAAGCACATACTTGTGTATACTCTTATTCTAAAAATACCCTTTAAGCCTTAATGTGAATGATTGAGCTTTTATTTACCAACAAATTTTATTGTTGCATGGAACTCTAAATCATTGTATATGTTTAAGGGTGAATTGTACTTATTTTATAAGTTGTTGAAGTGTCGAGAAATTGAATGTTTGAAGAATTATTTCATTACAATAGCTCCTTGAAAACATAATAAGCTTTATACAGTGGTTTCTTGCATGTAAAAACATATCACATTGATACGAGAACTATTTACATAAATGCATCAATGCATAGTAAATTGTTGCACACATGGTGAAACACATTAATACTCAATAATTCATTGCATGCACAGCACACTGCATAGTGGTCTACTGAATGCACATTAAGTTACATATGCAGTGCATAATCATTTGAAAATGCAACAAGAAATTCCTAATTTAATTTCCCTTGATTAAATTAGGAGATCTTTGAGATTCCACATCAAGAGACAAATAGAATGAGTTAGCTAACAGTGATATAGTTTTTATCACTCAATTAGCTTAGTTGATTCGATTTGGGGGCATGAAATTGAGTTGTGTACAGTGAATCCTAAATTTTAGGAGCGTGGGTTGAGTTAATTTAAGTTGTAACAATTTACTTCAATTAAATTGAGTTATGGTCAATTAAATTAGTTCCAACTGTTGGAGGAACTAGTGGAGGTATAGTAGTGGGGTGTAACTTCAGTGTTTAACCAGTTAACTGATTCAGCCTAAATTAACTCATGCATGCATATAATTCAAGCTACCAAGTTGAGATTCGAGTTCAAGGGAAGTGTAATACTAGTTGTAAACTAATCCAAGTTGTATAGGTGGTGCATGCAGTCAGATATTGTCCTAAAGGAACTTTGCAATCCAGATTGAGGAATTTCTTAATAATATTGGTTAATTCCTTGAGGAACAATGCAAGGAAATAGGATCTTTGCGGCTTGAAAATTTTTCTAAGTGTTGGCCTAAGTCTTTCATTCAGGTAGAGGATAGAAGATATAGGCGCAGGTTGTGTTCAAGCTTGAGCAAGCATATTGTATTCATCTAGATTATTTGATTAACGCAATACAGATAGGAAGGGGTTGTGAGTAGTTGCTTTCCCATAGATAATATATATGTATGTGTGTTGAATCATGATGCATGTTTTTTATATGTGTTCTTAATCGTGAATTTTCTTCCACAAATGAGTAGAGTAGATTTGAGTCTTATGTTTTAGTAAATTATATGAGCAGTTTTGAATCTACAATTAAATTCTACACATAATGAGTTATATCAGTCCATAGTGACATATGTTGACATGTATAATGTAGGAACACATTGAACACATATGAGTCAAATTTAGTATTTGTTTTTCTTGTATGAGTTTTTCCTCCTTGCACAATTAGGTTATTTCACTTTCCACTAGTGGAACCCATAGTACACTCTAGTTTTTCTTACTTTATGAACAAACAAGGTTATGATTTTATTGTATTTCTATTTGAACAAGTTTGTGTGTATAGGGATATTATGAGATGTTTTTTTTACACTACTATAAAGAACCTTTTATTCTCATAGGAACAAATCAATCATGATATAACAACACCTAACTAGTTTCAATAAATTCAGAGTGAAGTTGGCCAGAGAAAGGTTCTAAGTTGAAAATAGAATGTTGTTGAATGTGTAGGTAGTTAGAGAACCCTAGCTGAGACACTCTTGCATAGAGACAACGTCTCTAAGTGAAACAATGTTGATCCATCTTAATTGTGCTCACTTCTCACATATTCACCTACAATCACTACTTGTTGCTTCTTTACTGGATAATCTCCTAGGTTTGATACATTTATACAATCTTTGAGCAGTCATGTAAGTAGTCGTATAATACCAGTGGAAACTTGATTTTGAGAAACAAGTCCTCAAGGTCAATAAAATTAAGGATGCTTGATAAATACCTAATGATCTTGATCTCTAAGCATGGAGACTATGGAAATGGAATCAAATGAATATCAATGCAAGGGGGTCCACTAAGTTAAAGAGGATGAAGGGAAGTAATAAATGATGATTCTTGGATGAACTCACAAAGAAACCTACTCAAATAACTCTCTTCAAACCCTAAAAGGAAAGAGCCTTGATAAAATACTTATGGTCGAAACTAGGGTTTCAGACCTAGGGCTAGCAAAATCTCACAAACTATCCAATAAATAGCAACCTTTTTCAAGGTAAATTATTGGCTAGGGAAGGTTGAATTTAGGTTGAATTTTCTTTGTAAAAATGATACCTCTATGCTAAGGTATGAGGATTCATATACATGTTATCCCAACCCTCTTTTTCCTTTTGATTGTTTTCTTTTTACTTTGGGGAAACAATGGCTTTTGACATTTATTTCTTTCTTGCATCAACATATTCGGGGGTTGCTTGCCCAAATGGATCAAGGGTCGATGAATACTTCAAGGGCTAACTAATCTAGGGTGACACTAGTCCTGAAGCTTGGGATGTGAGGAGCTTTGTAATGAGCAGAAAGTGGTAAGTATGGTATGGATATGGGCACGCTTTCATCACTCGACTTCCTTCAATTGGTAGCCTGAGAAACCAACAAGTAGAAGATTGCAAGGAAGTGTTGTAAAATCTAATTGTAGCTTTCCTTGGATGAAGGAATAAAGAATAAGATTTGTTTATTTACATGCATGATATGATCTAATTGAAATAAGTATATACTATTAAATTGAAATGGAATGTTACATACCACAAAAATTTGTTAGTCTTGGGGTATCATGAATTGTCCATACAAGTATTCCATGGAATTGAAATTTCCTCTGCCCTATTGTTTTACAGATGTCATACATAGTGATGTGGGCTCATAAATTCATTAACTCATCAATAAGATGCTCAATGTATACATTCATACATTTAACTTGGTACTTACCTAATTGTTTGAAATTACACACAATTACTACTATGATATGTACATATAAGTAAATAAATAAATATAACATATTATGCAACAAAACAAGACAAATTGAAATTTTACAATATTCAAAAAATTAATGTAAACAATTACTTTGAACAATTATTGTTAGCATAATGTGCTCCCTCTTTATTGACATCCAAGGAGGAAGGTTATTGTTGAAAACAAAATTTGGCCCCATTGAGTAAATATACCCAAGCTATCCAAATGGATTAACATCATCAATTACCAATGAAAGCCTAACATTACGAGTTCATCTTAAAATGCGTTCATTTATCCTCAATTTCCATAAATGCATAACCATCTGTAGGAATTCAAGGAAAACCATCTCCACAAACCATCTCCACTTCTCTTTCGTGCATGGTAATCCATAAATTGTGTTATGCTTTCACACTTCAATAATCGGTGCAAACATGGAACTATGGGAATATGACGAAGAAACTTTTGAAGAACTCTTTTTGTTAGTTTATTTCTTCGATATGCTTTGACATTGTGGGAATTTTGTTTTCCATGCATGTTTTCCATAATATATAATACGATCATTAGTACATGCATATATAGCTTGATAATCCATTCCAATTTCTTTCATAATGGCATATAAAACTCGGTATATGAGAGGTAACTTATTTGATGATGGTAACAAAAATTCAACTAAAAATCTTGTACAACATAAAAAATCATTGGTTAGTGTAAAGAATATTAATCATAAATATTTCATTTTTATTTTACACTTGTTTTTTAAGGTTCGGTTGGTGAGACATGTCTAGGGGGATTGAACTTTCGATCACTTGGATTCACAAGGGCTTGTCAACATGTTTTTTTCCAATTTTGCTACCACCCATGGACATTTTTATTTTACACATTATTGAAAAATAAAAAGGAAAAAAATAATCCTTTATGTGATGAAACATATTATATTATACCTTAAGATATGTGACATAAAAGTGTTTAAAAAACCATTCAAAACCTTTAAGTTCACCAACAATAATGTAACAGAGAGAATATTTTCACTTGAACCTTCATGTTGGAGCGGGGGCCCCTCGGGTGTACTTTTTTGGGTTAATTTTTTCTAACTTTTGGTGTATGCATTGTGTGCAAATGGTCAAATGGGCTTTAGGGCGGGTCAAAGTCCCTTAATTATTGTAATGGGTTAAAGGGAAAAATCATGAGTCTCAAACCATGGTTTGAGACCATGGTATGTGCACGTCTATGATAGTATAAATATGTAAGAGTCCAGTCAGTAAAGAGATGATCGATCAATAGATGAATGAATGATCTGAATTAGTTTTGTTTGTCTAGGTTTTCTTTCTAGGTAGAAAGGCTCATGTTGGTTGTGTGCGCGGAGACCTAAGTCCTGAGCTATGTGTGGACTCTGTTGTTGTGTGCACAGAATATATATTGTGTTGAATTGAAAGATCTCTTAAAAAAGAAGGCATTTTTGGTGAACCCGGATTCTTATGTGATTTATTGTCTTGATTATATGTTAATTGTTGTCGATTTGAATATGTTATTTTATTTTGTATTTTCTTCTGTAATTGGTTAATTACATCTATGCATGAGAATTAGTTGATGTTAAATGAATAATTCTGACTGAAATATATTGTGCGCAAAACATATTGAAGTATTATGTGTCAATCTGCGAAAGGGTAGATATGTTACTATGATTGCGCAAATATGTTATATTACTTGTAGTAAGTCTGATTAGATCTGCCACATCAAAATCTCCCTCAAGGTGCATAAACCTGGTTCCAACACCCCCCCATATTGCTTCAAGTGAGACTTTGGTATGTGCAAGAAGATCACTGTCGGAAGGGCCAGTAGTTGGAGGGTTATGTTGGTTGCACGATAACTTTGAACCTGGGTCAGGACCCCTCAAGCCAACACTTCATAAATTGGTGTACTTTCTTTCTCTAACATGGGTTCATCACAAATAACATTATTGTTCTCATAACTAAACAATTATTGGATCAATTCATTTGCCCCATCATCTTGAACTACGTTATTATTGTCACCTTCTTCCATAGGATCATTATATTAACCTTCAATATTCGCTCCATGTTCCTCAACTTGTATAACATCAATTATAGTATTATTACTTGGTGCATTTGGATCACAGTACCTAGGGGGGCACCTTGACTTTATAATAATTACAAACAATCATGTGAAATTAGTTTGTAGAACAAATATTATAACAATAAAAAAATTTACAAATATGATTAATATAAAGAAAATATATATAATGATTCATACATATCTTTGTTCCCCCTTTCAATGTGCCCATTCTTACTACAATGTTTATAAACTATATCATAGGAAATTCTTCACATATGCGTGCACCCGCAACGAGTGCAAGGGAAATAACATTTCCCATCATCAAACCCTAGCCAATTAGTACCCCATCTAATGTTTTTTTACATTCTTCCCAACTACAAAAAATTTATGTGATAATTATGTTATAAACCTGAGCAGTTGTGTAACTAGATCTAATATTATATTTTTGTAATTCAATTGATATGTATAAAACAAAATATGTATTTTTCTCAATAAAATATCTTATAACCTTTCAGAATTATTGTAAGTATAGCGAAGATGTTGCAACATCTCTTACATGCAGGATATTTATATATTTATTGATCGTTGTAACTCCAAAATTAGTTGACTAGTCAAAGTCAAATATGGCCAGCAAACAAATGGTCATAACGGTCGCATTGATTGCGTAATAATATAGACACCATATACATCATCGTTGAAATAATGGTGCCCTATAGATCATCCATCAGAATACTGACGAACATGGGTACTTTACACATTTTTTTGTTGTTGAAAAAATGACATTTTTATTGTAATTTGCAATATTATGGGCCATATCGTCATACTATGTCATCAAAATTCAGTACTATATGTAATATTGATGTAGTCCAAAATGCACTAAGTATTATGTCCTTGTCTAAAATGATTCTCCTCGGTATCCCAAGGCACACTCAGACTCGTCCAAAGGATAGGTTCATTGCGTCTTGCCCATTAATGCTAATTCTACAGGACATTAGAACACACATTGTTGAACCTATCAACTACCATGAATAGGTAGTCATGTCCCTTCAAGGTTGTTGGTCAACCTCCCACAACTTACATGGAAATTATTTCCCAAGGATGAGTGGGTGGAGGTAAGAGATAGTATATACCTTGTTTCCTATTACTAGGCTTGTTTTTACAACAAAGCATGCATCCTCATATGAAAATAGCTACATATTCTTGCATATTATATCAATATAGACGCCTCTGCAAGCTGGCCACAGTATTCCCTACACCAAATTTTCCTACAACCTTGGAGGTGTCAGCTTCTTTGATCAACTATAATCGACGACCTTTAGGAACACATAAATTATCTAACATGTAGAGTAACCCATTCTAGAGATAGTAGTTAACTATGGTGTCATCAGCATGCAAATGAATTTGGTTCTACAACTAACCTTCATAAATTCCTCATCCTTTATGTATGCATCTTTGTATGCATCATGGGTGAAATCCTCCATGTGCATAAGAGTTCCCAAAGCTATGACCTTTTATGTGGGTCACCTTAAAAGAATGTCATCCAACTTGTTTGTGTTTCCCTTGTTTACTTGATTAGTGAATGGAATTTTCGTAGAAACCCCATCCACTTGTAATGCCTGGTCTTTTGTACCTTAATCTGGACTTGTAAGTACTTTATTGTTTGGTGATCTTTGTGGTTTATCGTCTCCTTTCCCATGAGATAGTGTCTCCACTTATTCATAGATTGAACCAAGGGATATAGTTCCTTGTCGTTGGTAGGGTAGTTGAGAAATTCCCAATGAAATACTTCAAAATGGTAGTATATAGACCTTCCTCCCTATAATAAGACCATTCCCATAGCATATCCACTAACATCAATCTCCACTTTTAGGGTTGTTGAAAATTCGATAATGTCATAACTAATGCTTGAATGGTCTTCAAGTCCTCAAAGGCCCTATGTTGACCCTTTCCTCACTCACTCTTTTCCACTCACTATTATGGCATGGAGTGATGTTGCTATTATTGAAAATTAGGCTATGAGTTTCCTTAAGTATTGTGCTACCCAAACTAAAATATGTTGACCCTTTCCCCACTCACTCTTTTCCACTCACTATTATGGCATGGAGTGATGTTGCTATTATTTAAAATGAGGCTATGAGTTTCCTTAAGTATTGTGCTACCCAATCTAAACTTCTAAGCTCAAAAGCATTAGTAGTTACCAACCACTTCATGATGGCCTAAATATTAGAGAGATCTATCTTCAACTCTCCCCACTTATCACATATCCCATATACATTAGATACTACTATGTAAACTCACACTTATTGGTATTTTCTAGTTGTTGGTGCTTCTTAAATGTCTCTAGCACTTGAATCAAATCTGAGGTGTTCCCCTCCCGGGTAGCACTATATATCAGTATATCATCCAAATATAAAATAGAAAATTAATTTATAAAAGGGAATAATATATCATTCATTAACCTCATAAATGTAGCTAGTGCATTGCACATGCCAAATGACTTGAGAAACCACTCAAATAAATCTTCCCTGGTTTTGAAGGCAATCTTCCATGTATCATATTCTTTGACTTAAACGCGGTGATTTCTTGAATTTAAGTCCAACTTTGTGAAGTATTTGGTTCATTGCAACTGATCCAACAAATCATTTATCCTAGGTGGGGGTACCTATTCTAGAGCGTAATTTTTTTTAGCACCATGTAATCAATATACATTTTCCAAGACCCATCCTTCTTTGGAAAAATGATGATGGGTGGCTCAAATGGTGAGGTACTTGGTCGAATGATACCCTTTTCTATTAGTTATTGCAACTGCTTCTTCTCCTTGCTTGCTTCTATAACATATTTCCTGTATATCCCAATGTTTGGAAATGGAGAGCCTAACAACAATTGGATATCATGTTCTACTTCCCTCTTGGGAGATAGCCCTTTAGGCTCCCGAAACATACCCTTGTATTCCTTCAAAAACTCTTATAGTTTTTGTTTATGTTCCTTAGTACGCCCTTTTAAATATGACTTTTATTTCATTGAATCTTTTAGAAAATGATTTTCTCTTAAAAATAGCGAAGCATACTTCTTTTTAGAATTGATTAATTTATTCACTTTGTTGGCACTTACTAGCGAAATTTCGGACTTGACCTTATGTGCATTGATGGTGAAGGATTTTCCATTCTTGATGAGGTAGTACTAATTGGCTCCACATTAATATTACATCCTACATGTACATATAGCGACTTCCAAACACCACTCCACATACATCAAATGGAAATATATTTGGTTCTACTTCATCAATAAAATCAACATTGATAGAAAATCTAATACTTCATTACTTGGTTACTTTTATTTATGCATCCTTATTTACCCATCCCAATGGATATACACTTGTATGATCATGGATTTCCAATCCCAATTTATTGACCAACTTTGCAACAATGAAATTTTCCTATAATCTTGAGATGAATATAACATCAATCTTTGTATTCTTGACTTAAATCTTTACATGGAAGAGTTTGGTCATTTCGTACTCTTCCTGTTATTGAAATCTACTCGATTCACCTCCTTTCGGCACTAATGTACAGAAAATATTCTCACCCATGTCCAAGTTGTGTTCAACGTTACTCGAATCTATGGCAATGAGATTTTTATTCTTCACTATAGTGATGCCTTTTACTTCAAAATCTTATGAATATGTATTTAAATAAGATTAAAAATATTTGCAATTTGCACAAAATATTTTGTTGAAAGCATTATAAAGAGACAGAGGAAATTTTAATTATAACTAATTTTGAGCATAATTGTTGCAATCTTTTCTTTCAAATGTCTTATTCAATCAATCTAAATCAATAAGCTTCATTATCTTAATCTTTTATCATACTCTTACTAATTAATTTTTGTATACTCTTATAATTTAATTTTTGCAGATAATTTATTTTAATTAAGTGATTAATATATAATGTACAAAGAGTTGGGGTTACAATAAAAATGTATATAAGATGAATGAAAAAATAAGCTCCATAATAAATGTTGATATAGAATTACAAACAATGTAAAAAGAAGATTTAATTTATTTAGGGGTTGAAGTTAAAAAATGAAAAGTAAAGGAAATTATTAATTCGAGAATAAAGGAAAAGATAATGGAGTTTTTGACTATGATGATTTCTTTAAAAACATGTTTGTGAAGAAAGGAAGATACAACAAAGTAATTGACATGTTAGGTTGAAATTAATATAATTAATTATGATGATTCTAAATGTATAGAAATACAAATGGCTTGAATTGGAACAAGATAGAAATTGTAATATTACACTAGCATGTGGTTTTCTTGGATTCGTACAAATCCAAAATAAAATAATCATTAGCTTCAAACTTACTATGGGTGAACCTTTTTCCTTATTGATTAAATTAATGGCAATGTCACCTTTGGACTAATAAACATGATAATTGATAATAGATGGGAAAATCTACTTCCTTCTTATGTACACCTAAGAACTACTATTTATGTTTTAACACACTCAACATACATAGATATATGTGACATTTTTCTAAAACAAGATTAATTAATTGAACAAAAAACTCCGTGTCATAGTCATTTAAGGCTTCCAAAATAATATGAAAATATTGATTTATACAATCATCGTGAATAAAAAAATGTTTACACAATGTTTTAGCTTTCAACAATGATTCTCACCTACTTTGCATATATTTTAAGGCTACATGAGGAATCTATAGGTGGATTCTAATGATTCACAATTTTGTTATGTTTTGTATGATTGAACCCTCACACTAAAGCACCTTATGACATATTTTAGGAAATTGTATATTTTTTTATTAGCTCATGGTTATATATTCTCTAAATGTTTATTAGTTTCTTAAAATATTTTCTTATGAGTTCACATTTTTGTTTACGAGAAAAGCATGTTGGATTGCTTGAGTCATATGTTAAGCTCTTATGTTGGGCTTGGTATAGTGGCTAACTAAGGAAATTTTTTCAGTTTTTCTACATTGGTCTATAGTTGATTCCTAATACGTCTTGCTCTTGCATGTGGCCTAGGAGTCCTCCCACAATCGTGAGTAATAGTTATATTAACACTAGTCCAAATCCAATAAATTTGAATAAATTTAGGTTGTATCTTCAAGTGCTCAAGAAATATAGGTTACTCACTCCTGCCCATGTTGAATGTATATATTCAAATTTTTAGTATTGTCAAGAAGATGTAACACATCCTAATTATAAATTAAGCTCATCTTGTAAAGGTTTAAAGTGCAAGGAGCTTTGAACATCATTGAAACAATTAGATCGTATTTATGTTTTGAAGGTTTCAAAGTTTACGCATATGTTTTAATAAATGGTAAAAGTACATCTTTTTAATGCAAATATTGGATAGTTCACAAATTAGCAAGGTTGATATGTTTATATTTGTATTATGGATTTAAAAAAATAGTGATCAAAATACTTATTTTTAAATTTAACTTAAGTTGAGGTGGAGATTATTCTAAGTATGATATTAAAATTATAAGTTGATGGAACATCAATATCATAAAGAAGTAGACAATGTAAATTTTCACATGGATAACTAATAATAATTATATAATGGTTGGAGCTTTATGTAATCATGCTCAAAATTGCAAATAATTAAACAAAATCACTTATCATAATGAATATCGTTCTTACATCTTACCTAGAATTCTTCCTTGTAACTAGGAGCGATGGTTATGTTGGCTCCAATACCTAATCCAATAAATATCAATAATGGTTGTTGAGATTTGAGATCAATGAATCCCCATTTATATGAAATTGGGCAAAAGACTCACATTTTAATGGTTCAATGATTAACCCACCACTAACCGAATAAAGCAACAAACTAATTAGCACCACACTGATTTGCACTGGGCAATACAACATCCTCCTCAGTCAAGTGTTAAGGCCTACCTGTGAATGCTTGCTCTATTTGTAGTATTTTTAAAATCAATTATATATATATATTGATTTATATATTGCATCGTTCATTCAAGATTACATATGAAACTCCGGCGAAATATTTTATTGTCCGTGAAAATGTAGAACCTGACAATAAGCTTCAATCTTTTCCATCCACCTTTTGCAAATCACTCTAAAATTCTCTTTACGCACTTCTTTTGTTTCGTTGCTTTGTTTATCTTCGATTGTCTGCTCAATCTTTAATTCTCTTTGCAAGTTTGGGGCGTGTCATAAAATTAACTGCATATATAATCCTATGCAGCGCCGGTAAATTGTCTCTGCGATTACAACCTAACCGTGGCAACGATAACTGGAGGCCAATAATGGAATTAACAGCATTGAGGATATATCCCACATGAGAAACACCAAAATATTACCGCCTTTTTATAAACATTCCGCTGTGGAATTTTCTATCGTTGTCCAGCGGCCAAAATTAGACCATGCTGTCTTTCGCTATACAAGTCGGGTGGCTCAAAAAAACTGACACTTGTCAAACATCCACCGCCCAGATCATAAGGCTCAGAGCCCGCCACTTGTCAGTCATCCAAAGCCAGATCGTAAGGCTCAGAGCCCGCCACTTGTCAGTCATCCAAAGCCCAGATCGTAAGGCTCAGAGCCCGCCACTTGTCAGTCATCCAAAGCCCAGATCGAAAGGCTCAGATTCCGCCACTTGTCAGTGATCCACCGCCCAGATCGTAAGGCTCAAAGCCCGCCACTTGTCAGTCATCCAAAGCCCAGATCGTAAGGCTCAAAGCCTGCCACTTGTCAGTCATCCACCGCCCAGATCGTAAGGCTCAGAGGCCGCCACTTGTCAGTCATCCACCGCCCAGATCGTAAGGCTCAGATTCCGCCACTTGTCAGTCATCCACCGCCCAGATCGTAAGGCTCAGATTCCGCCACTTGTCAGTCATCCAAAGCCCAGATCGAAAGGCTCAGATTTTGCCACTTGTCAGTCATCCATCGCCCAGATTGTAAGGCTCAGATTCCGCCACTTGTCAGTCATCCACCGCCAGATCGTAAGGTTCAGAGGCCGCCACTTGTCAGTCATCCACAGCCCAAATCAAGGGTTCAGAGGTCGCCACTTGTCAGTCATCCACCGCCCAGATCGTAAGGCTCAGATTTCGCCACTTGTCAGTCATCCAAAGCCCAGATCGAAAGGCTCAGATTCTGCCACTTGTCAGTCATCCACCGCCCAGATCGAGCGGTTCAGAGGCCGCCACTTGTCAGTCATCCACTGCCCAGATCGTAAGGCTCAGAGGCATCCACTTGTCAGTCATCCACTGCCTAGATCGTAAGGCTCAGAGGCATCCACTTGTCAGTCATCCACTGCCCAGATCGTAAGGCTCAAAGGCTGCCGCTTGTCAGTCATCCACTGCCCAGATCGTAAGGCTCAAAGGCTGCCACTTGTCAGTAGTCGGTTGGGCAGATCGGTGGCTTAAAGGCTGCCACTTGTCGATAATTGATTAGGCAGAACGGTGGCTAAAAGGCCGCCAGTTATCTAATAAAACAGGTTACGTTTCTGGTCAGATAAGGTATTTAGCGGATAATTTATCATACGCATTATCATTTAATAATGTACCATCTGATAAGATTATGTTTATAACTTATAAGTCGATAATGGCTTGAACTTATAGATTAATAACGTATCTGATAACTTATTTGTCATTGAGTTATCAACAGATAAATTATCAATTTATAACTTATCTACTGATAAGTTATTAGATGATAACTTATCTACTAATAAGTTATCAGTAGATAATTTATTAGATGATAACTTATCTATTGAAAAGTTATCAGTAGATAAGCTATTGTCTGATAACTTATTAATAGATAAGTTATCATCGGATAACTTATTGAATGATAACTAGCAAACTTATCTTATCATCTGATAACTTATCGGATGATAACTGAATCTACTTATCTACTAATAACTTATCTACTGATAACTTCACGAACTTATTTCCTGATAACTTATCAATAGATAACTGATAACTTTTCTAATGATAAATTATCTAATGATAACTTATCTGGTAATAAGTTATAAATTCATAATTTATCAGAAGATAAGTACTTGGACAATACGTTATTGGCACATACCTTATCTGCAAAGGACTTATGGCAAATAATCCATGGGTGGTGATAACTTCTCAGCCAATAATTGATATTTCTCTTAATTTGCAGGGTTATCAGTCCGGCCATCGTCAGCAGGGTTCTCTGCACGGCGAAATTCACAGGGTTCGAAGGGGGCCTTTCCAGGCGCCATACTTTGCCTCCATGAGCGACGCCTCTGCGAACTTTGCAGGCTTAGAACTCGGTTCTCTGCTGAACCAAATTTGCAGGGTTATCTATCTGGCCATTGTCCGCAGGGTTCTCTGCACCGCCAAATTCTTAGGGTTCAAAGGGGGCTTTCGAGGCACAATACTTTGCCTCCATGAGCGACGCCTCTGCCAAATTTGCAGGCTTAGAACTGGGTTCTCTGAACTGGATTTAGAACTTGTAATTTTCTCTCGTTTACAGTTACTGAATCAGCTGTTGACGATGCTTCAAACAGGGAAGCAATCGGTGTTGACGCTTAAACCACTGCGGATTGTATGATCCTCAAACGCAAAATACAAATTCTGGGACATTTCAGAGAATGTGCTCTCAGAGCATCCACAGAGAACAAGTACATAATGTATCGAAGTTTGAAGACCAAATGATCTGTGTTTCAAATAATGATTTATTAATGCTTTATTTGCGTATAATAAAATTGTAAAGTTATTTTAACAAAAATAAAATGAGCAATAGATTATAAAGTTATAAAGAGCAATATAATTGGTAGATTATAAACTTATTTTATCTCGGCAATTTTTGAATTTGTAGGTTTAGGAGGTATAAATGGGGATATATTTATGGATAATTCTAAAACTTTTGGAATAATATTTGAAAAATATATCATAAATACCGGAAGATAAATTATAAATACATGTTTTAATGTTGGCTTTTCTCAACAAGATTGATTCTTTTAAGACTTTTTTTTTGTGTATAGATATTTAAAAACTTCATTTTGTAGAAAATTATATTGTTTTGTTTTTTTAGTTGTGGCCCATGTTAATGCTTTTGTTTTAGGACTTCTTTTTCTTTTTCTTTCTTTCTTTCTTTTTTTGTGTATGGATATTTAAAAACTTCATTTTGTAGAAATTTATGTTGGTTTGTTTTTTAGTTGTGGCTTATCTTAATGCTTTATTTGCATATTTTAAAGTTATTTTAAAAGTTAAACCACATAAAATTTTATTTCTTTAGCATCTTTTAAAATAATTTTAAAATATTTAAAAACTTCATTTTTGTGAAAATTATATTTGGTTTTGTTTTTAGTTGTAGCCTATGTTAATGCTTTTGTTTTAAGACTTTGTTTTAAAAACAAGATTGATATTTAGAAACTTCATTAAATTATATTGGTTTGTTTTGTTTTTTAGTTGTGGCCTATATGCTTTTGTTTTAAAGCTTCTTTTTGTATGGATATTTAAAAACTTCATTTTGTAGAAAATTATGTTGGTTTTGTTTTTAGTTGTGACTATCTTAATGCTTTATTTGCATATTTTAAAGTTATTTTAAAAGTTAAACCACATAAAATTTTATTATGACAATTTTTAGCATCTTTAAAGTTAAACCACATAAAATTTTATTTCTTTAGCATCTTTTAAAAGTTAAACCACATAAAATTTTATTATGACAATTCTTTAGCATCAAACAGATATTGATGGAGCTTGACAATACCCAAATTCTATTCTATTGCTGATAATGAGTTTATTTTATAGCATATCTCTTGTCAAAGTAATATAGGAAGAGCAAATGAACTTGTGGAATTTGCAAAAATTCATAAGCAGATAAATGTTCCAATGGATGCGCCTTTGGTTTTGTAGTCACCTTCCATAGTCCACTACATTATCAACTATGAGTGACATATCATTGAGCCTAATCTCACTAGTGTTACATAGTCCTTTTGCCATCAATGCAGTAAAAATATGCGTTATTGGCATGCCCTTTAGATGATGATAACTTTTCTTCTAATGATGCTTCTGGTGGTTCGAAAGTGGAATTAGAACATTAACATGAGTCCAAATAGGGCAACCGGTGGTGTAAGTCCAAAATACTGTCCCACTTCATTATTAACTGGCGATGGTAACCTGGAAGTCGGAAAGGAGCCAAGACGAAGCAATAAAATACAATTATGGGAAATTGAGAATATATAATTTGATGGATGTTCCAATGGATGCGCCTTTGGTTTTGTAGTCACCTTCCATAGTCTACTACATTATCAACTATGAGTGACATATCATTGTCTAATGTCACGAGTGTTAAGTAGTCCTTTTGCCATCAATGCATTAAATAAGTGTTATTGGCATGCCCTTTAGATGGTAAATTTTCCTCTGAGGATGCTTCTTCTGGTGGTCCAAGTGGAATTGGCACATTAACATAAGTCCAAATGGGACAATTGGCGGTGTGAGTCCAAAAGAAAGTCCCACTTCATAATTGGTGGATTTATCTGTGTTGCCTTCCCTTTAGGTGGTAACTTTTACTCTAATGATGCTTCTGGTGGTCCAAGTGGAATTGGCACATTAACATGAGTCCAAATGAGGCAACTGGTGTTGTAATTGATTCTTTTAATTCACTCTCAGTTGTCAATTACACCTTACTGCATATTTAACTCACCTTACCCCAATTCAATTAAAGTCGTCCTTTGGTGGTGTAATTGATTCTTTTAAATTACTCTCTCGGTTGTCTAATGTCATCCTTTGGTGGTACAATTGATTCTTTTAAATCTCTCAGTTGTCAAATACACCTTACTTACACCTGAATTACTGTATATTTAACTCACCTTGCCCTAATTCAACTAATTTCATCCTTGAGAGTAACTTTGAAGTATATTTTGTCTCGTCCCTTACTGCATATTTAACTCACCTTGCCCCAATTCAACTAATTTCATCCTTGAGAGTGACTTTGAAGTATATTTTGTCTCAGCGTTGTCTTGTGAATTTATCTAGACTTCAACTTGTACTTGCTACGCCTTTTCCAATCATTTATCTAGGTGCAAGAACTAGTAGTTACCCTTTTTATGTTTTATCTTCTCGGCAATAATAATTGCACTTTTGTTGTTTCCTCTGCAATTTATTAGTTGGATTGTTTGTTAATATTGTCCTTTACTTGTTCTAAATGGGTTTGGCTTCTTTCTCCAATTATTCTTGGCTTTAATAATCATTACTTTACAATCAACATCTTTCAATGTCAATACCGTTTTATCTTTCAATTGCACTTTTGTTGTATCCTCTTCAATTTATTAGTTGGATTAATTGTGAATTTTCTTAGGTTTACCAACCTTCTCATGTCAATATAGACAAATAGTAATTTTTTCCTTTTTTATTTTGAATTAATATGTGATTGCTTCTAAATGGGTTTAGCTTCTTTCTCTAATTATTCTTGGCTTTCATTTTCGTTACCTTACTATCAACATCTTTCAATGTCCATACTTCAAACAAGTTGAACTCTCGACATCTTTCAATGTCCATACTTCAAACAAGTCGAACTCTCATTGGAAAGACATTTGGGGTACATAATAGCCATCACCTCACTATCAATATCTTTCAATGAAGAGGCATTTAGAGTACACCTAGTTATTCCAACATAACATACCCTTCACGTTCACGAACCTTTTGTGACATTTAGAGTACACCTAGGTATTCCAACATAACATACCCTTCACATTCACGAACCTTTTGTGACATTTAGAGTACACCTAGGTATTCCAACATAACATACCCTTCACATTCACATACCTTTTGACATTTAGAGTGCACCTAGGTATTCCAACATAACATACTCTTCACATTCACGAACCTTCTGTGATTTTTCGTCAAGATCACTAAAATTCATGGCAAATAATTAACACTCATACTCATAGTTCCCTTACAAATACCTCAATTTCTCTACATAGATGTTCAATGTCTTATTTAAATATAATTTAGAAAAACAAACATTTTTTAAAAACCATTCATTACACAATGACAAATTATGTCTGCATAACACAAAAGTAAACACAGATGATTTTATCTTTTAATTATGTGTTGTTCTATCCATTATGTGCACTCACTTCAGTTTGCAATCCTTTCCTTGCATTGAAATAATTATCATTAAATCAAATTCCAATTTCTATAACCATATATCTTGTCTATCTTCACAAAATTCTAAAACTTGTATGGATATTTTGTTTTTATGAAAAAAGAAGCCCCTCCCTCTAAAGGTTATAAATAATATTCCAATGAAATGAAAATCATGAGTTGAAAGCATAACCTTATCAATAAGTAATCAA
Organism: Pinus albicaulis; assembly: GCA_034641835.2. Taxonomy (NCBI): domain Eukaryota; kingdom Viridiplantae; phylum Streptophyta; class Pinopsida; order Pinales; family Pinaceae; genus Pinus; species Pinus albicaulis. Next base: position 1,019,256,588 of record CM076574.1, read on the forward strand.
TGTTTCATCAACTAAAACGATGTCTCTAAACCTCTAAGAGCAAGGGTTACTAAGGATGACTCAATTCTCAACATTCTAAAACTTGCATGGATATTTTGTTTTCATGAAAAAGGAAGCTCTCTCGGAGGGTTATGAATAATATCCTGGTAAAATGAAAATCAATGTCAGTTAAATATGAGTTGAAAGCATAACCTTATCATTAAGTAATGAATGTTTCATCAATTAAGATCAAATATGAGTTGAAAGCATAACCTTATCATTAAGTAATGAATGTTTCATCAATTAAGATCGTGTATCTAAACCTCTAAGAGCATCCACTTAAGTGTGACTAAGGACAATGACACAACTCAATTCTCAATATTCCAAAAACTTCCACTTAAGTGTGACTAAGGGCAATGACACAACTCAATTCTCAATATTCCAAAAACTTGCACGGATATTTTGTTTTCCTGAAAAAGAAAGCCTCTTTGTCTGACGGTTATGAAAAATATCCTAATGAAATTAAAATCAATGTCAGTTAATTATGGGTATGAAATTAAAATCAATGTCGATTAATTATGGGTTGGAAGTATTGATTCATGACCGTTGATTCATGACCCCATGCATTTGTTTGAAAGAGTTAAAAGCATTGATTTATGATCATGCAATTTAGTTTTTATTATGAAAAATATCCTAATGAAATTAAAATCAATGTCGAGTTAATTATGGGTATGAAATTAAAATCAATGTCAGTTAATTATGGGTTGGAAGTATTGATTCATGACCATGCATTTGAAAGAGTTGAAAGCATAGATTTATGGTCATGCAATTTAGTTTTTATTTTTTTATTTTCCATATAGTTAAAAGATCATACAATTTAGTTTTTCTTTATTTTCCATATATTTAAAAGATCACGCAATTTAGTTTTTCTTTTCCATATATTTAGAAAAAGAATTTCATGAGCAATAAAATTTTTTGTTAAACTCTATCCATGAGTAATGAGTGTTTCATCAATTAAAATTGTATCTAAACCTCTAAGCGCATCCACTGAGTAATGAGTGTTTCATCAATTAAAATTGTATCTAAACCTCTAAGCGCATCCACTAAGGGTGATTGAGGGTATTTTGGCATTTTTCCCAATTGTAGTGTATTGGAAATAAAATTGTATATGCTATAAAACAAGGCTTTAACAAGTGTAGTGTGTCGAGAAATAAAGTGGTGTATGCTATATAAAGTTGTGTATGCTACAACGTAGGGCTTTAACTCGAGGATCATATGCTACAACGCAGTGCCTATTAATATCCCTATTCATATGCTACAACGCAGGGCTTTAATAAGTGTAGGGCGTAGTGTGTCAAGAAATAAAGTTGTGTATGCTATAAATCAAAGGCAGTTGTGTATGCCATAAAGCAAGGCTTTAACAAGTGTAGGGCTTAACAAAGACAAGTGTAGGGCTTAACAAATGAAAAAGAGAAAATAATGGGTAGTCAATCAAGCTTATTCTAACAATGACCTTATCTAACAATGACCTTATCTGATTAGCTGGGTATAAATCAAGGCTTTAACAAGTGTAGGGCTTAACAAATGGAGAAGAGAAAACAATGTAGGGCTTAACAAATGGAAAAGAAAACAATGGGTAGTCAATCAAGCTTATTCTAACAATGACCTTATCTGATTAGCTGGGTATAAATCAAGGCTTTAACAAGTGTAGGGCTTAACAAATGGAGAAGAGAAAACAATGGGTAGTCAATCAAGCTTATTCTAACAATGACCTTATCTAAATCAAGCTTATTCTAACAATGACCTTATCTAATTAGTTGGGTAGTAAATCAAGCTTATTCTGACAATGACCTTATTTGATTTGCTGGTAGGACCAAGCTTACTTTAACAATGACCTTACTTTAACAAATGGAGAAGAGAAAACACCTTATCTGACTCGCTGGTAGGGTTTAGCAATTGGAGAAGAGAAAACAATGGGTTTAACAAGTGGAAAAGAGAAAACAATGAGTAGTAAATCAAGCTTATTCTAACAATGACCTTATCCGATTTCCTAGCGAAATAATGTTTATAATCTAATGCTTATAATCTGCCAATTTACAAGCTTATTCTAACAATGACCTTATCCGATTTCCCAGCGAAACAATGCTTATAATCTACCAATTTACAATATTCTCTAAGCCATATTCTCTCCAAACATGCTAAGTCTTGTAAATAGCATAAATACACCGATTTCCCAGCGAAACAATGTTTATAAGCAAATGTTTATAATCTAATGCTTATAATCTGCCAATTTACAATATTCTCTAAGCCATATAGCATAAATACACCGATTTCCCAGCGAAACAATGTTTATAAGCAAATGTTTATAATCTAATGCTTATAATCTGCCAATTTAAGTCTTGTAAATAGCATAAATACAACCAATTTCCCAGCGAAACAATGTTTATAATGTAGTCTTGTAAATAGCATAAATACAACCAATTTCCCAGTGAAACAATGTTTATAATCTAGTCTTGTAAATAGCATAAATACAACCAATTTCCCAGCGAAACAATTTTTATAATCTAATGCTTATAATCTGCCAATTTACAATATTCTCTAAGCCATACCTTATCCGATTTCCCAGCGAAACAGTGCTTATAATCTGCCAATTTACGATATTCTCTAAGCCATATTCTCTCCAAACATGCTAAGTCTTGTAAATAGCATAAATACCTCTAGAAACTACCAATATTCTCTAAGCCATATTCTCTCCAAACATGCAAAGTCTTGTAAACATGCTAAGTCTTGTATAAATACCTCTGGAAACTACCAATATTCTCTAAGCCATATTCTCTCCAAACATGCAAAGTCTTGTAAATAGCATAAATACCTATGGAAACTACCAATGGCATAAATCAAAGCCTCCTATCAAGGTTATATCCAAAATGTGTTATATTACAAGCATAAAGGCTTGATATCCAAAATGTGTTATATTGCAAGCCTGGCAACTACCAATGGCATAAATGAAGCCTTGATATATCCAAAATGTGTTATATTACAAGCATAAAGGCTTAATATCCAAAATGTGTAAATGTGTTATATTACAAGCATTAAGGCATGATATCCAAAATGTGTTATGTGTTAAATTACAAGCATAAAAGCTTTCCAAAATGTGTTATATTAAGGCATGATATCCAAAATGTGTTAAATTACAAGCATAAAGGCTTGATATCCAAAATGTGTTATATTGCAAGCCTGGCAACTACCAATGGCATAAATGAAGCCTCCTATCAAGGTTATATCCAAACTGTGTTATATTATATCCAAAATGTGTTATATTGCAACTTCCGAAGCATAAATACCTCTGGCAACTACCAATGGCATAAATGAAGCCTCTTGTCAAGCTTATATCCAAAATGTGCTATATGGCGAAGCATAAATACCTCTGCCAATGGCATAAATGAAGCCTCTTGTCAAGCTTATATCCAAAATGTGTTATAGGAAAACTATAACAATGGCATAAATGAACCAATGGCAAAAATGAAGCCTCTTGTCAAGCTTATATCCAGGAAAACTATAACAATGGCATAAATGAAGCCTCAATGAAGCCTCTTGTCAAACTTATATCCAAAATGCGTTATATTACAACTTCTGAAGCCTCTTGTCAAGCTTATATCCAAAATGTGTTATAAACTTATATCCAAAATGCGTTATATTACAACTTCCGAAGTCTCTTGTCAAGCTTTTATCCAAAATGTGTTATAGGGAAACTAGCAATGGCATAAATGAAGCCTCTTGTCAAACTTATATCCAAAATGCGTTATATTGCAACTTCCGTTCCGAAGGAAGGATCTCTCTCCATCAAAAACAATGACAAAGGCTGCAGCAATGAAAAAATATGAGCAACATCCCATCAATTGTTTTCACAGGCAGCACCTCATCAACTCGAACATTGTATGTTTGAATTGATAAATCCTCTATGCCAATTGCAATGATGTTATTGTCCTCAGGGTGGAAAGCCAGGAGGAGGTGGCATGAAAGTTGTCATGACCTGCAATGAAATCACTAATTAGCATGTCATGAAACCAGTGATTTAGATAAATTTAGCCTATAATGAGGAACATTACACAAGAACCTTCTAGAGTAATTAGCATGTCATGAAACCAGTGATTTAGATAAATTAAGCCTATAATGAGGAACATTACACAAGAACCTTCTAGAGTGATCCTGAACTGAACACCATTAGCCACATAATATGTGAAAGTTGAAGGTGAGACATTAGAGAATAAACGCCTATGCAGACCAATGTACCAAAACTGAAATTATATCTATAATTGGAAACATTAAAATGAAACCGGTCTTTACATTAAAATGAAACTGGTCGTTAGGTAAAAGGCTCTGTCACCTTAAATGTCATCATATTGAATAAGGAGACCTTGCCACCGGAAGCAGACATCGCATAGGAATCATTCTTAGACAAAGCTAAACAAGCAGCGACTTCTTCTAGATTTGTATCACCACTGTCATTATTCATAACAATCCCACTAGCTGGCTGACACATCTGTGGTGGAATACTCATTGTATTATAACAATCCCACTAGCTGGCTGACACATCTGTGGTGGAATACTCATTGTATTGTGGAACAAAAAACTAAGTGGTGGAATACTCATTGTATTGTGGAACAAAAAACTAACTCGTAGATAGGCGTCAATCATTACTGCATAAAATACAGCTGCAAATTATGTATACAAAAGTATAACAAATAAATAAATAAAACAAGTTAAAACAAAAAGGAAGTAAACAACTACTAAAAATCCCCACCTTTCTATATGGATTCCGGTCACTCTGCGGCCATTTTCATAGCCTATGGAGAGCATTGGGTGCCAGTGCTAAAACAGCAACACCGTAATTGGTGTATATCAGTCTTACTACCTGCAGAAAATAGCAGGTTACTTGTTTGAATCAATATCGACAGAATTTGTAGCACAAAAAATTGTTAAGTATGTCAACCTTTAGTGTTTTCTGTAATAGAAGGATGATGGAATGCCTTGTTCGCATGCATTGTGTCAGGCAACTTGAGAGACCTACACTGATCCGAATCAGTGATTCAGTCAATTTCCCGTTCTTGTTCGTCTGTAACCTCATCTAGAAGCCTTATTTTAACATCTGGGGTTCGACTGTTGTATATACTACTCTGCACACATGTCTTGAGTGTCAAATAATTGTTAGAATCCATTCCTATAAAAGATATGCCAAAATAATGGCTAGTAGTGCATTTGAAAGGGGAAAAGAACAAATATGCTATGTGGAAACTTGAAAGCAATAATATCTGGACTCTGGAGTGAGAGTTTAGAAATTGATTTGACAAAATAAACTGAATATGGCTGGCCAAATATGCCAGATTCTAAAGAAATTAAGAAATAAGTCTAGGGGGAAGCTCTTAAAAAATTAGTCATTGACACTGCAGGTGGAATTCTCCCTCGAACGTTCTATTTGGCTGGGAAGGGAACCAGGAGAAGTGACTGCAGGAGGCATAACATTCACAATTGAAGTCTGCATACTAAAAATGATAGTAAAAATGATCTAGCTAGAGTTTAAACTTTAACATTAATTAGCAGCGCATGTACCTAGCAAATGTGCATGGAAGAAGCAATTTACCTTTGTTTCCATTTTCTCTGGTGGCACCCTCGTTCCCTCAAAGGATCTACTCTCCAGAATGCCAATTAAGCAAAATCCCTCTGCATTGGCTAAGATCTTTATGCCACTGTCATTCGTTGTGACTGCCAACAAGGAACCATCTTTATTGAAACGAAGGGAACCATTTTACTAAAAATGAAGGCCAGGACTAGCCTGCAGCTTTTTGGAAATAAGACAAGGATTATATAGTGCGATGTGATCAAGATAACTTAAAACAACGCGTCGAAATTTTTTTGTTCAAAATCATTATCTCTCAAACTCTAAAAATAAACCATCCTCGTCAACTTTCTTTTTGGTCAAAATCATTATCACTCAAACTCTAAAAATAAACCATCCCCATCAACTTCTTACCGAACTACCCTCAACATCACTTATCCATGTCCCAGAACTTTATTTGAAATTCATCACCAGCTACCAAGAAGTTTGAAATTCATCACCAGCTGCCAAGAACCTATTCCTAGTTGTATCAAACTGCACAACACCTGAGGAACGCTTCCTAAAATCATAATGTGTCCGCTTGATTGTTCCCTCAGTTTCATTCCAGTCAACCAGGTATGAATCACCATCTTTACTTGTTCCACAGGAGAAGAGCCTAACAAAAAAACAAATGAATATATACTTCAGAAAGGGCATAGTCTTGACAGAGCAAATATAGAAAATTGGAGAAAGTAAAAGTTAAAACTGAGAACCACATGAAGACACTTTACAAACTAAACACCATTCCAAGTTGACATTTTACCTTGTTGTTTCAGCACTATAAGCCATTGTAATTCACCAGAGGCACGGAGCATTATAGTCCACCCTAGATCCTGCAAGATCGTACAACCAGGCTTTGATCATTCCATCAATAGCTGTAGAAAAAATAAATTGGATATTAACAAAGAATTATAATCCATCTATCTTTAGTGCAATAAAGTATATCTTATATGGCCAAAAATTCACAAGAAGCCAAACATCAAACAAAAATAGGATATGCAATATGCAATGTAACTTCAAAACAGCTAGAATTTAATATTGCAGTTATATGCAATATGCAATGTAACTTCAAAACAACTAGAATTTAATATTACTCAACTGCAATGCACATAAATTGTTCAGGTCTCAAGGAGCAAAGTAGCTGAATATTTTCTTACTGGCGAGGACAAACAGAATATACAGGGTCCTTCATGACCTTCATATGTGTACTTCTTTTGACCAGTTATTGCATCCCCAGACCTACAAGCACAAACAGGTTTTTTTTTCTTTTTTTTAAAATTTTCATATACAGATAAGTAAACAACAACTATTAGAACGAGTCTGGACACATATGATAAAGCAAGCAGATTACCTTAATGGTCTTATCATCCCCACATGTAATTATGCATCACAAACAGGTTTTTTTTCTTTTTTTAATTTTTCATATACAGATAAGTAAACAACAACTATTAGAACGAGTCTGGACACATATGATAAAGCAAGCAGATTACCTTGATGGTCTTATCATCCCCACATGTAATTATGCATATCTGGGAGGTAGGGTGTGAAAAAAGCAATATCATTCACACCACCACCATGTGTATCAATCTGTATAAATTATATCAATGTTAATAAATTATACTATCAATACAAACTTACTTTTACAGACCTACAAGAATGTACAGATTGGCCTTTAAGCATGTAAGCAAACCTCTAGATGTCTCAAATATATGTGAACTATATGCTTGGAAAATACAACTCCTATAACACAAATGCAGGCATGTCAGTATCTGAATAGAGGGAGTAGCACACCATTGTATTGGTGTGCAACCAACCAAATATATGTGAACTATATGCTTGGAAAATGCAACTCCTATAACACAAATGCAGGCATAGATGACATTATTGCAAATTCTGAATAGAGGGAGTAGCACACCATTGTATTGGTGCGCAACTAACCAAATATATGTGAACTAAATGCTTGGAAAATGCAACTCCTATAACACAAATGCAGGCATAGATGACATTATTGCAAATCATTCGCATTGTTAAATAAATAAATCAATCAAAACATCTTATTAATAAATACAGAGTATAGATTAAGTTACCATGGACTGCCCCATCTGCGCTCCACATACAACGATTCACTGATACAGCGGGATCTTTCCCGAGAGCAGCCTAAGAAAACATAACAAAACATGCATAAGTGTTTACCTAAGGCGACTGCTAATGATCAACTCCAATAAAGAACTGTAAATTCTAAGATTCTTTTCAAAAATCAATTCATACATGTACATTTTTCCAATTTAAATTACAGAACATCTACCTGCATGGGAATCGAACCAAACAGTACATGTACATTCTTCCAATTTAAATTACAGAACATCTACCTACATGGGAATCGAACAGTAAGAAATTTCCCAAACCTTAAAGTTCCTATAAGCTAATCTTTCTTGAGATGCCACTTCCCAAATTGCAGTGTCACCAACATTTTGTTCCAACTGATCGATACAGCCAGCAATCCAAATTTGCACCACTAGCAGGCCAAAATTCTCAGAGGTTGCGCAGTGCTCAGACAAGCAGATCGAATTGTTGGGCAGGAGTTCGATTTTTCAGTGCAAAACGGCAGAAAAAATTTGGCTTGCCAGATTCAATGATTTCAGCAGTCAGAGACAGCTGGAGCAGCAGTAGCTCAGATTTTCGCTGAGCAAACTTCTAATTTGACGTAAAAGGTTTTGCAGCAGCAGAATCAGCATCGGGTGAAAGAGGAATAGCACACAAATTGTCTTTTCTATGAACATGGACAGAATTGAAATTCAAGAGGGGCTTCATATCTGTCTTCCAGGTTGGAGGACGAATTTGCTTGCTTGTCGGGATCCTCTGCACGGGGTGTCCGGTATATAGACACTGGAGCATCATCTCATATGAGAGGGTTAGAGAATATTTTTCTAGCTATAAGGAGGAGCAAATGGACTTCCATACTACGATGGAAAACAGAACGAAGTGTACTCCGAGTAAGGAGAGTTACCATCGATTTTCGGAGGGAGTCAAGAGCAAGTCCATTGCTACGGATGTATTGCATGTGCCAAGAATGGGTATGAACCTAATTTCAGTATCCCGGTTACAAGATAAGGGATATGACATCCACTTTGTAAGGAAGAAAGTGTTTGTCAAACACTCGAGGTTGGAAGAGGGTAAGACAAATTGGAGTTCGAAGCAACAGTTGTACAAGTTGCAGCTCGACTCTCCAACAACACTAATAGGCAATGATAGTAGCGGTGGGAAGGAACTGAATGAGTTATTGCATAGGAGAATGGGACATCTACACCATGGAGCATTTAGGATGCTTAGGGAAACGATATGGGGGTTTCAGAACTTGGCACAAAACACGATGATGTGTGTGGAGTATGCATACATGGGAAGTATGTTAAGGCAGCATTCCCAAGAAGTGACAGCGAGAGCAAATGGTGTGCTAGGGACTTATACGCTCAGATTTTTGAGGCCCGATGTCCACTAGAGCTCTCAATGATGTTGAATACTTCGTCATCTTTATTGATGACCATTCTAGGAAAACTCGGATCTACTTCTTGAAAACCAAAGATGAGGTCTTCTATAGTTTCGGAGAGTTTAAGGCCCTCGTGGAAAATGTGACAAGGAAGAATATCAAGGTGCTTCGGTTAGATAATGGTGGAGAATATATTGATAAAGACTTCACGAGACTTTTGTGCGAAGGAAGGCATCAAGAGAGAATGGACAACTCCATATAATCCATAACAAAATGGGGTAGCAAAGCGGAAACACGAAACGATAGTTGGGGCTGCAAAAAACAATGTTATATGAACAAGATTTGCCCGGGTTTCTATGGGTAGAGGCATGTAACACGACATTGTGTATTCTAAACAAGACTACTCATAGAGCATTGAGGAAGAAAATGCCGGAAGGGGTCTTCACGGGAAAGAATCCGAGATGTTAGTCACTTAGGGGATCTATTACAACGTCGCTTATTGCCACTTGCAAGATGAGAAGCACGCCAAATTGGACCAGAGCTGCAAAGAAGGGGTTTCCCCTTGGGTATAGCGAGACCTCTAAGGCATACAAGATCTACATTCTTAGCAATAGGAAGATTGTAGTGAGACGGGACGTAAAGTTCATGGAAGATCAAGCTTTCAAGATATCTCGGGAGATGCCTGCGGGTGATCGGAATCATCGAGTCGAAGGTCCATTGGTCCGAGCAATAAGGGAAGCCGGTGGGACGAGTCACATGGATCTGTACGAGTAACCGGTACTAGCATTTCCTCGAGAGTAGGGAATCCAGGTGAGATCTCAAGAAACGGAGCAGCGAGGGGCGGGATGAGGAGTTTGTAGAACCTCCCACTACTAGTGGTTGACCCAACAGAGAGGTTCGTCGGACATTGAGAGATCCCGAGAGGAGTTTGTTGGAGCTCCTAAGACAAACAAGAGAGAGGACAAGTAGCCTTACGAGATATCAAGCATTGGTAGCTCGGATTGCAGAACCTTCCGGCTTTCAAGAAACCACACAACTCGGGTGTGGGTAGATGCCATGGTAGAAGAATACAACTCTATCATGACGAATGATGTTTGGGAGGTGGTGCCAAGGCTCGAGGACAAGTCGGTTGTAGGTTCTTGATGGATCTACAAGATCAAGTATGTTGCGGATTGCAACGTGGAGAAGTACAAGGCTAGGTTCGTGGAAAAGGGGTATGCATAGAAAGAAGGGATAGATTATGAGGAGACCTTCGCCCAAATTGCCAAACACACCTCTATTCGGTTAGTTATATCCCTAGCGGCCAAGCTAGGATGCAGTTCACGAGATGAACATCAAGAAAGCATTCTTGAACGGGGCGATAGAGGAAGAGGTGTACATTGAGCGACCCCGGATGGGATGGCAGATTCACGAGATGAACATCAAGAAAGAATTCTTGAACAAGGTGATAGAGGAAGAGGTGTACATTGAACCGCCAAAGGGCTTCGAGACTCATGAGAGGTGCACTCGTGTGCAGATTGAAGAAAGCGCTATACGAGGCTCAAACAAGCTCCCGGGGCATGGTATGGTCGAATTGACAACTACTTGCGACAAATGGGATTCATCAAGAGTTACGCAAATCCCAACATTTACTATTTGATGGTAGAAGGTGAGCCACTCATCCTAGTATTGTATGTGGATGATCTCTTCTTGAGAGGATCATCGGGCTCATTGAGGACTGCAAGCGGAACCTAGCGACGAGAGTTTGATATGAAGGATTTGGGGTTGATGCACTATTTCCTAGGATCGGAAGTGTGGCGAGAAAGAAGAGGAGATCTTCCTTGGGCGGGGAAGATATGCTACGGACATTCCGAAGAGATTCAGAATGCAAGATTATAGATCCATGTTTATGCCCATGATCACCAACTAGAAGAAGATAGATGCGGCAGATGACAAGGATGTCAACCCCACCTTGTATAGACAACTTATCGGTTCTCTCATGTATTTAGTCAACACTCGGCCGGATATTTGCTTCGCAGATCAAAACCCTCGGTGAGTTTATGGTTAAATCGAAGAGGGTACATTGGGCGACGAGTGAGGCATATTTTGAGGTATGTGCACGGGACATTCAAGTGTGGGTTCACGGATGCGGATTGGGCAAGCGATTCGAGTACACGGGGAAAAGTACCTTTGGGTATTGCTTAGTGTTGGATCGGGGATGGTTTCTTAGTGTATCAAGAAGCGGGAAATCAGTAGCATTGAGCTCTCGCAAAGCGAGTATATGCCGGCAAGCATAGCTACGTGCGAAGCTAATGGCTTTGGAAGCTTCTAGTAAGCTTGTTCAAAGCGAGAGAATGGAGGCGACCGAGTGTCTACTTTGTAACAATCATAGTTGCATTAAGCTCTACGAGAATCCGAGTGTTTCATGACAAGTCGAAACACAAATATTCGGTGTCATTTCATCGAGAGATTGTGTACATCATGGAACAATCTAGCTACGGTATATTCCCACGAAGTGCAAGTTGCGGATATACTCACAAAAGCTCTACGGAGAGCTAATTTTGTCTATTTCGAAGAGCGAGATGGGTATGGTGGAGAACCCATTTCAGTATTTTAGACAAGTTATTTTGGATGCTTCTCGGTTGTAGTAGTTGCGGTTGCAACGACAGCAGATGAGAGGGAGTTGCGATGCAGGGATGCAATGTTGGTAGCGACTTAACACGGATACGACATTAGAGTTGCGCAGTATGGCCAAACATCGGCAATGTGGCGAGAGGATGATATAGAGACGGTGTTGTAGCAAGGTGTGCGGCACTAGAACACGATCCTCGCTAAGAGGGAGTGTTAGTTCTTGTAGCATCGGATGTGTTTTAGTCTTGAAACTTGGTGGAGAGGCTAGAATATATGAGATCTCCATAACCCAAAAATGGTTTCCGGAAATTCCAACTAGAGATGGCTTAGTTAGATTATTAACCTATTTTTTTTAATGTTTCCCAAGTCTAAACTTAGGAAAATTGGTTAATTAATCGGAATTAATTAAGTCAATGTGAGAATTGTCTAGAAACTCACACACGGATTGACGGGGAATTAATTTGGGCCCTTCATTAAGTTCTAATATTGGTCATTTTTGCTCCAACATAGGATTATAAGAAGTCAATGGGTCGATGGAGAATACATCGGTACGAGATACTCGGTGATCTAGACGAGTTCGATTTCGTGCAAGTGATTCAACGGGGAGAAATCTAGTCGGAGGGTCGAGTTGCAAGTGGCATTGTAGCAAATTTACGGAGGAGTGTCCGGTTCCCAAAGAGTCGGAACGAAGGTGAAAAAAATATTCCTCGGGAGGCGGCGTTGGGGACCGCACGGTGCCTTAAGATAGGTAGTTTGATTCAACGAGAATAAGGGTTGATTCGAGCTTCCAAAGGCCGAAAGAATAACTTCCGGTGGAAGCAACGGGCTAGATGTCACATCGGAGGCAATTCAGGGCGTACGTGTAGGGCATGCGCGAAGCGGGACAATAGGCTAACACGAGAGGGTTCCGAGTCATTTTTGAGGCTCGGTTGTTGTGGGATTGGTTGAGGGGGTAAATTCCCTCGGATATTTTTTGCCGATATTTTTTTCTTAGATAGAAACACCGGTTTGGCGCCATTTTATTGTACTCGAAAATTTCTATTGCTACATAAATAATAAAACCCTCAACTATTGCACCGGTTTTCCCACATTGGGTTTTACCAAGGACGATTGTCCAAAAATAACGGTGTCACAATATTTTGTGCCCTAGAATTTCTCGAGTTTCTAGTATTTTATTTTCCATGAGTATTTTTATGGTGAAAATTGCAATTGTGATTTTATTTATTGGTTGTTGTAGCAAATAAATCTGCATAATTAACTTTACACTTAGGAGAATAATTTTTTAGTTACTGCAATAAATAAAATTTTCACATATTCTCCACAAGTGTGAAGGTTAGGGAATCATCTTGTAGGCTACGAAGCGAGTTGCGAGTCACTTCAAGAAGGTCGAGTTTTAGGTCAAAGGAAATCTATCTTGCTAGCTAAGTTGATAAGAAGGTCTCATCTCAAGCGAAGAAAAAAAAGAAGGATAAGGTCTCCATCATTCTCTCACACACGTCACCTAGGGGTTTACGCGAAGAATCTCGCGGAAGGACGAAATTGCAAAAGAATCTTCTAGAAGGCTTGAAATTGTAGAAGAATGCGCTTGAGGGGTCAAAGTTGCGGAAGAATTTGTTGGAGGGGGTCGAAGTTACAAAAGAGTTTGTTGGGCAAGAAGAATTTGTTGGAGGTCCAAATTGCAGGGTGTTGCCAAGAAACTACTAGGAAGGAAAGCTCGTCAAGGGACTTGGTCTTGGAAGGTCTTGGGTCAAGGGTAATAGGTCTTGGAATTTGCCAATCAAAGTTCTATAAGAAAAAGAATTCTTGTGGGTTTTCCTCTCAAGAAGAGAGGATTTGGCCTCAGTCGATAGCCTATATCTTGTGTCCTATTTTCTCATTGATTTTATTGTTGGTAGTTGTTTGATGATAGGGAACACTAATAATAATCGGGTGAAAGAAGAAGCTAATCAAGTTATGTGAAAAGTACATCGAAGAAGTTATCAAAGCAAGAGAAATCACCTAATCTAGCTGCCCTAGATTTCTCAACATGGTAACGGAGCTAATATGACAAGTCAAGGAAAGGCAACTTAAAGAAGGACACTCAAGGACCGAAGCACAAGAAGAACATCTAAGGAACATCAAGAGCATCAATCGGCGAGAAGAATCTGGTCCTCTCATCATCTTGAAGGAAGTAACTAAGGAGTATCAAAGAAGACCTCAAAACCCTAACTCATTAAAGGAAGGGCTCTTCAATTGAAAACATTATTGGAAAGCCTACATATTGAACAAGGAAAAGAAACCTCAAGGACCCAACATCCACTCAATTAAAGGAAGTCTCTACATCCGAAGCACCTTGGGAAAGCCACTACATCCTACTCTATCATCCACAAGGTGATCTCCCTCTCTATGAGCCAAGGATCACTTTTAAAGGAAGGCGTCTTCATCAAGAAGACATCTATTATCAACAACATCATCAAAATAAGGAAGGCATCAAGTTGAAGATATTGTTATCAAGGAGTATCTTCACAAGTAAGCATCTTTCTATATATGTCCGAATCTATTAAAATGACTTCAATTTGCAAGGAGAGCAACAAATTGGTTGGGTCAACAAACTATCTTGCATGGAAAAAGAGGATAGATTTGATCCTCATGGAAAATGAAGGCATTGGTCATGTTAAGGGTTTAATTGTCGAACGGCCCAAAAGACGAAGCTCAAGATCTAGCATAATACAAGAAGGGCGAAATAAGGGCTCAAAGAATCCTTATAAAATCAATCAAGGATTCTCTCATCCCATATGTAACGAAGTTGGAAAAAGTCAAAAGACGTCTATGACAAGCTGGTAGAATTATTCTCTGTAAGTACTAGAGGAGAAGTAATAGCATTGAGAACCGAACTCTACAAGATGAAGATATCAAAGGAAGAAGGAATGAGGGTGTCGAAATACGAGACCAAGCTGCAAGAATTAAGGGAAATAATGTTTGATAAAGAAATGACCACCCCGGTACTCAATGCACTACCCGATGAATGGGGCAAATTAGTATCAAGCATCTATGGAAAGTAGGAAGCCACCCCATTCGGGTGAACTACGAGTCATTGTGTAAGATTGAAGAAACGAGGTTGAAAGGAAAAAGTGATGTGGGACAAAGCAAACAAGTTCAAGCATTTGCTGCCATAGCTAAGATAAAAGGAAAGTTTGGGAAGTTTGGTCCTCATAAAAAGAAGAAGATCGATTTGTCAAAGATCCAATGCTATGGTTATCAATAATATGGGCATTACAAGAGAAATTGTCCTAAAATCAAGAAGGACAACAAGAAAAGGAATGAAGCTTGTATCACCGAAGAAGTGGAAGAGCACTGAGAAGAAGAAATCAAATAAGGAAGAAGCTGAAAGATCTCTACAAAGAAGGAAGAAGTGAAAGATCTCTACTATGATCGAGAACTTTCATGTTTGTAAAATATAGCTATCATGGTAGGAAACATTATAAGCATGATAGGATGCATCATTTTAGGGGATGGCATCATAATAGCATACGATTGAAGCAAGAGCACATGGCATCATTATAAGAAGCTTGAAAGATAGCCAAAGTAGAAGTCTATTGCAGTCATGATAAAAAATAAAGCAAGAGCACATAACAACATTATAAGGAGCTTGAAAGATAGCTAAAGTAGAAGTATATAGCAGTCATGATAAAAAGAAAGTAGCTATGGTATAAGAAGCTTGAAAGATAGCTAAAAATAGAAGTATATAGCGAGTCGTGATAAAAAAGAAAGTAGCTCTTGGTAACCTCATTGAAATCATATGTAGTACTTATGGGTAGAATAAAGTCATATAAAAAAAGAGTTCATCATACATCATCATCATTAGGAAGGAGCATTTGCAGGGTTGAGGATAATCAAGATCCTTTGTTGAAATCGTCATTAGAAGGTTCACCTCTCTTGGAAGAAGCAAGTGTCTCGCTAAGAATTCCATATTGCATGGGATTCATGAAGGATGATGGCACGATGACAAAAAGGAGTGCGCATGTCAATATGTTTAAAGTACTCTCGATCAAGGAAAGGAATTTGCCAAAGGAAGTCTAGACCAAAAGGAGAAAAGAGGTATGTATATTTTTTGATAGATTGAGTCATCTCATCATGTAGTTGCGAAAGCATGGGTATATGCTCCACCTTATGAGCATGGTCAAAGAAAAGGGTTCTCTTCCTTTGAAAGGATGCATGAAGGCATGGTTCACATATTGACAAGATGAAATCAACATAATATATCCTCATACGGAATATGAGGTAGTTAACAAAGATGAAGGAACTATGGATGGAAGTTCCGGGGGTAGCAATACGTGAAGAAAGAAAGAAGAGAACTATAGTCACAAGAAATCAACATCCGAATAATTGGTTGTGACATCTCCATAGAGAAGGTATGAAGACCCACGATAAAGTCTATAAAGGAAGGAGGCACTTGACATTGAAAGTCTTGGAGACGTGTTTATGAATGTCTACGATGTTGATGTTGCAAGCAAGTAGATGTCATGATCAAAGGCCATCACAGAAGGTAACTTTGATTTGATGTTCATTTGTGATTTTTGAACAACATCCGGATGGGTTAATACGGGGGATACCGAAAAGGAGTTGTAGATGTCACCTACAACTAGCACTCATGCGATTGGATGGAAGATCCTAAAGGAACATGACGTGGAAGAGGTAGTTGTATGAAGAAAATCCAAATGTGGGATGGAAGATCACTTTCCGATGAAAAGAAAGATGACATGACTATTGGTTCACTACTATGGTTCGTTGAAGGAAAGTGATAGATGGTCGATGCCCTACGAAAGAGGAGTAGAAGATGAAGGCTCCATAATGATGAAATTCATGACATCGAAAGGAGCTCTACAAACAACTAATAGAACCATGATTTTCACCATAGAAGAGATAGTTGTTCTTGGAAACAAGTCCACGGTAAAGAGGGAGATTGGACAAGTCCCCTGGATAAGAGGGAGCGTAGGTACATTCCTTCTACGGAAAATGGGTATATCTTCCATAGTTAGTCAAGGCCTTGTTATGTGACAATGTTGATTGATATGACGCTAAACAAATGGCTCACCAATCTGAATCTTCTTATGAGAATTCTTCGGATTGAGAGTGTCCAAGTACCTTGTATGAATTATGAATACCTCCCTAGTTAAGAGGGAGTGTTGAAATATGTAACTAGGTTCGGTCTTCATAATGACATATGTAATCATGATTTTATGTATTTGATGTAAAAAGAGAAAATAAATTTATTATTATTCTTGGGCCATGGCTTTCATGCTCAAGGGAAATTTATTCTTAGGTCAAGTACCCATTGAGTGCTTTTAGGTTTGTCATAAAGTCAATTGAGTCATTTTGATGTATTGAAGACTCATTTGGGAATGTTACATATTGTAAAAAGAGTCAAAAGACCCTCCAAGACCTCCATGGTGCAAAGTTCAAGTCGGCCTAAAAAAGTGCAATTGGACCTAATTGAAGACCTATATAAAGGAGACTTCAACTTCCACTTGGAAAAACACACATACACTCACCAATTAGTATAAGGAAGAGCAAGAAGTGTGAAGAAGAGAGAGACTAGAAGAAGACAAGAAAAGTGAGTTGGGCTATATTCTCCAAATGTGTGAAGGTTAGGGCATCATCTTGCAGCGGCGTAAATCGAGTTGCAATCACTTCAAGAAGGTTGAGTTTTGGGTCAAAGGAAATCTATCTTGCAAGTCGAGTTGATAAGAAGGTCTCATCTCAAGCGAAGAAGAAAAAGAAGGATAAGGTCTTCATCATTCTCTAACACGTGTCACATAGGGTTTTCGTAGAAAAATCTCTCGGAAAGACGAAATTGCGAGAAGAATTTGTTGGAAGGGTCGTAGTTGCGGAAGAATCTACTTGGAGGGGTCGAAGTTGCGAGAAGAATCCGTTGGAGGGGTCGAAGTTACAAAAGCGTCCGTTGGGCGGAAGAATTTGTTGGAGGTCGAAATTGCGAGTTGTTGAGAAACTACTAAGAAGGAAAGCTCGTCAAGGGACTTGGTCTTGGAGGGTCTTGGTCAAGGGTAATAGGCCTTGGAATTCATCGATTGAAATTTTATAAGAGGAGAAGAATTCTTGTGGGTTTTCCTCTCAAGAGGACGGGTTTTGGCCATGGTCGATAGCCTACATCTTATGTCCTATCATCTCATTGATTTTATTGTTGGTAGTTGTTTGATGATAGATTTTATTGTTGGTAGTTGTTTGATGATAGAGAACACTAATAATAATTAGGTGAAAGAAGAAGCTAATCAAGTTAAGTGAAAAGTACATCACAAGCGAGTTATCAAAGCAAGAGAATTTAGAAATCACCTAATCTAGCTGCCCTAGATTTCTCAACAACTTGCTTACTCAACTTAACCATCCTCCTCTCTGTGCCATATCTACAATGCCTAGGGTATCTTCTCAACTCAACCCCTCCTAAACGATACAATTGTAGTCACTCACTACACAAGTTAATATTATATATGATATCACAAATAAACCACAAAAGCTTAAATAACATACATACAAAGTGATGAATTAGCCATACACATCATAGTTATTAAAACCGGAGCGGGTGACCCAGGGACCAGGTGGACCTAATGAGCTCGGGTTTCGAACCGGAGTCGGTCTAACCGGTAGCGATCAGATCTCAATGAACCGGTTTTAAAAAAAAATACATTAAATAATTATTTTTTTAATAAAAAAAAACTATTTTTAAGATTTGCAACCATGATTCCAAGCCAATAGAGACAAAATATGCAAAGTTTGCTCATTTATATACCATGCAAAGGTGAATATATCAAAATGGCACCGAGTGCAATACATATCATCGAAAAAATACATAAGCAATGAGGCTCCAAATGGCCCATAAAGTCCAAAAACAATGCTACAAAACATCATTGACATGATGTGTAGAGACATATTGTAAATCAGAAAAAATAGATTACAATCTGTTTACTTTTAGCCTTTACTCAAGCCCTAATTTACTAGATGAATCGGATGTAAATGTTGAAGTGAGATAAAACTACCCGTAAGGTTCCTCTCCAGCATGTCTCATCATGTTGCCAATATCCTTGTAGAGAACACGGTTTGACGAGGTCCAAATCTTCAATACCAAACATTTTTCGTAACTTTGTCATAGAGCCGTTCATACGTCGTTGAACATTGTTAGATCAAGGGTTCGCCCTACTTCTTCGGACTCACTAAAGACTTTGCGGGGGAGAACGCATCCTCGGATTTTTTTTTCATGTGTATCTTTTTTCGAGTATACCGGACTCCGATTTCATATTTAAACCTCCGAAGACCTTTGACACCATTGTTTCCAAAAGCTTCCAAGCTATTCCCATGTTGGTGTGTAAGGCTAGAATTGTCGGGGATTTTCGATCCACTGCCTTTGTTAGTTTCTCGAACCTTATCCTCAACTTCTTGATTAACATCGGTTGAGTTGTTATCTCGTAAGCCCTGGGTGAACCGGTGTCAATGAAGGATCGAAAAACCAAGCCCATCTGCAAGAGCTAACTCAGGGGACTAGCTGCTCGCATCGTTGAGATCTTGGAGATTGGTGCACGTATGTATAGGCTTTCCAAAAAAACGAAAAAGATGTGCTCTTAGACATAGAGCTGGTGGCACACCTACCGATTTTATTTTACTCGTGATGAATTTCCCATGGTCGACAAACAAGATAGTACTCAGTGCACCTCGGACCTTTCAAGCCGAGAAAGGCCTCCTATATTGAGTTACGTAGATACACATGTGGGCATAGCAACTAAGTCTTGGTGCTTCACATTATCTAAGAACAACCATAGTTATTAAAAATCGAGAAAACATAGATTACAACGGTTTACTTTTAGCCTTTGCTCAAGCCCTAAAAGGGACACGGAACCGGCCGATTAGGTACGGAACCGGCGGTTTGTCGTGATTAACCGGCCGGTTCCATACCTAACAAGCTGGTTAGGTCCGGTTAACCCGGCCAAATCGAGGTGAGACCCTCCTCTAAACCCGGTTGCATGAGTGGTTCTAACCGGAAGGTCGAGGTGACCCGGCCGGTTTGACCGGTTCTCGGTTCAAACCGATCGATTTTGATAACTATGATACACATACACGTCCTTGTTGATTTTTGTTGATTTTTGTAGCATCGGAAAGTGCTATAAGCCCCAAATTTTGTGGAGAGGCTTAGACACTTTGGTATTCCAAAGAACCCAAAAAACCGTTTGTGAAAATTCCACTAGGTTAATGTTTTATTAAAATAATTAATTATTTTAATGGAGACCCTAAGTTTAAGCTTAGGGAAATCAAATAATTAAAGGACATTAATAAAACAAAGAACCCGAAACCCTTTGTGAAAATTCCACTCGGTTAATGTTTTATTAAAATAATTAATTATTTTAATGGAGACCCTAAGTCTAACCTTAGGGAAATTAAATAACTAGAGGACATTAATAAAAACAGAGTGAGAATAATCTAGAAAAGGCGAGAGATCAAGTCTAATATAATCTTAGTCGTTGATTAGAGATCTAATCTCAATCGTTGATGTCTCAACAAGAAGATTTATAAAGGAAGGCTTGAGGGTCATTTGGAAAGAGACACACAAAGTGAATCTTGAGATTGAATTCTTCTGACGGAGCAGTGCTCGGACGAAGATCAGATCTAAGTGATTTAGTGTAGTGAGGGGTAGAGTAGCTTCCAGAGAGAGATTTTCTCAGCCAGAAAATCATCAGCAGAGAGAGGCAGATAGACGTCCAGCAAAGCAAGCACAAAGCCAATCAGGGCTACGCAGAGGCTGCGCAAAGGTTTAGAGGGTTTCCGAAATTTAGCTGTCGGATCTGATCCAGGAGCCAGGAGTTGGGGTGTGAGACAAGGAGGCCCAGATCTAAGATTTTGGGAGTCAAATTGATCCTTTGCTAGGGTGACGTAGTCCTTAGAGGAGGTGATGTAGGGCCTATGCAGTGATTGCACAGAGACCTCCAGAGGAAATTCTTCCAGTGCATGGATCAGCCGGATTTTCCAATGATTGTGTGAGGTAAAACTCGCAATTTCATTCTGCCAGTATTTCTCTCTGTAACTGAATAACCCTTGAGGTATTCAGAGATGTATCAAGATTTGCTACTACTTAATAATACAAACCCTCAGATCTGTTGCACTGGTTTTCACGCATTGGGTTTTTCCTGGGACTTGTGTCTTATGTGTGATTGATTTCTGGCTCAGTTTCATAGTTTCAAAATCATATTTTATTCAATGTAGGCTGCTTCAGTAGTACTTCAAATTACTTCAATAATTCAGACTTGTGTCCTATGTGATTGATTTCTTGCTCAATTTCCTGGTTTCGGAATCATATTTTATTCAATGTACGTTGCTTCAATAGTTACGTCAATAATTCATATATGAATTAATTATGTAAATGCAATTTACATAGTAGGAGAAGTAAACTCAGATTGTCGCAGTAGGATTCCTAAGATTGACAGATCTAGGAATTTTCACATGGTATCAGAGCATTGGACGTGAAATAGGAAGAGCGGATCTGAATCTGAAGTGAAGGTTGAATTGCTGCAACAGCAGCAGATCGAATCCCCAAAGGGATTGCACAGATATAGACAGGACAGCTGAAGTTTTGAGGTTGTCTCTCTCTGAGTGAGTCGACAGAGAGGTAGGACTTCTTGTTCGATATTTTGCCGAGGTAGAGGGAGTTGCGCAGAGCCAGAGGTACGTAGTTTTTCTGCAGGTAGTTGTTGGAGTAGAGAAGCGTCAGAAGAAAGAAAAATCACATAGCAGGAAATTCTTCTTCGGTGAATTCCTAGCAGAGGGATTCAGTATTTTTCCAGGTTTCTAAGCAGCATATCTACGATATCCAAAGGGAGTGCGTGAGCCTGCCTAGTTGCGCAGAGGGGGCGAAAAAGGAAGCAATTCGACAATTTTTCGACTGAGATGGCAGCTCATGGTATTAGAGATCATGATCGGTTGGAGGGTTCCTCCAACTATGTAATCTGGAAGGAAAGGATTCAATTCCTTCTAGATGAATACGATCTCAAGGCATTCGTGGAAAATGTTGTTGTTGTACCTTCATATCTGGATCAGAATAAAAAGTACAAGGTCGATATGGAAAAGTGCAAGAGGCTAATCCTTAATGGTGTCAAGGATCACATAGTCTCACATTTAGCTGGCAAGGGCACCGCCAGGGAGACGTGGGAAACCTTGTCCTTGTTGTATGAAGGAACTTTCGAGTAGCAAAGGATGTACTTAGGAGCAGAAGCTCTGCATGATCCAGATGCAGAAGGGGGAGCGCATTGCTTCGTTCCTTACGAGACTTCAAGAGATACGAGACCAGTTGGTAGCCGTGGGATCCACCCCAACTGCAATGACTATGGTGAGGTTGGTCGTTAATGCAGTCACAGAGGAGTGGAGGGTTTTTTTCCTTAGCATTTTGGGCAGGGCTACGCTTCCTAGTTGGAAGCATATGTGGTCAACACTTCAGGAGGAAGAGTTGAGGAGAGATCTAGTCAAGTGCAAGCTTGACAACAACAGCAGTAGCGGATCGAAGACTTCGGAGGAGGAGGAGAATCGAGACCTCGCATCGAAAGGGCAGCAAGGGCAACAGAGACAAAAGAGAGATGTCTCGAAGGTGAAATGCTTCAGATGTGGTGAGATGGGCCACTTTGCATCACAATTTCCTCTGAAGAAAAAGGACAAGGATGAGAAGCATGATCCAACAGTTGCAGTCGCAAAGATCGAGCAGGATGAGTTTGCTATGAGTGCTCATGCTTCTACTGATAAGAAGTGGGGCGACATTGAGCTGTAGTTCACTTTGAACTTCAGTTGGGTGGGATCCTTGAGGAGCCCACCTCATGGATCATTACCTTTCTACAAGAGAACATGATCAATAATAGCGGAATGGAGGAGTTTCAGTGAGAGCCGAGGAGTGATGGAGACAACAGTGCAGTAGATAGCAGTGCATATTTCTGGAGCAACAGCAGTGTAGCAGTAGCAACGTAGTGCATAGGAGTGCAGTGCAGTGCAGAACAGTGTTGTGCAGTGCAGAGCAGCAGCAACGAAGTGCATCAGAGGGACAGCGCAGTAGTTATTAGCAGTCGGAGTCTTCAGCACCAAGGTGCATCCACTGAACACTTGTTCAGTTTTGGGTGAGATCAGTTGTTTCTCTCAAAGCCTGAGTTGCAATGCAAAAGTAGTGTTAGTAGTGGCAGTGTTAGCAGCATAGTGGATGCAGCACTTGAAAGGGAGTTGTAGTACAGATGCAGCAGTGGCAGTGGCAGTGTCATGGGCAGCAGTACAGTTGCAGTAGCAGCACTGAGGTTGATGCACTTCGTGGAGGATGCTTTAGGGACAAAAAAGTATGCAACAGGCATATTGTTAGAACAACTTCTTCGCTAAGAGGGAGTGTTGATTTTTGTAGCGTCAGAAAGTGCTCTAAGCCCCAAATTTTGGGGAGAGGCTTAGACAATGGTATTCCAAAGAACCCAAAAATCGTTTGTGAAAATTCCACTCGGTTAATGTTTTATTAAAATAATTAACTATTTTAATGGAGACCCTAAGTCTAAACTTAGGGAAATTAAATAATTAAAGGACATTAATAAAACTGAGTGAGAATAATCTAGAAAAGGCGGAGATCAAGTATAATATAATCTTAGTCGTTGATTAGAGATCTAATATCGGTCGTTGACGTCTCAACGATAAGATTATAAAGGAAGGCTTGAGGGTCATTTGGAAAGAGACACACGGAGTGAATCTTAAGATCGAATTCTTCTGACGGAGTAGTGCTCGGACGAAGATCAGATCTAAGTGAATCAGTGCAGTGAGGGGCAGAGTAGCTTCTGGAGAGAAATTTTCTCAGTCAAAGAATCATCAACAGAGAGAGGCAGATAGACATCCAGCAGAGCCAGCACAGAGCCAATCAGGCTAACGCAATGCCAGCGCAGAGCCATTCAAGGCTACGCAGAGGTTCAGAGGGTTTCCGAGATTCAGTTGTCGGATCAGATACAGAAGCTAGGATGGGGTGTGAGACCGAGAGGCCCTGATCTGAGATTCCAGGAGTTATATCAATCCTTTGTTGGGGTGACGCAGTTCTTAGAGGAGGTGACACAGTTCTTAGAGGAGGTGACGCAGGGCCTACGCAGTGACTGCATAGAGACTGTGCAAAGACCTTCAGAGGGAGTTCTTCCAATGTCTGGATCAGCCGGATTTTCCAGTGATTGTGTGAGGTAAAACTCATAATTTCTTTCTACCAATATTTCTCTCTGTATTTGAATAACCCTTGAGGTATTCAGAGACGTTTTCAGGATTTTCTACTGCTTAATAATACAAACCCTCAGATCTGCTGCACTGGTTTTCCCGCATTAGTTTTTTCCGGAGACTTGTGTCCAAAAATAATTGTCCTATGTGTGATTGATTTCTTGTTCAGTTTCCTAGTTTCAGAATCATATTTTATTCAGTGTAGGTTGCTTCAGTAGTTACTTCAATAATTCGGATCTAAATTAATTATGTAAATGCAATTTACTTAATAGGAGAAGTAAACTCAGATTTTCGTAGTAGGATTCCTAAGATTGTCAGATCTAGGAATTTTTAGTCCTCCCTTAGGCTAATATTATAGGAGCAACAATCATGAAGAACAAGCCCTGAACATGTAAACCCTAGTATAACTTTTCCATCTGTTTCATATCAAATTTCTAGAAAAATCTTGAATCTCACACCCATGAACAAGATCATACTACCTCGAAACCATGACAAAATGACAAATCATTGTGCAAACAACAAATATTTCAATGTATTAAAGGACAAAAGTATCTTATAGGAGAAAAGTATGCCTCACCCATCCTCTATGCCACGTTTATAGAATGTTTATTGCATCTTCACTACTTCACCTTTGCAGATTGTACAATTGTAGTTCTTCACTAGATAAAGAAGATCAATATAGTTGATTATGAGAGCATAGATAAAACATATAATAAATTGAATAGCAAACAAATGGAGCCACAAATTAGCAAAAAGATACTTTAGTTGATTATGAGAGCATAGATAAAACATATAATAAATTGAATAGCAAACAAATGGAGCCACAAATTAGCAAAAAGATACTTTTAATTGAAGTGCATTGTTAATAGGTATTTTGAATCACCTTCATTTATGAACAATAATCTCCATTTTCCATGCCTGCTTCCTTCATTTCCTTTTCCACATCCAACAAACAAAACCAAGACCAAAGTACAAAAAATGTGAACAAAAAAAAGCAACACAAAGGAAAACAAGTACAACTCACCCAAAAAAAAAAGACCAAACTACAAAAAATAATTAAAGAAAAAAGCAAAACAAACAAAATCAAGACCAAACTATAAAAGAAAAAAAAAAAACAAACAAACAAAGGAAAACTAGTACAACACAAAGCATGGCCATGCTCAAGCTCAAAAAAAGCATGCAAACAAGAACAAAAAAAAAATTGCAAACATCACCTCTGCACATCATCTCTCCTACAGTGTGCTCTCCTCTGCTGAAAGGAAAAAAAGTGGGCTAGAAAAGGATAAAATGCACACATAGTTAGTAATGGTAAGCATATTTCAAAACCAATAATTATTCATAATATGAAACGTACCTCCCCTAGAGTTTGTTTTAAAATGATAAACACTCTTTTGTATTCCACTTGCTCATGCTCATCAGAACAGGCCATCTACAACATATAGAAAATAAGATATTACAATTGTTGTATAAGTTAAACTGGAGATTTGAATGCAATAATTAATCGTAATAAGAAACACATCTTTCTTTGAGATTTTTATATAAAAGGGGAGAGTCCATTTTGTATTTCACGTATTCATGCTCCCTGGAACAAGCCATCTACAATAGATACACAAAAAAATATTATATTTCAAAAATATATTAAACTAGAGAGTTTCAATTCGTGAGCTTGTCATGCAACTTAGTCCGAGTCTAGTTATATTCCATGCCATACCTCAAGAAAATATAGATTTTCTAAACTAGATGTACTTCTACTATGAATAATACAAACAATGTTTTCATAAGAGGTAATATTTTTAAGAAAATGAAAAACATGGCTCACTCATCCTCTATGTTGCTATATTTTCTAAACTATATGTACTTCTATGAATAATAGAAACAATGTTTTCATAAGACGTAATCTTTTTAAGAAAATGAAAACATGACTCACTCATCCTCTATGTTGTATCTGCATAACATAAGGTATCTTCTGCACTTGACCATCCCAGACACTACAACTGTAGTCACTCACTGCACAAATCAATATTATATATGAGATCAAGAATAAACCACGAGAAAAATTAAATAATAGACACTATAATTGTAGTCACTCACGGCACAAAGTAATATTATATATGAGATCACGAATAAACCATGAGAGAAATTGAATAACAATAATACAAAGAAATGAATTAACCATTCATTAACCATACACATACTTGCTCACCCCTGGCTAATGTTATAGCAACATCATCCATGAATAATAACCTCTAAAAATGTGAACGCCAATGTAATTTTCCCTTTATTTCATATCAAAGTTCTCGGAAAATCTCAAACCTCACACCTCGCACCCATTGACAAGATCATACAACCCTATAGCCATGAAAAAAGGATAAACCATTGCATAATCAACAAATATTTCATTGTCTTAAACCACAATATTATTATGAAGGAAAAAAATTACGGCTCACCAATTGTTTGTGTTGCTTTTGTAGAATGTCTAGGGTATCTTCACCACTTTACCTTCATGGACTATACAGTCATGGTCACTTGCTACACAAAGTATATCAATATATTTGAGTGTGAGACCACATATAAAACATATGATAAATTGAAAAACAATTAAAAGGTGTCAGAAATGAGCGAAAGATAATTGTGAGTGAAGTGCATTGTGTATAGTTAAGGTGATTCACCTTTATTTATGAGATAACCTCCATCTCATCACTTTCGTTTTCTCCCATGCCCCTTTCCTTTCCTTTTGCACATTCAAGGAAACAAAACCAAATACCAAACTGCAAGAAATGAGAAAAAAAATACAAAACAAAGGAAAATGCGTACAACACAAAGCATGGCTATGTTCAAACTTAACAAAAACAAAACATGTAGAAAACAACAAATAAAAAATCACAAACTTCCCCTTTGCGCATTATCCCCTCTCCTCCTCTCCTCAACTAAAAGGAAAAAAAGTGGGGTGAATAAGGCGAAAATATAAACACAGTAATTGGTAAACAAATTTCTAAACTAATAGTTATTTATAACATAAAACATACCTCCTCTAGAGTTTGCTATATAATGATAGACACTCCATTCTATATTCCACTTACTTGTGCTCACCAAAACAAGCCATCTGCAATAGATACATAATTAAGATATTATAATTATTATACATGTTAAACTGGAGGGTTGAATCCAATAATCATTCATAATATGAAACATTCTTGTTTTCAAGTTCGGTTATATAAAGGGGGATAATCCATTATGTATTACACATATTTGTGCCCACTGGAATCAATCATTTGCAATAGACACATAATAAAATATTAGAATTATAATAAAAGTTATACTGAAGAGTTGAAGGCATGAACTTGTAATCAAACTTAATAGACACATAATAAAATATTAGAATTATAATAAAAGTTATACTGAAGAGTTGAAGGCATGAACTTGTAATCAAACTTAATTCTAGTCCATTTATATTCCATGCTATATCTAAAAATATATAAATCTTCTAAACAAGATGTAATCCTGCTAGGGAAAGGAAATCAATGTTATCATAAGATAATATTTTTTGTGAGAGGGATCTAAACATATTTAAACATATTGAACACGCAAAATCCTAGGGGCCACAAGGCAATAGTGTTCTCTATTAGAACAATGGTTGATTGGTTGAAGGGTCAGCATGCTTGCTTACTTGACCTTCCCATCCTCCTCTCTAGGGAATATTGTGTGGGGTTGTGTGTGTGTTGTGGAGCAAGAAAGCATATAAAGTTAAACATGCCATTTGATGTATATGTCAAACCATTAATTGCGTGGTACTACTCGAGAACCACGCTAAAAGGAGAAAACGATGAGAAAATGAATAATAATAACACTATTTTGTGGGAAAAAAACATGACTTACCCATCCTCTACATTTCTTCTACAATGCCTAAGGGCATTTTCTCCACTCAACCCTCACAAACAATAAAATTGTAGTCAAACACTGCACAAAGTAATATTATATTAATATTATATTGGATATCACAAATAAACAACAAGAGCTTAAATAACATACATGTAGAGCGATGAATTAACCCTACACATACCTGCCCTCCCTTGGCTAATATTATAGTTGTGACAAGCATGAACAATAAGCCTTGAACATGTAAATCCTAGTATAACTTTTTCGTTTGTTTCATATCAAAGTTCTGGAAAAAGTCTTGAATATCACACCCTTGAACAAGATCATACTACCTCGAAAGCATGACAAAATGATAAATCATTGTGCAAACAACAAAATATTTCAGTGTATTAAATGACAAAAGTATTTGGTAGGAGAAAAATACATTTCACCCATCCTTTGTGCCATGTTTGTAGAATGTTTGGTTGCAACATCACCACTTCACCTTTGTAGATTATACAATTGTAGTTCTTCACTACATAAAGAAGATATATATAGTTGATTATGAGAGCATCGATAAAACATATAATAAATTGAATAGCAAACAAATGAAGCCGCAAATTAGCAAAAGATTCTTTTAATTGAAGTGATTGCATATAGGTATGTGGACTCACCTTCATTTATGAACAATAATCTCCATCTTCATTTTCCTTGTCTGCTTCATTTTCGTTTCCACACCCAACAAACAAAACCAAGACCAAAGTACAAAAAATTTGAAAAAAAAAAGTGAACAAAAAAGAAAACAAAAAAAAGGAAAACGAGTACAACACACCCAAAAAACGAAACCTAAACCAAACTACAAAAAATAAGAAAAAAAAAACAAAGGAAAACAAGTACAACACAAAGCATGGCCATGCTCAAACTTGACAAAACATGCAAACAAGAACAAAGGAAAAATTGCAAACATCCCCTCTGCACATCATCTCTCCTACAATGTGCTCTCCTCCCTTGAAAGGAAAGAAGTGGACTAAAAAAGGTTAAAATGCACATAGTTAGTAATGGTAAGCATGTTTAAAAACCAATAATTATTCATAATAGGAAACGCACCTCCCCTAGAGTTTGTTTTATAATGATGCAAACTCTCCTTTGTATTAAGCATGTTTAAAAACCAATAATTATTCATAATAGGAAACACACCTCCCCTAGAGTTTGTTTTATAATGATGGAAACTTTCCTTTGTATTCCATTTGTCAGTGCTCATCACAAGAAGCCATCTAAAACAAATAGAAAATAAATTATTATAATAGTTATATAAGTTAAAATGGAGAGTTGAATGCAGCAATTAATCATAATAACAATACACCTTACTTTGACAATGTTATATAAAAGCGGAGAGTCCATTTTGTATTGCACGAATTCATGCCCACTCGCACAAGCCATCTGCAATAGATACATAAAAAAATATTGGATTTCTAAAATACCTTAAACTAGAGAGAGTTTGAATTTATGAACTTGTCATTCATTAGTCTGAGTCCAGTTATCGTCCATAATATACCTCAAGAAAATATAGATTTTCTAAACTAGATGTACTTCTACTAGGAATAATACAAACAATGTTTTCATAAGAGGTAATCATTTTGAGAAAATGAAAACAACATGACTCACTCATCCTCTATGTTGCATCAGCATTGCCTAAGGTATCTTCTCCACTAAACCATCCCAAACACTACAACTGTAGTCACAAATCAATATTATATATGAGATCATGAATAAACTATGAGAAAAAATAAATATTAGGCAAAATATATGCAGTCACTCACAGCACAAAGTAATATTATATATGAAGTCATAAAATAATCCACAAGAGAAATTGAATAACAACAATTATACAGAGCAATGAATTAACCATAAACATATTTGTTCGCCCTTGGCTAACATTATAGCATCAACAAGCATGAACAATAAGCTCTAAAAATGTGAACCAAATGTGACTTTTCCCTTTATTTCGTATCAAAATTCTCAAACCTCACACCCATTAACAAGATCATACTACCTTGAAGCCATGACAAAAGGATAAATCGTTGCATAAATATTTCAATGGCTTAAAGCACAATATTGTTATACATGAAAAAATTATGGCTCACCGATTGTTCGTGTTGCTTTTGTAGAATGTCTAGGGTATCTTCACCCCTTGACCTTCATGAACTATACAGTTGTAGTCACTTGCTACACAAAGCAGATCAATATAGTTTAGTATGAGACCACATATAAAAAATATGATATATTGAAAAACAAGTAAATGTGTCACAAATGAGCAAAAGATAATAGTGAGTGAAGTGCATTGCATATAGTTAAGGTGATTCACCTTCATTTATGAATGATAGCCTCCATATCATCACTTTCATTTTCTCTCCCTGCTCCATTTCTTTCCTTTTCGCACACCCGACGAATAAAACCAAATACCAAACTACAAGAAATGGAAAAAAAAATACAAAACAAAGGAAAATGAGTACAACACAAAGCATGGCCATGTTCAAACTCAACAAAAACAAAACATGTAAGCAACAACAAATAAAAAATTAAACTTCCCCTATGCACTTTATCTCTACTGAAATGTCCTCTACTCCACTAAAAGGAAAAAAAATTGGGGTAGGTTAAAATATAGAAACAAATAGTAGTGGTAAGTAAACTTCAAAACCAATAGTTATTCATAATAAGAAACATACCTCCTCTAAAGTTTGTTATATAATGATAGACACTTCATTTTATATTTCACTTACTCATGCTCACCAAAACAAGCCATCTACAACAGATACATAATAAAGATATTAGAATCATTATACAAGTGAAACTGGAGGGTTGAATTCAATAATCAATCATAATATGAAACATCTTTGCCTTTGAGTTTTGTTATATAAAGGGGCATAATCCATTTTGTATTTCACGTATACATGCCCCTAGAATCAACCATCTATAGTAGATACACAATAAAATATTAGAATTCTAATAAAAGTTAAACTCCACTGAAAGGTCCTCTACTCCACTGAAAGGAAAGTAAAAAAATTGGGGTCAATAAGGTTAAAATATAGAAACAAATAGTAGTGGTAAGAAAAATTCAAAACCAATAGTTATTCATAATAAGAAACATACCTCCTCTAGAGTTTGTTATATAATGATAGACACTTCATTTTATATTTCACTTACTCATGCTCACCAAAACAAGCCATCTACAACAAATACATAATAAATATATTGTTATATAATGATAGACACTTCATTTTATATTTCACTTACTCATGCTCACCAAAACAAGCCATCTACAACAAATACATAATAAAGATATTGGAATCAATAAAGATATTGGAATCATAATACAAGTTAAATTGGAGGGTTGAATGCAATAATCAATCATAATACGTAACATTCTTGCCTTTGAGTTTTATTATATAAAGGGGCATAATCCATTTTGTATTGCACGTATTTGTGCCCTTAGAATCAACCATCTGCAGTAGATACACAATAAAATATTAGAATTCTAATAAAAGACTTGCCCCTAGAATCAACCATCTGCAATAGATACACAATAAAATATTAGAATTCTAATAAAAGTTAAACTCGGCAGTTGAAGGGATGAAATTGTCATCCAACTTAATTCCAGTCCATTTATATTCCATGCTATATCTCAAAATATATAAATCTTCCAAACAATATGCAATTCTACTAGTAATAAGGAAATCAATGTTATCAGAAGAGATGATTCTTTTTTCTAGAGAGATATAAACATATTTAAACATATTGAACACCCAAAATCATAGGGTCCACAAGGAAATAGTGTTGTCTATTAGCACAATGATTGATTGGTTGAAGGGTCAGTATGCTTGTTGGCTCGACCTTAACATCATCCTCTTTAGACCACAGTGTGTGTGTGGGGTTGTGTGTGTGATGTGGAGCAAGAAAGCATATAAATTTAAACATACCATTTCATGTATATGTCAAATCACTAAATGAGTGGTACTACCCCAGAACCACGCTAGAAGGAGAAAACATCGAGCAAATGAATAACAATAACACTATTTTGATGGATAACAACATGACTCACCCATCCTCTAATCTGCATCTACAATGTAGAGGGTATCTTCCCCACTCAACCCCCCAAAAAGTACAATTGTAGTCAATCACTACATAAAGTAATATTGTATATGATATCACAAATAAACAACAAGAGCTTAAATAACATACATACAAAGCGATGAATTAACCATAGCCCCTGCCCTCCCTTGGCTAATATTATAGGAGTGGCAATCATGAACAATAAGCCCTGAACATGTAAACCCTAATATAACTTTTCTATTTGTTTCATATCAAAGTTCTGGAAAAAATATTGAATCTCACACCCATGAACAAGATCATAGTACCTCGAAACCATGACAAAATGATGTATCAATGTGTAAACAACAAAATATTTCAGCATATTAAAGAATGAAAATATTTTGTAGGAGAAAAGTATGTCTCACCCATCCTTTGTGCCACGTTTGTAGAATGCATTGTGCCATGTTTGTAGAATGTTTAGTGCATCTTCACCACTTCATCTTTGTAGACTATACAATTGTAGTTCTTCACTACATAAAGAAGATATATAGAATGTTTAGTGCATCTTCACCACTTCATCTTTGTAGACTACAATTGTAGTTCTTCACTACATAAAGAAGATATATATAGTTGATTATGACAGCATAGATAAAACATATAATAAATTGAATAGAAAACAAATGAAGCCACAAATTAGAAAAAGATATATATAGTTGATTATGAGAGCATAGATAAAACATATAATAAATTGAATAGCAAACAAATAAAGCCACAAATTAGCAAAAGGTATTTTTAAAGATACTTTTAACTAGAGCCATAAATTAGCAAAAGATACTTTTAACTGAAGTGTGCATTGCATATAGGCATGTTGACTTACCTTCATTTATGAACAAATTTCCAAATTCCTTTTTTGCTTCCTTCATTTCCGCTTCCATACCCAACAAACAAAACCAATACCAAAGTACAAAAAATGTAAAAAAAGAAAAAACAAAACAAAGGAAAACAAGTACAAGATGCCCAAAATAATGAAACCAAGATGAAAATACAAAAAACAAGAAAAAAAAAGAAAATCAAACAAAAACTAGTACAACACAAAGCATGGCCATGCTCAAACTCAACAAAACATGCAAATAAGAACAAAGAAAAAATTGCAAACATCCCAACAAAGAAAAAATTGCAAACATCCCCTCTGAACATCATCTCTCCTTCAGTGTGTTCTCCATTGAAAGGGAAAAAAGTGGGCTGCAAAAGGTTAAAATTGTGCACACAATTAGTAATGGTGAGCATTTTTCAAAACAAATAATCATTCATAATAGGAAACTCACTTCCTCTAGTGTTTGTTTTATAATGATTGACACTCTCTTTTGTATTCCACTTGCTTGTGCTCATCAGAACAAGCAATCTACAACAAATAGAAAATAAGATATTACAATCTACAACAGATAGAAAATAAGATATTACCATTGTTATATAAGTTAAACTGGAGAGTTGAATGCAATAATTAATCATAATAAGAAACACACATTTATTTGATATTCTTATATAAAAGGGGAGAGTCAATTTTGTATTGCGCATATTCATGCTCATGCTCATTCATGCTCATGCTCACTGGAACAAACCATCTCTGCAATATACACAAAAAGAATATTAGATTTCTAAAATTTGTTAAACTAGAGAGTTTAAATTCATCAACTTGTCATGCAACTTGGTCCGAGTCCTACTATATTCCATGCTATACCTCAAGAAAATATATATTTTATAAACTAGATGTATTTCTACTAGGAATAATACAAGCAACGTTTTCATAAGAGGTAATCTTTTTGAGAAAATGAAAACAACATGACCTACCCATCCTCTATGTTGCATCCGCATTGCCTAAGATATCTTCTCCACTTGACCACCCTAGACTTTATAACTGTAGTCACTCACTACACAAATCAATAATATATGTGAGATCACGAATAAACCATGAGAGAAATTAAATAATAGACATTACATATGTAGTCACTCACGTCACAAAGTAATATTATATATGAGATCATGAATAAACCACGAGAGAAATCGAATAACAAATATATAGAGCAATGAATCAACCATACACATATTTTCTCGCCCTCAGCTAATGTTATAGCAGCAACAAGCATGAACAGTAAGCTCTTAAAATATGAACCCCAATGTAACTTTTTCTCGGAAAATATCAAACCTCACGCCCATTAACAAGATCATATTACCCTGAAGCGCATGACAAAAGGATAAATCGTTGCATAAACAACAATTATTGCTTATCGATTGTCCACGATGTTTTTGTAGAATGCCCTGGATATCTTGACCACTTGACCTTCGAGGAATATACAACTGTAGTCGCTATAAAAAGCAGATCAATATAGTTCAGTATGAGACCACATATAAAACATATTATACATTGAAAAACAAGTAAATGGTGTCACAAATGAGCGAAACATAATTGTGAGCAAAGTGCATTGCATATACTTAAGGTGATTCAGCTTCATTTATGAATGATAACCTCCATCTCATCAATTTCATTTTCTCTCTTGCTCCCTTCCATTCCTTCCGCACTCCCAAGGAACAAAACCAAATACCAAACTACAAGAAATGAGAAGAAGAAAAAAAACAAAGGAAAATGAGTACAACACAATGCATGGTTGTGTGCAAACTCAACAAATCAAAACATGTAGGTAACAACAAATAAAAAATTACAAACTTCCCCTTTGCATATTATCTATACTGCAGTGTCCTCTCCTCCACTGAAAGGAAAAAACATGGGGTGAATAAGGTTAAAATATAGACACAAATAGTAATGGTAAACAAATTTCAAAACCAATAGCTATTCATAATAGAAAACATACCTCCTCTAGAGCTTAATATAAAATGATTAACACTCCATTTTATATTCCACTTACTCGTGCTCACAGGGACAAGCCATCTACAACAATGCATAATAAAGATATCATAATCATTATAGAAGTTAAATTGGAGGGTCGAATGCAATAATCAATTATAATATGAAACATTCTTGTCTTCGAGTTCTATTATATAAAGGGGGATATTCTATTTTGTATTTGATGTATTCATGCCCACTGGAATCAACCATCTGCAATAGATACATAATAAAATATTGGAATTCTAATAAAAGTTAAACTCGAGAGTTGAATGAATGAATTTGTCATCCAACTTAATTCCAATCCATTTATATTCCATGTTATATATCAAAATATATAAATCTTCTAAACAAGATGTAGTTCAACTAGTAATAAGGAAATCAATGTTATCATAAGAGATGATTATTTTTGTGAGAAGGATCTAAACATATTGAACATCCAAAATCCTAGGGGCCACAAGGCAATAGTGTTGTCCATTAGCACAAAGGTTGATTGGTTGAAAGGTCGATATGCCCGCTTTCTCGACCTTCCCATCTTCCTCTCTTGGGAACATTGCGTGTGGTTGTGAGTGTGATGTGTAGCAAGTAAGCATATAAATTTAAACATACCATTTGATGTATATGTCAAACCACTAATTGAGTGGTACTACTAAAGAACCAAAGCTAGAAGGATAGAAGGATTAAACGTCGAGCAAATGAATAACAATAACACTATTTTATTTGAAAACAACATAACTCACCCATCCTTTGCGCTGCATCTACAATTCTTGGGGTATCTTCTTCACTCAACCCTCTGAGATAGTACAATTGTAGTCACTCACTGCACAAAGTAATATTATATATGATATCACAAATAAACCACAAGAGCTTAAATACCATATATACATAGTGATGAATTAACCATACACATACATGCCCTCCCTTGGCTAATATTATTGCAGCGACAATCATTAACAATAAACCTTGAACATGTAAACCCCAATATAACATTTTCTTTTGTTTCATATCGAAGTTCTAGAAAAAATCTTGAATCTCACACCCATGAACAATATCATACTACCTCGAAACCATGACAAAACAATAAATCATTGTGCAAACAACAAATATTTCAATGCAAAAGTATTTTGTAGGATAAAAGTATGTCTCACCCATCCTTTTTGCCACATTTGTAGAATGTTTAGAGTGTTTTCACCACTTCACCTTTGTAGACTGAAAAATTGCAATTCTTCACTACATAAAGAAGATCAATATAGCTAATTATTAGAGCATGGATAAAACATATAATAAATTGAAAAATATCATACTACCTCGAAACCATGACAAAATGATAAATCATTGTGCATATGTCAGTGTATTAAAGGGAAAAAGTATTTTGTAAGAGAAAAGTGTGCCTCACCCATATTTGTGCCACGTTTGTAGAATTTTTAGTGTATCTTCACCACTTCACCTTTGTAGACTGTAAAATTGCACTTCTTCACTACATAAAGAAGATCAATATAGCTAATTATTAGAGCATAGATAAAACATATAATAAATTGAATGGCAAACAAATGGAGCCACAAATTAGCAAAAGATATTTTTAAGTGAAAGAATATCAATATAGCTAATTATTAGAGCATAGATACAACATATAATAAATTTAATGGCAAACAAATGGAGCCACAAATTAGCAAAAGATATTTTTAAGTGACGAAAGATATTTTTAAGTGAAGTGCATTGCAGATATGTGTGTTGACTCACCTTCATTTACAAATGATAAACTCCATTTTAGCTTTCAAATTTCTTCATTTCCTTTTCCACATCCAAGAAACGAAACCAAGACCAAACTACAGAAAAAGAAAACAAAAGTATGTCTCACCCATCCTTGTGCCACGTTTGTAGAATTTCTAGTGTATCTTCACCACTTCACCTTTGTAGACTGTAAAATTGCAGTTCTTCACTACATAAAGAAGATCAATGTAGCTAATTATTAGAGCATAGATAAAACATATAATAAATTGAATGGCAAACAAACGGAGCCACAAATTAGCAAAAGATATTTTTAAGTGAAGTGCATTGCATATATGTGTGTTGACTCACCTTCATTTACAAACAATAAACTTCATTTTAGCTTTCGAATTTCTTCATTTCCTTTTCCACGTCCAAGAAACGAAACCAAGACCAAACTACAGAAAAAGAAAACAAAAGCAAAGGAAAACGAGTACAGCAAGACCAACAAATGAAATCAGAGAAAAAAAAAAAAAAAAAGAGTACAAAAAATGAGAAAAAGAAAGTGAAACAAAGGAAAATGATTACAACACAAAGCATGGCCATGCTCAAACTCAACAAAACAAAACATGAAAAAAATAAAAAATAAAAAATTGCAAACATCCCCTCTGCACATCATCTCTCCTGCAATGTGATCTCCTCCGCTAAAAGGAAAACAAATGGCACTGAATAAGGTTAAAATACACATAGTTAGTAATGGTAAGCATATTTCAAAACCAATAATTATTTATAAAAGGAAACACACATCCCCTAGAGTTTGTTTTATAAAAATGGACACTCTCTTTTGTATTCCAATTGTCCGTGCTCATCAGAACAAGCCATCTACAATAGATAGAAATAACATATTATAGTCGTTATATAAGTCAAACTGTAGAATTGAGTGCAATAATTAATCGTAATAAGAAACACACATTTCTTTGAGATTGTTATATAAAAAGGGATAGTCCATTTTGTATTGCACGTATTAATGATCACTAGAACAAGCCATTTGCAATAGATACACAAAAAAAATATTAGATTTCTAAAATATGTTAAACTAGAGAGTTTGAATTCATGAACTTGCCATGCAACTTAGTCCGAGTCCAGTTATATTCCATGTTATACCTCAAGAAAATATAGTTTATCTAAACTATATGTACTTCTACTAGGAATAATACAAATAATGTTTTCATAATAGGTAATATTTTTCAGAAAATGAAAACAATAAGACTCACCCATCCTCTATGCTGCATTCGGATTGCCTAAGATATATTCTCCACTTGATCATCCCAGACACTACAACTATAATCACTCACCACACAAATCAATATTATATATGAGATCAGGAATGAACCACGACAAAAATTAAATTATAGACACTACATCTGTATTGACTCACGACACAAAGTAATATTATATATGAGATCATGAAATAACCATGAAATCATGTATAGTTAAGGAGATTTACCTTCATTTATGAATGATGAATGATAACCACCATCTTATCACATTCATTTTCTCTCCCTACTCCCTTCCTTTCCTTTCGCACATCCTACAAACAAGACCAAATATTAAACTACAAGAAATGAGAGAAAAATACAAAACAAAGGAAAACGAGTGCAACAAAAAGCATGGCCATGTTCAAACTCAACAAAAACAAAACATGTAGGCAACAAAAAATTTAAAAATTACAAACTTCCCCTTTGCACATTTTATCTCTATTGTAGTGCTCTCTCCTCCACTGAAAGGAAAAAAAGTGGGGTGTATAAGGTTAAAATATAGACCAAAATATATTTGTTAAGAAAATTTCAAAACCAATAGTTATTCATAATAGGAAACATACCTCCTCTATAGTTTGTTATATAATGATAGACAATCCATTACTCGTGCTCACCAAAACAAGACATCTACAACAGATACATAATAAAGATATTAGAATCATTATACAATTTAAACTGGAGGGTTGAATGCAATAATCAATCATAATATGAAACATTCTTGTCTTCGAGTTCTGTTATATAAAGGGGGTTAATCCATTTTGTATTTCACGTATTCGTGCCCACTAGAATCAACCATCTGCAATAGATACACAATAAAATATTAGAATTCTAATCAAAGTTAAACTCGAGAATTGAAAGCATGAACTTGTCATCCAACTTAATTCCAATCCATTTATATTCCATGCTATATCTAAAAATATATAAATCTTCTAAACAGGATGTAATCCTACTAGTGAAAAGGAAATCAATGTTATCATAAGAGATGATTCTTTTTGTGAGGGATCTAAACATATTTAAACATATTGAACACGTAAAATCATAGGGGCCACAAGGAAATAGTGTTGTATATTAGCACAATGGTTGATTAGTTGAAGGGTCGGTATGCTTGTTGGCTCAACCTTCCCATCATCCTCTCTAGGCCACAATGTGTGGGGTTGTGTGTGTGATGTGGATCAAGATAGCATATAAATTTAAACATACCATTTGATGTATATGTCAAACCATAAGAGATGATTCTTTTTGTGAGGGATCTAAACATGTTTAAACATATTGAACACGCAAAATCATAGGGGCCACAAGGCAATAGTGTTGTCTATTAGCACAATGGTTGATTAGTTGAAGGGTCGGTATGCTTGTTAGCTCAACCTTCCCATCATCCTCTCTAGGCGACAATGTGTGGAGTTGTGTGTGTGATGTGGATCAAGAAAGCATATAAATTTAAACATACCATTTGATGTATATGTCAAACGACTAATTGAGTGGTACTACCCGAGAACTACACTAGAAGGAAAAAACTTTGAGCAAATGAATAATAATAATACTATTTTGTTGGAAAACAGCATGAGCCACCCATCCTCTGTGTTGCATCTACAATGCCTACGGTATATTCTCCAATCAACCCTCCCAAACAATACAAATGTAATCACTGCGCAAAGTAATATTATATATGATATCAAAAATAAACCACAAGAGCTTAAATAACATACATACAAATTGATGAATTAACCATACACATATATGCCCTCCCTTAAGCTAAGGATGATCATTAAAAATAAGCCCTGAACATGTAAACCCCAATATAATTTTTCCCTTTGTTCCAGATCAAAGTTCTAGAAAAAACCTTGAATCTCACACCCATGAACATGATCATACTACCTCAAAACCATGAAAAAATGATTATGTAAACAACAAATATTTCAGTGTATTAAAGGACAATAGTCTTTTGTAGGAGAAAAGTATGACCCACCTATTTTTTGTGCCACATTTGTAGAATGTTTAATGCATCTTCACCAATGTTGACTCACATTCATTTACGAAGAATAACCTCCATTTTCTTTGCCTGCTTCCTTTCTTTCATTTCTCACTTCTAAAAAACGAAACCAAGACCAAACTACAGAAAACGTAAAAACAAAAAGCAAAACAAAGGAAAACGAGTACGACAAACGCAACAAATGAAACCAAAACAAAACTACAAAAAATGAGAAAAAAATGTGAAACAAAAGAAAACAATTACAACACAAAGAATGGCCATGCTCAAACTCAACAAAACAAAACATCCAAACAAGAACAGATTAAAAATTGCAAACATCCCCTTTGCACATCATCTCTCCTGCAATGTGCTCTCCTCCGCTAACAGGAAACAAAGTACACAGAATAAGGTTAAAATACACACAGTTAGTAACATTAAGCATATTTCAAAACCAATAATAAGTATTCATAATAGGAAACACACCTCCCCTAGAGTTTGTTTTATAACGATGGACACTCTCTTCTGTTACACTCTCTTTTGTATTCCACTTGCTCGTGCTCATCAAAACAAGCCATCTACAACAAATAGAAAATAAGATATTACAATCGTTATATAAGTTAAATTGGAGAGCTGAATGCAATAATTAATCGTAATAAGAAACACATTTTTTTGAGAATGTTATATAAAAGGGGAGAGTCCATTTTGAATTGCATGTATTCATGCTTATTGGAACAAGGCATCTGCCATAGATACACAAACAAATATTAGATTTCTAAAATATGTTAAACTAGAGAGTTTGAATTCATGAAATTGTTGTGCAAATTAGTTCGAGTCCAATTATATTCCATGCTATATCTCAAAAAAAATATAAATTTTCTAAACTTTAAAGTCTATGTACTTCTACAACAAATAATAAAAACAATGCTTTCATAAGAGGTAATTGTTTTCCAAAAAAGAATCTAAGCATATCCAAACATATTGAACACCCAAAACCCCTAGGGTTCACAAGGTAGTAGTGTTGTATGTTACAACAATGGTTGATTATTTGAAGGGTCAGTATGCTTTCCTGCTTGACCTTTCCCACCTCGTCTATAGGGCACATAGAGTGGGGTTGTGCGTGTGATGTGGAGCAAGAAAAAATACAAATTTAAAGATACCATTTGATGTATATGTTGTTGAGTTTTCTTGTATGATGGGGTAGCATCGGATGTGCTCTAACTCCGAGCTCCCAAATTTTGTGGAGGGACTACAGTACATGAGATCTCCAATAACCAGAAAGGGATTTGGGAAATTTCATCCGGTTTGGGAGATAATTAATTAATTAATAATTTTAATTAAGGACCCTAAGTCTAACTTAGGAAAATTAAATTATTAAAGGTAATTAATTAAAACATGTGATAAGGATAATGGAGCACCAATGGAAGAAAATCAGCTCGTCCTTATCGAGACCGGGCCAACACTTGGTGCTTGGCGTAAGGTCGAAAAGAAGAAGGGGAGAAAATCCTAATTGTATCTCTTTTGCTTATTTTTTCTGCGGCTTTCTAAATGTCTTTGGACATATATCAGCACATGCAACATGTAATTTTGTTTACTCATAAATAAAATTACGAATTTTTTCTTTGTGAAAAAAAAATTAAAACATGTGATGAAATTGTCTTAAGTCACACGGATCAAGCTTTCTTTTAATCTTAGCCATTGATTCAAGATCTGATCATGGTTGTTGGTTTCCCAACGAGAAAAGTATAAAGGAGAGGCTTGGGGTCATTTGGAGAAGACACACAGAGGCAGAGCACTGAAGCTAAGTTGGAATTCTAGGGCGTGGTTTGCTAAGAATTTCCAGAAGTGTTTCAGCTGCAGGGAGGGGTAGTTTAGACAAAGGTGATGGTCGGATCCTAGTGCCTAGAATCAGCAAGAGGCAGAGAGAAACTTCCAGAGGCAGCGCAGAGAAGCAGAGGCAGCAGCAGCAGAGAGGGCAGCAGCTGTGCAGCGCAGGGGCAGCTTCAGCTACACAGGTGCTACACAGTCCCTTCTAGGACAGCACTGGTCAGCCTGGGACCCATTTGGGTTACACCGAGACTCTCAGGGGCAACGTAGGGTCTGCATCACCCATTCTGGGGTTACGCAACCCTCTCCAGACCAGCGCAGAGGCAAGCAGAGGCTGCAGAGGTTGACGCAAGGGCTTCAAGGGCAACGTTGTGGTTTCTAGGGCCAAGATCTGGCTGAGTCTTGTAAATCTCGTTTGAGGGCGTGGATCAGTCAACGTTTTGGCTTACAAAACAACAAGTTAGCTGCAAATCTATATTTTTCTCTGTCAGGTTTACCAGTGTGGTACCCAGATTTGTTATATTCAGAAAACTACTTAATAATACAAACCCTCTAGTAGCCAGAAGACCGGTTTTCCCGCATTGGGTTTTTCTGGGGACTATTGTCCAAAAAATCTTGTGTCACTTTGTCTATGTGTGCATGTACTTTTCTGTTTTAGATCTGAATCGATGAAAGTTTGTTATGTGTTTACTTCAATGTTAATCTGAAGATTTCAGCATTAATACCTTGATAAGTAGGAGAAGTATAACCAGATCTAACAATAGATTTTTGCATTAGTAACATTCAGAAATTTTCACATGGTATCAGAGTGATTGCAAATCTAGCAGGGTCACTAGCAGAAGACTGAAGAATCTTGCTGCAGAAAGTAGCAGAGGGAGCAGCAGAAAGCCAGATCTGAACGGACAGCGCAGTTTCAGAGGGGGCAGAGTCACGCAGAGGTCAGGGTGACGTAGTCCTACGCCGTCTCCACGCAGGCCCACGTACTTACTGTGCAAAGGCAGCGTTGGGACTGTCTTCTCACGTAGAGGCCAGCCAAGGTGACGCAGATTTGAATTTGTCTGATTTAGAAGTGCCAAAATCAGAGCTGCAGAACTTTAGAAGGTGTTGGTGGGGTTTAATCTCTGAAGTTTTTGGAATTCAACCTAAGCTGACAAAGAGCGGGAGGAGATCAACTTCTCAGAGTGTTTCTAGCCAAAGAAACCTGCAGATTGGTCAGTGAATCGAAGAGAGTTGTTTTGCTAATTGATTTGGCGGATTTCCAAGAGAGGAAATAAGTTGTCAGAGGGAGCAGAGGGTACCTATTTCGCCAAGGACCCTAGATCCATATCTCTAACGTAGAGAGGAGGAGCTCCGACAGATTTTCTAAGCAGATGGCACCTCACGGACTCTATGTGATCGGGATAGGTTAGATGACCTGTCCAACTTTGCAGTCTGGAAGGCCTGAATCCTGGTAGTCTTGGAGGCATATCGTCTAAGAGACCATGCAGAACAAGTCCTGGCCATGCCCACTGATGCAGATCTCCTTAAAAAGCATGAGGAAGTTGCGGCACATGCCAAACAGCTCATAATGGATGGAGTTAAGGACCATATTGTTCCGCATATAGCTAAGAAGAAAACAGAGAATGAGATGTGGAAGGCCTTAACAGCCCTATATGAGGGGAATTTCGTGCAGAGGAAGATGCTTCTAGAGACTCAGCTGCAGTCATTCATGATGACCAAGGGGGAAGAGATAGATCACTTTCTCTTTAGATTACAGTCGATCAGATTGACTACCACAGGCGCAAAGGTGGAGGATGATGTGATGGTAAGGACTGCACTCAATGCAGTCACAGAAGAGTGGGAAACCTTTGTCCAAAGTGTCTTGGCCAGAGCAGACCTTCCCGACTGGGACAACTTGTGGGCAATCATGCATCAAGAAGAACTTCGTT
The DNA here is from genome assembly GCA_034641835.2 of Pinus albicaulis. NCBI lineage: Eukaryota > Viridiplantae > Streptophyta > Pinopsida > Pinales > Pinaceae > Pinus > Pinus albicaulis. The sequence continues at coordinate 1,019,300,150 of CM076574.1, forward strand.
GATTCACCAATCCCGACTGGGACAACTTGTGGGCAATCATGCGTCAAGAAGAACTCCATTGATTCACCAAGAAGCAGTACGGCTCAGGATCCAATAAAGTGAAGAAGGAAGTTGAAGATGATGCAGCCTTGGCATCAAAGAGGCAGCAAGGGAAGAAGAAGTGTGATCTATCCAATATCAAGTGTTTCCAGTGCGGCGAACTAAGACATTTCGCCAGCAATTGTCCTCAGAAGAAGAAGGACAAGGAAGCTTCTACTTCCAAGGTTGTTGTGGCAGGCGATGGGTCAGAAGATGATGCAACCATGAGCGCTCATGAGCCACAAAAGTGGGGCGACATGGATCTATAGAGCAGTTACAGAATGTGAGCGAGATCCTTGAGCTGCTCATCTCTTGGATCATATCCGAGCTATGGGAGTCTTAAGACAATAGCAGGACAAGTGGAGCAGTTGGTGCAGAGAATCATGGATGAAGCAGAGGCGGATCTGAAGGCTGGAAGGAGCAGCACAGTGCAGATGCAGCAGCAGCGTAGGGGCTAATGTGACTTCAGCAACGCAAAGCAGAGTTGCAGCAGCGTGGAGGCTTCAGGAGGACAACCCAGTGCAGCAACAACGTGAGAGATTTCAGCACAAGGGGTTGATGTGACTTCAGGAATGTAGAGGGAGTCTGCTTACACATAGCAGAGTTGTAGCTGTGCCTCCAGATGACAGCACAGACCAGTAGTCGATGTAGCTTCAGTGATGAGGATGCAGCCCAGCTGACTTGTCTGTTAAAGATTGGGTAGGAGATTCAATAGTTTCTCTCAACAACTGAAGATGCAGTGCAGCAGATGGCAGCACAGATGCATCAAATTGAGAGGGAGTTGCAGTACAGATGTGGCAGTGACGGTGGCAGCGTCATGGGCAACAGTATAGAATGGCAATAGCAGCACAGTGATGAAGGGCAACAGGTCCAACATCAGTGTAGAGACCCACACCAGAGATCAATGCAGAGCTTCGAGGTGAAGCAGAGTTTGTACTAGAGCACATTTCTCGCTAAGAGGGAGTGTTGAGTTTTCTTGTGTGATGGGGTAGCATTGGATGTGCTCTAGCTCCCAAAATTTGTGGAGGGACTAGAGTACATGAGATATCCAATACCCAGAAAGGGATTTGGGAAATTTCATCTGGTTTGGGAGATAATTAATTAATTAATACTTTTAATTAAGGACCCCTAAGTCTAACTTAGGAAAATTAAATTACTAAAGGTAATTAATTAAAATATGTGATGAAATTGTCTTAAGTCACACGGATCAAGCTTTCTTTTAATCTTAGCCATTGATTCAAGATCTAATCATGGACGCTGGTTTCCCAACGAAAAAAAAGTATAAAGGAAAGGCTTGGGGTCATTTGGAGAAGACACACAGAGGCAGAGCACTGATGCTAAGCTGGAATTCTAGGGCGTGGTTTGCTAAGAATTTCCAGAAGTGTTTCAGTTGTAGAGAGGGGAAATTTAGGCAAAGGGGATGGTCTGATCCTAGTGCCTAGAATCAGCAAGAGGCAGAGAGAAGCTTCCAGAGGCAGCACAGAGAAACAGAGTTAGCAACAGCAGTTGCGCAGCGCAAGGGCATCTTCAACTACGAAAGTGCTACGCAGTCCCTTCTGGGAAAGCATTGGTCAGTCGAGGACCCATCTAGGTTACACAGAGACCCTCAAGGGCAGCATAGGGTTTGCATCACCCATTCTGGGGTTATGCAGCCCTCTCCAAGCCAGCACAAAGGCAAGTAGAGGCTGACGCAGGGGCTTCAGGGGCAGCGCTGAGGTTTCTAGGGCCAGGATCTAGTTGAGTCTTGTAAATCACGTTTGAGGGTGTGGATTAGTCAACATTTTGGCTTCAGAACAGCAGGTTAGCTGCAGATCTATATTTTTCTCTGTCGGGTTTACCATTATGGTACCCAGATTTGTTGTATTCAAAAAACTACTTAATAATACAAACCCTCCAACAGCCACAAGACCAGTTTTCCCGCATTGGGTTTTTCTAGGGACTATTGTCCAAAAAATCTTGTCACTTTGTCTATGTGTGCATGTACTTTTCTGTTTTAGATCTGAAGTGGTGAAAATCTGGTATGTGTTTACTTTGATGGTAATCTGAAGATTTCAGCATTAATAACTTGATAAGTAGAAGTATAACCAGATCTAACAATAGATTTTTGCATTAGTAACATTCAGAAATTTTCACCTATGTCAAACCACTAATTGGGTAGTACTACTCAAAAACCATGCTATCAGAAGAAATATTCATGCAAACAAATAATAAATATACTATTTTGTTGGAAAACCACATGACTCACCCATCCTCTATGCTTCATTGCCTAAGGCATCTTCTCCACTCAACCATCCCAGACACCACAATTGTAATCACTCACTGCATAGAGAAATATTATATATGAGATCACAAATAAACTATGAGAGAAATTAAATAACAAATATACATAGCGATAAATTAATCATAAACATACCTACTCGCCCTTCATTAATGTTATAGCAACAACAGTCATGAATAATAAGCCCAGTAAATGTGAACCCCAGTATAAATTTTCTCTTTATTTCGTATCAAAGTTCTTAGAAAATCTCAAACCTCACCCCCATTAACAAAATCATACTACCTTGAAGCCACGACAAAAGAATAAATCATTGAAAAAACAACAAATATTTCAGTGGATTAAAGCGCAATATTATTATATTGGAAAAAAATATGGCTCACCGATCATTTACGTTGCATTTGTAGAATGTCTGCAATATATTCACCGCTTAACCTTCATAGACTATACAATTGTAGTCGCTCACTACAGAAAGAAGATCAATATATTTGAGCATGATGCAACATATAAACATATAATAAATTGAAAAGCAAGCAAATGGTGTCATGAATGAACAAATGATAATTGTGGGTGAAGTGCATTGCACATAGTTAAGGTGATTCGCCTTCATTTATGAATGATAACCTCCATCTTATCTCTCTCAATTTCTCTACCTGCAAACGAAACCAAGACCAAACAATAAAAGATGAGAAAACGAATACAACACAAAACATGGTCATTCTCAAACTCAACAAAAACAAAACATGTAGACAACAACAAACAAAAAATTGCAAACTCCCCCCTAGCACATTATCTCTATTGTAGTGTCCTCTCCTCTGCTAAAAAGAAAAAAGTTGAGTGAATAACGTTAAAATACAGACACAAATAGTAATGATAAGCATATTTCAAAACCAATAATTATTCATAATAAGAAACATACCTCCTCTAGAGTTTGTTATATAACAATAGACTCTCCATTTTCTGTTCCACTTACTCATGCTTACCAGAACAAGACATCTACAGCAGATGCCAGATACATAATAAGATATTAGAATCATTATACAAGTTAAATTAGAGTTGGACGTAATAATCAATCATAATATGAAATGTACTTGTCTTTGAGTTTTTTTATATAAAGGGGGCTAATCCATATTGTATTTCACGTATTTGTGCTCTCACCGAAATCAACCATCTGCAGTAGATACACAATAAACGGTTAGAAATTTAATAAAAGCTAAACTAGAGAGTTGAAGGCACGAACTTTCATCCAACTTAATTCTAGTCCATTCATATTCCATGCTATACCTCAAAATATATAAATTTTCTAAACTAGATGTAATTCTACTAGGAATAATACAATCAATGTTATTGTAAGAAAAATAATTCTTTTCGTAAGAGGGATCTAAGCATATTTAAACATATTTGACAACCAAAATTCTAGGTTCCACAAGGCAATAGAGTTGTCTATTAACACAATGGTTGAATGGTAAGTATGCTTGCTTTCTCGTCCTTACCATCCTCCTCTCTAGAGCACGTTGTGTGGGGATGTGCATCTGATGTGCAATAAGAAAGCATATAAATTTAAACATAACTTCTGATGTATATGTCAAACAACTAATCAAGTGGCACTACCTAAGAACTGAGCTAGAAAGAGAAAACATCGAGCAAACGAATAATAATAATACTATTGAATTGGAAAACAACATAACTCACTCATTTGTTGCACTCAATCTACATTGCCTAAGATATCTTCTCCACTTGACCCTCAAAGTCACTATAATTGTAGTCATTCACTGCACAAAGTAATATTATATATGAGATCACGAATAAACTGGGGGAGCCTAAATAAGAAATATACAGAGTGATGAATTAACCATACACATAACTACCCTCCCTTCACAAATATTATAGGAGCAACAATCATTAACAATAAGCCCTAAACATGTGAACTCCAATATAACTTTTCCATTTCTTTCGTATCAAAATTCTAGGGAAAATATTGAATCTGACACCCATGAACAAGAACATACTACCTCAAAACCATGACAAAATGATAAATCATAATGCAAACAACAAATATTTCAATGTATTAAAGGACAATAGTATTTTGTAGGAGAAAAGTATGCCTCACCCATCTCGTGTATCTTCACCACATGACCTTTTGTAAAATGTCTAGTGCATCTTCACCACATGACCTTTTGTAAAATGTCTAGTGCATCTTCACCACTTGACCTTAGTAGACTGTACAATTGCAATTGTTCATTATATAAAGAAGATCAATATATGTTAATCACATAGATGAAACAAATAATAAATTTAATAGCAAACAAATGGAGCCACAAATTACCAAAAGATACTTTCAAGTGAAGTGCATTTCATATAGGTATGTTGACTCACCTTCATTTATGAACAATAACCTCAATTTTATCTTATTGATTCTGTTGTTTCTTTTTCCACGTACAACAAACAAAACCAAGGCCAAACTACAAAAAACATGAAAAAAAACAAAACAAAACAAAGAAAAACATGTACAACACACCCAACAAATTAAGCCAATACCAAACTACAAAAACCGAGAAAAAAAACAAATCAAAATAAAAGAAGACAAATACAACACAAAGCATGGCCATGCTCAAACTCAACAAAACAAAACATGCAAACAAGAACACGGAAAGAATTGCAAACATCCTCGTTGCACATCATATCTCCTGCAAGGTGCTCTCCTCCGCTGAAAGGAAAAAACATGGGTTGAATACAATTAGAATACACATAGATAGTAATGGTAAGTATATTTCAAAAAAACTAATTATTCATAATAGGAAATGCAGTTCTCCTAGAGTTTGTTTTATAATGATGGACACTCTTTTGTATTCCACTTGCTCGGGCTCATTAGAACAAGCCATCTACAACAGATATAAAATAAGGTATTATAATCATTAATAAATTAAACTAGAAAGTTGAATGCAATAATTAATCATAATAAAAAAACACGTATTTCTTTGAGATTGTTATATAAAAGAGGAGTTCATTTTGTATTTCACGTATTCATGATCATTGGAAACAACCATCTATAATAGATATACAAAAAACTATTAGATTTCTAATAAATGTTAAACTAGAGAATTTGAAGGAAAGAAATTGTCATGCAACCTAGTTCGAGTCTAGTTATATTCCATGCCTTATCTCAAAAAGATATAAATTTTCTAAACTAGATGTACTTCTACTAGGAATGTTCAAGTCTAGTTATAGTCCATGCCTTATCTCAAAAAGATATAAATTTTCTAAACTAGATGTACTTATACTATGAATAATAGAGACAATGATTTCATAAGAAGTATTTTTTTTTCGAAAAAGGAATCTAAGCATATATAAACATATTGAACACCCCAAATCCGAGGGTCCACAAGGCGGTAGTGTTGTATGTTAGCATGATATGGTTGATAGGTTGAAGGGTCAGTATGCGTGCTTGCTTCAACCTTACCCACCTCCTCTATCACACAGATTTTGTGGGGGTCTATGTGTGATGTGGAGCAAGAAAATGTACAAATTTAAAGATACCATTTGATGTATATCTCAAAACACTAATAGAGTAATACTACGTGAGAAACATTTTAGAAGGAGAAACAGTCATGCAAACAAATAATAATAATATTATTTTGTTGGAAAACTAAATGACTCACCCATCCTTTATGCTACATTTGAATTACCTCATGTATCTTCTCCACTCGACCATCCCAGACACTACAATTGTAGTCACTCACTGCACAAAGTAATATTATATATGAGATCACGAATAAACCAGGAGTGAAATGGATAACAAATAAACAAAGCCATATGTTAATCACACACATACTTGTTTCCCTTGGCTAATGTTATAGTATCAACAACCATGAACGATAAGCCCTAAAAATGTGAACTTGGGTATAATATTTCCCTTTATTCTGTATGATAGTTCTCGGAAAATCTCAAACCTCACACCCATTAATACGATCATACTACCTTGAAGCTATAACAAAAGGATAAATTGTTTCACAAACAATAAATATTTTAGTGAATTAAAGCACAACATTATTATCTACAAAAAAAATATGGCCCATCGATCGTCTGCATTGCATTTGTAGAATGTCTAGGGTATCTTCACCACTTATCCTTCATAAACTATACAACTGTAGTCACTCGTTACACAAAACAAATCAAAATAATTGAGTATGAGACCACATATAAAATATATAAAAATTTCAAAGGCAAGCAAATGGATTCACGAATGAGCGAAAGATACTTGTGGGTGAAATGCATTGCATATAGTTAAGGTGATCCACCTTCATTTATGAATGATAACCTCCATTTCATCTCTATCATATTTTGTCCTTTCTGCTCTCCTTTCCTTTTGCACACGCAAAACCAAGGTCAAACTACAAGAAATGAAAAAAAAATGCAAAACAAAGGAAAACGAGTACAACACAAAGCATGGTCATGCTCAAACTCTACGCAAACAAAACATGTAAACAATAACAAACAAAAAATTACAAACTTCCCTTTTGCACATTATCTCTATTGTAGTGTCCTCTCCTATGCTGACCCAACCAAAAAAAAAAAAAAGAGGGGTGAATAAGATTAAAATTAGATAGTAATGGGAAGCATGTTTCAAAACCAATAATTATTCATAATGACAAACATATCTCCTCTAGAATTTGTTATATAATGATAGACACTCCATTTTGTATTCCACATACTCATGCTCACTAGAATAACCCATCTACAATAAATATATAATAAGATATTAGAATCATTATATAAGTTAAACTGAAAAGTTGAATGCAATAACAATCATAATATGAAACATACATGTCTTTGAGTTTTGTTATATAAAGGGGAATAATCAATCTTGTATTTCACATATTCGTGCTCACAAGAATCAACCATCTACACATACATGTACATGTCTTTGAGTTTTGTTATATAAAGGGGAATAATCAATCTTGTATTTCACATATTCGTGCTCACAAGAATCAACCATCTACAGTAGATACACAATAAAATATTAGAATTCTAATAAAATTTAAACTATAGAGTTGAATAAAACATTAGAATTCTAATAAAATTTAAACTATAGAGTTGAAGACATCAACTTGTCACCCAACTTAATTCCAATCCATTTATATTCCATGCTATATCTCAAAATATATAAATTTTCTAAAATAGAAGTAATTCTAGTAGGAATAATGCAATCTATGTTATCATAAGAGATAATTATTAAATATATAAATTTTCTAAACTAGAAGTAATTCTAGTAGGAATAATGCAATCTATGTTATCATAAGAGATAATTATTAAATATATAAATTTTTTAAACTAGAAGTAATTCTAGTAGGAATAATGCAATCTATGTTATCATAAGAGATAATTATTTTTGTAAGAGGGATCTCAAGCATATTTAAACAAATTGAACACTCAAAATCCTATGGGCCACAAGTCGGCAATGTTTTCTATTACCACCATGGCTGATTGGTTAAAGGGTCATTGTGTTTGTTTGCTTGCTTAACCTTACCATCCTCCTCTTTAGGGAATGTTGTGTGGGGGTGTGAGTGTGATGTGGAGCAAGAAAGCCTATAAATTTAAACATACTATTTGATGTATATGTCAAACCACTAATTGAGTGGTACTACCTGAGAACTTTGCAAGAAGTAGAAAACATCGAACAAACGAATAATAATAATAACACTATTTTGTTGGAAAACAACATGATTCAGCCATCTTTTGTTTTGCATCTATATTTCCAAAGGTATCTTTTCCACTCGACCATCATAGACACTACGACTATAATCACTGACTACACAAAGTTATATTATATATGAGATCAGAAATAAACCACGAGAGAAATTAAATAACAAATATCCAGTGTGATAAATCGATCATACACATACTTGCTCACCCTTCACTCATGTTATAGAAGCAAAAAAAACATGAACAATAAGCCTTGAAAATGTCAACCCCTGTATAAATTTTTGTTAACTTTAGATAACCATGGCATGTTCTATGCTTAATGCAACTTACTTCAATCTTTCTTATAGGCCCAATTCAAATTAGCAATCACATAAACATGAAAGTAAATGTTGATAGAACATAATAATAGATCGGCAGAAGACAAGCCAATATAAAAAATCAGAATTTGTAATTCTTCTTATTCAGCAAAGATAGAGAGAAATGTTTGTTACAACAGTCAACAGGATGCCCTAGCCAGCAAAGACTTTTGTTGGTCAAACCAGCTCTTCCAAGTAGGTTTAGTCAAACTCAGTCAAACTCAGCCTTTCTTCAGTGCCCACAAAACAGCCCTCAAAACTAGTCAATGCAAGTCAATTTCCTGCGGTCAAAGGGAGTCAACGCTACAGTTAGCGTTGAGGTCAAAGTCAACTTATTTCCTCAATTTTTGTGCCCAACAATGCGGCTTCCAAAATCGGAATTTTCTGGGCATAAATGGCAGTCAAACTCCAAGGTTTGACCCACGATCAACGCTCCTAAAAAAGGCCCTAAACATAGTCCGAAATTCAAATTCTTGTTTTCACATGTGGGAGAGAGAGAGAGAAGCCTCCAAAGTTTGTACGAACCAATCAGATGAAGAAGAATGTGTGTGATGAGATGATGAACAAATGAGCATCAAGTCTCTCCAACTAACATCCATCAATGAGGGTGTGTGACATATCTTTTGGGGCTTGTGATTCTACATTACAATTCTAGCCGACCTTGACAATTTGCACATGTGTGGAAAGTAAATTCAAAATATAAGTTTTTCTCATCAACGTTGCGGTCAACTACGGTCAGCGTTGCGGTCAAAGTCAACAGATTTCCTCGATTTTTGTGCCCAACAATGCGGCCTTCCAAAATCGAAATTTTCTGGGTAGAAATGGCAGTCAAACTCCAAGGTTTGACCCACGGTCAACGCTCCAAAAAAAGGCCCTATACACAGTCCGAAATTCAACTTCCTATTTTCACACGTGGGAGAGAGAGAGAAGCCTCCAAAGTTTGTACGAACCAATCAGATGAAGAAGAATGTGTGTGATGAGATGATGAACAAATGAGCATCAAGTCTCTCCAACTAACATCCATCAATGAGGGTGTGTGACACATCTTTTGGGGCTTGTGAGTCTACATTACAATTCTGGCCGACCTTGACAATTTGCACATGTGTGGAAAGTAAATTCAAAATATAAGTTTTTCTCATCCAAACAAGATGATCTTTAGATCGATCTTGCACCTTTCCGAAAGAGGAATCCAACAAAAATATCATCATCATATGAGCAACGCTACATGGAGTTTGTACCTAGTTGCCCAAAATTAACAATTTTCCTTTTATTTCGTATCAAAGTTCTTGGAAATTCTCAAACCTCACACCCATTAACAAGATGATACTACTCTAAAGCCATGACAAATGGATAAATGATTGAATCTTTTTAGTAGATTAGAGCACAATATTATTATGTAGGACAAAAACATGTAAGAGACATTGTAAGATATCAAAATCATTATACAAGTTTAAACTCAAGAGTAGAATGCAATAATTAATTGTAATAGGAAACAAACCTCTCAAAGTTTGTTATATAAAGAGGGATATTTCCATTTTGTAACAAACCTCTCAAAATTTGTTATATAAAGAGGGATATTTCCATTTTATATTTCACATATTCATGTTCACTTGAACAAGCCATCTACAGTAGATACAAAATAAATATAAGATTTAAAATAAAAGTTAAGATATAGACTTTAAGATATAGAATTGAATGCATGAACTTGTCTTCCAAATTAGTTCAAGTCCATTTATATTCCATATTATATCTCAAAAAATATAAATCTTCTAAACTGGATGTACTTCTACTAGGAATAATACAATCAATGTTTTCATTAGACAAATTATTCTTTTCACGGAGGGATCGAAGCATATTTACCCAAAATCCTAAGGACCACAACTTTAATAAGTTTAAAAGGTAAGTGTGAACATCAACCATTAACTAAATGAGAATACTAAGGGATGGTGATAGAAGTTGTTATCATTGTGCAACGAAGGAATATTGTGTTGGGTCACCTAGTCATATTTTTTTTAAAATGGAAAGACACTAGTTGGGCATTCTCTTCTATTTAGATTATCCAAGGTCTCTTCACCACTCAACTTACAACCAGATATCTATTAAATAAAATCATGGAATAAGGAAAAAAGTATGGCACCCATGATAGCTAAACCAATCATGCATTAATAAAACACAAAAAGGAAATGATAACAGGTTTGCAAAGATAAAACAACAACAGGGAGAGAAATGGCATATTAATAACTATGGGAAGCAATGAAGCGTTTTATGGATCTAACTTAGTGGTTGGCACGGATGGCATTTGAAAAAAGCAAAGAAGGATTGACAATGGTGTTGAGATTTTGTGTATTTGGGGTAGCATCAATTGTTCTCTAGGTCCCAAATTTTGAGGAAGGACTAGAGTTCACCTGATCTACAAGACCCGGAAATGGATTTGGGAAATTTCATCTAGTTTAGGAGATATTAAATTAATTAATTATTTTAATGTATTTCCTAAGTTAAAACCTAGGAAAATAAAATAATTGAAGTGAATTTAATTAAACATGTGATGAAATTGTCTTAAGTCACATGGATCAAGATTTCTTTTAATCTTAGCCATTGATTAAAGATTTAATCTTGGTCGTTGATTTGTCAACGAGAAAAGTATAAAGGAAAGGCTTGTGGTCATTTGTAAGACACACAGAGGCAGAGCACTGAAGCTAAGCTGAGATTCTAGGGCAGGGTTACTAAGAATTCTCAAGTGTTTCAGTTGTAGAGAGGGGAATTTAGACCAAGGGGATTATCTCATCCCAGTGTCTAGAATACACAAGAAGTAGAGAAGAGATCAGTAAAGACAGCGCAGAGGAAGGCAGCAGCAGTAGCAGCAGACGACAGCAGATAGCAGCAGCAAGGACAGTGTGATTTTCAGGAAACCCTTCAGGGGTTACGCAGAGACCCTTAGGGGCAGCGTAGTGACTGCGTCACCCAATTTGGGGCAACACAGTCACTTCCAGTGACAACGTTGAGCATTTGGAGGCCTTCAGAGGCTGACGCAGTGTCTCTCAGGGGCAGATCTAGGGTTTCTAGGCCTAGATCTGGCTGAGTTCTGTAAATTCCGTTTGAGGGTGTGGATCAATCAATATTGTTGGTCTTAGATCAACCAAGTGCTACAAATCTAGAGTTTTCTCTGTAGGGTTTTCCAAATCTGAAACCCAAAGTTGTGTATTCAGAAATATTCTTAATAATATAGTCGTCCAGCAACTAGAGACCGGTTTTCCCACATTGGGTTTTTCCGAGGACAGTTTGTCCAAAAATAACTGTCACTTTGTCTATGTGTGCATGTGCTTATTCTAGATCTGAATTAGTAGAGATCTGTTATGTGTTTTGCTTTGATGTTAACTTGAATTTATTCAGTTGATAACTTGTATAAGTAGGAGAAGCTTAACCGGATTAACAGAAATAATTCTACATAAGAATTAAGATTCAGAAATTTCTACATGGTATCAGAGCAATTGCAGATCTAGAAGGGTCACCAGCTGAAGCATTTGAAGGATCTAGCTGCAGAAAGCAGCTGGAAAGGTAGCAGATTTAAAGGGACAGCGCATTTTTCAGGAAGAGATTCACGCAGAGGGAAGAGTGACGTTGTCCAGTGCTGTGTCCTAGCAAGCCCACGCAATTACTGCGTAGAGGCACTACTAGTTGGGTCTGAAGCCAGCCAGTGTGATTCAAATCTGAATCTGTCAGATCCAAAAAAGTCTGCAGAAAAGCTACATAAATTCAGAAGAGCTGGTGGGGTTAAACTTCAGAAGTTTTCAGATTTTTAGCCTTAGCACAAGCGAAATTTTTTGGGAAGAGATCAACTTCTCAGAGAGTTTCTTGCCAAAGGAAACTTGCAGTTTGGTTAGAGGATCAAAGAAGAAGTTGAATCATAGTTGATTTGGTAGATTTCCAAGGAGGGAAATCAAGTGTCAGAAGAAGCAGAGGGTGCCCAGTTCGAAAAGGACCCTAGATCCAGATCTCTAGCACAGAGAAGAGGAGCTCTAACACATTCTGAGCAGATGGCTCCTCATGGACTGCGTGATCAGGATAGGCTAGAGGGCCTCTCAAACTTTTCGGTATGGAAAGCTAGAATCCTGATTGTCCTTGAGGCATATGGTCTAAGAGACCATGCAGAGTAGACCCTGGCCACACCGACAGATGCGGATCTCCTACGAAAGCATAGAGAAGAAGACAGTATCAAGGACCATATTGTACCACACATAGCTGAGAAGAAGACAGCTAATGAGATGTGGAAGGCCTTGACTTCCCTATATGAGGGAAAATCAGTCCAAAGAAAGATGATGTTGGAGGCTCAAATGAGGTCATTCATGATGACCAAGGGAGAAGACATCGAGCATTTCCTCTTCAGATTGCAGTCAATCAGGGATCAGCTGACTGCAACGGGTGCAACCGTAGATGATGCAGTGATAGTCAGGACTGCCCTCAATGCAGTCACAGATGAGTGGGAAACCTTTGTCCAAAGTATCTAGGGAAGAGCAGACCTCCCAGATTAGGACAGCTTGTGATCGATCCTGCAGCAAGAAGAACTACGAAGGTTCAGCAAGAAGCAGCACAGCCCTGCGTTGATCAAGGTTAAAAAGGAAGAGGAGGAAGATGCAGCCATGGCATCGAAGAAGTAGCGCAAGAAGAACTACGAAGGTTCACCAAGAAGCAGCACAGCCCTGCGTTGATCAAGGTTAAAAAGGAAGAGGAGGAAGATGCAGCCTTGGCATCGAAGAAGTAGCCAAAGAAGAAGAAGGATCTTTCTAAGATCAAGTGCTTCCAGTGTGGCGAAATGGGACATTTTTCCAACCATTGTCGAGAAAAGAAGAAGGACAAGGAAGCATCTTCTTCCAAAGCAGCAGTGGCAGATGATGGGTCAGGAGATGATGTAGCCATGAGTGCTCACGAACCATGGAGGTGGGGTGACATGGACATGTAGAGGAGCTGCATGGAAGTGAGGCGGGATCCTTGAGCAGCTCATCTCTTGGATCACAAGCGAGCTACGACAGCCTTAAGACAGTAGCGGGACAAGTGGAGAAGTGGGTGCATATATCACAGATGAGGCATAAGCAGAGGCAGATCTAGAGGCTAGGAGGAGCAGCGCAGAGCATAGTAGCAACAACGTAGAAGCAGTAGCAGCGCAGAGGCTGATGTGACTTCAGCAAAGCGGTGCAGTATTGCTTACGCAAGGCGGAGCTGCAGCAATGCAGAGAGCTTCAGAGGGACAACGCAGTGCAGCAGCAGCGTGATAGATTTCAGCACAAGGAGCTAATGTGACTTTAGTAGTGCAGAGGGAGTCTGATTACATAGGCAGAGTTGTATTTGTGCATCGTTCTTTATATGCCATCATAGATCTGTAGCCTATGGAGCTTCAGTGATGAGGATGCAACCCATCTGACTTGTTTGTCAAAGATTGGGCAGGAGATTCAGTTTTTTTCTCTCAACAGCTGAAGTTGCAGTGTAGCAAATTAGCAGTGGCAGTGCTATGAGCTGCACAGATGTAGCATATTGAGAGGGAGCTACAGCACAATGGTTGCAGTGGCAATGGCAGAGTCATGGGCAGTAGCACAGAATGGCAACAGCACAGCAGTACAAAATGGCAGCAGCAGTGCAGAGTTGAGTGGCAAGAGGCCAAGCTTCAGCAGCACAAAACCAGTGCCCAAAATCATGTAATGCATAAGTGTGATGTATTGCTAGAGCACACCCTTGATGCTAAGAGGGAGTGTTGAGATTTTGTGTATTTGGGGTAGCATCATTTGTGCTCTAGGTCCCAAATTTTGAGGAAGGAGTCAGGACTAGAGTTCACCTGATCTACAAGACCCAGAAATGGTTTGGGAATTTTCATCTGGTTTAGGAGATATTAAATTAATTAATTATTTTAATGTATTTCCTAAGTTAAAACTTAGGAAAATAAAATAATTAAAGTGAATTTAATTAAACATGTGATGGAATTGTCTTAAGTCACACGGATCAAGCTTTCTTTTAATCTTAGTCATTGATTAAAGATTTAATCTTGGTCATTGATTTGTCAACGAGAAAAGTATAAAAGAAAGGCTTGGGGTCATTTGCAAGACACAAAAGGCAGAGCATTGAAGCTAAGTTGAGATTCTAGGAAAAATGCTTGTCGGTCGAGTCTCCCTCTTCACTGGAGTGGACCATAGAAGGAAAAGATGAGGAATGGAGGATTATGGATTGATCGATGCATGCTGAGATATTATTGAAGAGGGCCCATGGAATCCGAACATTCAACCTTTCTCACGGAATCACGTGTCTACGACAGAGCATACAAAGAAGAGGCATACCTACAATAATAGATTGACTTGAGATTCTAGGGCGGGATTGCTAAGAATTCTCAAGTGTTTCAGTTGTAGAGAGGGGAATTTAGACCAAGGGGATGATCTGATCCCGTCTAGAATACACAAGAAGCAGAGAAGAGATTAGGAAAGACAGCGCAAAGGAAGGCAGCAGACGGCGGCAGCAGCAGCAGGCGGCAACAGTAGCAGCAGCAACAGCCGGCAGCAGTAGCAAACGGCAGTAGCAGCAGCAAGGACAGCATGATTTTCAGGAAACCCTTTAGGGGTTACGCAGAGACCCTTAGGGGCAGCGTAGTGACTATGTCACCCAGTCTGGGGTAACGCAGTCCCTTCCAATGACAACGCTGAGCATTTGGAGGCCTTCAGAGGCTGACGTAGTGTCTTTCAGGGGCAGATCTGGGGTTTCTAGTCAAAGATCTGATTGAGTTCTATAAATTCCGTTTGAGGGTATGGATCAGTCAGTATTGTTGGTCTTACATCAGCCAGGTGCTACAGATCTAGAGTTTTCTCTGTAGGGTTTTCCAGATCTGGAACCTAGAGTTGTGTATTCAGAAATATTCTTAATAATAGAGCCCTCCAGCAGCCAGAGACCGGTTTTCCCACATTGGGTTTTTCCGGGGATAGTTTGTCGAGAAATAATTGTCACTTTGTCTATGTGTGCATGTGCTTATTCTAGATCTGAATTGGTAGAAATCTGTTATGTGTTTTGCTTTGATGTTAACTTGAATTTATTCAGTTGATAACTTGTATAAGTAGGAGAAGCTTAACCTGATTAACAGAAATAATTTCTGCATAAGAATTAAGATTCAGAAATTTCTACAAATGGTAACATTGGATGATGGGAAACATCACCATAAACTAATCAACATTACAACAACAACCAAGATAGTATGGCCAAAATAATAAAAATATTTGAAGCCCAACATAGCTTAACCAATATTACGAGATAAGTTTAAATGTCAAACCACTAACTGGGTGGTACCACCCAAGGATCGTGCTATGAGGAGAAATTGGCATGAAATTGAAGAATATTTCATTGGGTTACAAAATAATATTATTTTGTTGGAGAACAACATGACTCACCCATACTATACGTTGCATTTACATTGTCTAAGGTATCTTCTCCACTTGGCCTTCATTAACTCTACACTAGACATTGAAACTCATGTTCATGCCAACGTGCCACGAGTTGGCAGCCTATACTTAAGACTACAAGCAAAACCTGTGTAGCATGGTGTGCTAGAGCAAAGTAGTGACAAGATGTGTGAGCTTTGGCATAGGCACTCTACTTGCACCATGGAGCACATCCTCTCTCTAAAGATCATGTTGTAGGGATTATTGGACTTCAATATCAAGAGTTAGGCAGAATGAAAGGGGTGTGCACTTGGAAAGAACATTAAGGTTGCCTTTCTAAACAAGAATCAAAGATAGAGAGGGATTCTTGAGTCATTTTGATCATGTGTATGTGGACCTATGTCTTCCTCTCCTTTGAAGGATAATCTAAGTTATATTACGTTGATGATTCCTCGCTTTAGACCGACATTTATTTCATGAACATAAAGGATGAAGTGCTCGAAAATTTTAGATAGTTCAAGGCCTCGGTTGGAAACCACAAAAGGGGAGAAGATCATCATCAAAGTTCTTTGTTCAAACAATGGAGGTGAGTGTACCTCCACAAACTTCGAACTTTTTGCAATGAAGTAGGGATCAATAGGACAATGCCCAACAACCTGTGTAGTAAAATGGGGTTGTAGAGGGGAAGAATAGATCTATTGTTCACAATGCTAATGACTTGATCTATGGCATGGATTTGCTCCCCTTGTCTTTGGGTGGATAGATGCAATGTTTTTACACACCAAAATGGGTAACACCATAAGAAGAAATTATCCTCCTATATTTGACAACCAATTGGGCAGACAGACAACCTACAACCTTTACCAGCCACCATTAGACAATGATATGCCATGTGCCTTTGCCATTTGCATCGGCCATATGCTTCTCACCATTTGACATTAATATTTGGGTGAAGGTGGGTTGCAATTCAAAAGTTACTTTGATCATTTTTCAATCGGGTGCTTGAACTTGTTTGTTCGGGGCATTTAGCATGAATAACAAGGTCATCCAAAATATTGATAAACCTTGACCATAATTTTATTATCTCACCTTACTAAGGGGATATTTGACCTTACTCTAGTGGGACCTCCCTTAAGGCTTTGGGTTATAGAAGGGGCACTACTTAGAAAGCCATGATTGAGATAGCGTGTTCCACTTTCCCTATACCATACTTGGCACCTACCATCCCACATTACAAACCCTATATCTCACATCCATTATTTGGGTACAACTTGTCATTGGTTCTTGGGGATTTGGCACTCGTATGTACACATACCTTGAGTCTAGCTCATCAGGACAATTTGAGGTCTTTGTTGGCTAAGGCACAAGCCAAAAGACCTTGCTCGCTACCATTTCAACACTTTAATGTTGAATGACATGCAATGAGACTAATTTGTACATTTTAGATTAGATACTTCACTAAAATGTCATTCCTTGACATGTTAGAAGTTAGAACACACCAATCACTTTCGAATATCATTTATATTGTCTTCCTAAATATCTATCATCTACTTTCTTGGAACCCATTACTTGTGTTCAATTGTGTAAGAAATTCTATTATCCATCAACTCTTGCTTTTTTTGCATGCTTAATAGGTAATTGAGTAGTAAGAATCAAATTGCATGCTTAATAGGTAATTGAATAGTAGGAATCAAATAACTTTTGTTCGCCCTACTCGCTTTCTTTCATTCATTATTTGACTCCATATTGATATAAGGCATCAGTCAAATACTTGGTTACTTTAATCATTCAAAACAAACATTTTCTTTAATTTTCTTACCAAAAAAGTAGCAAGCTTAACTTGCTGATATTTTACATTTATTGCAAAAAGAGAAAGGAGTTTTTTAAACCCCTTCCTCTCTCTGTGTGCATAGGAAAACTTCTAAATACAAAAACAGCAATTAATTAGTGAATTCTTACATAAACCAGAGTAAAACAGCTTGTTGTTCATCTTTAGACAGTGATTAACAATTTCCAGTGTTGTTTTGCATCGGTCTATGTTAGATTTATATTTTCCTGCATAGTTTACCATGTGTTTTTGCATCGGTCTATGTGCCTAGTTTAGACTTATATTTTCCTGCATATTTTACCATGTGCTCTTATATCATTTTTCAAGTGTTTTCTACCCTCTGCCCACACAATTTACTCTCAAATAGTTACACAAAACAGCAGCTTTACTTATCTATTTCAGGTCCTACTAATCATTAATGATTTGACGCTGACCTTTTATATCATCTAAGGATAACCCCTAAAGCTAGCATGCACCAACTTTGAAGTGAAAAGAATCCAGCAAGGTGACAGTGGCTTGTTTCCTGTAGTTATCTGGACTCCCCTACATTTTGCAGCCAGAAATTTCCTTCTGATAACAGGATTGGATTGTACATACAAATCCAAACAATAACAGTGGCTTGCAGAAAACGTGACCATCATTGGTCTAAAGTAAAGTATCTAAAATGTACAAACTAGTTTCATCGCAAGTCACGTAATATAGAAAAATAAATGTTCTAGAAAAGTATGACTATGCTGCTATATGTCAATTGTAACTCAATGATAAAGCTAGAGTTGTTTTGAGTGTCCTGCTCATTATCTGTAACTATAAAAACACCAACACAATTTGGATCCTATTATCTGTCAATCTAGACTGCAACCATATGTGATATTTGACAGCAAGGCCCTAAAGAACTGCTAGAGCACAACTGTCCTTCCAGCAGTCAAGGCTAGAACATCTTTGTGGCTGCATAGAATCTGTGAATTAATCAGTAGCACCACCTACCTAATCTATGTGTTGTACAATGGATTCATTTACTCTAATGGATTTCTACAACAGAGATATCAATAGCTTAAGTCCTCTAGCAATTTTGGAAGACTCAGAAAGGCAGACAAGTGCATGCTCAATACAGGAATAAATTGAACAAGGAGAATAAATGATCACCAAAGATCACTGTAAATATACAAAAAGGAAATTCATTGACATAAGACATGTTGACAAGTAATTTATCTAATTGGAATACATGAATAAAAGCTAGTTGAGAAAAATTGAAATTTTAAATAACTTTGTTCATTGTGGCCCTAAAAAATTATGCAGCAGGGGAGAGACATCTTGGAAGCATTCTACCCTAGATAAAAATAGTTAATTTTGGATACAAAAAGTGAGGTTGCTCTGTACAGCATTACCTGATTGATGTAGCTTAACTTTGAGACACCATCAACCAGTCCTGCAACATCATCTCCAAATTCTTGTTCTATATGTCTCAGGCTTTCTCCAGCATCATCTATGACATCATGAAGTATACCTGGGACTCAAGTATTCACAGCCTACAAACAATTCAAACTATGTTACAAAAGTACACCAATCATGAATAAAGGACAATTGTGCAACTATAAAGTCGATGGCTTAAAACAGTTCATGCTATGATGCAAAAGTGAACCAATTATAAATAGAGCATTTGAGCCTGTATATATTCCAGAAATTTCCACAACCAATGCTTTTAAATTATATATATATATATATATATATATGTGCGCGCGCGCGCGCAGATACACATACACACACACATTGTATGTATATCCATTGACTGAGAATTTTGTTGCAAAAAGCTACATAGTTCTAAGCTACAAATGCATGGATCAAAGATATAATTTCATGCTAATCATACCCTTTGGCCACTGGATGTGTCTAGTGCAGCTAAAATTTTGCTAGTATGCAGACAGTGAGTCAAATACGGATCCCCTGTTTTCCTCATCTAACCAGTATGTGCTTTTCTTGAAAATGTAATTGCTTTTTGCACCTGCAAAAACAACAATGAGAAGTAGCAAAGACTTCAGCTATAGAGGTGAAAAGTAAGATGGGTTATTCAAACTTTAAATAAGGGTGTTATCTAAATATATGATTACCTTGGCCTCATTGAAAATTCCATAGTCTGCAATGTCAACTCCATCCAATTCAACAGAATCTGCCAATGGAAATGTGATAAGTAGTTTTCCCCCAATTGAAAACGGATTAATAAGAAGAACTAGCAAATAAGCTATTCTACAATTTTTGGCAGCCTTCAAACTGTAAATTTGTTCAAAATACCCAAAAACAACTCATTCATCACAATATTTAATACTAGAATGTTACACTTGTGATCCCACTGCAATAAAAATACACTTGACCTTACATCTTTCAGAGGCTATTACTTTTAAATTGCAGACCTTGCAAGGACCCTCAAAATTTACAAGAATGATTGCCTCCTACTTTCAGCATATCTCAGCCCTTGGGGGTGATGAGTACCCTATAGGTGTGTAATATTCCCATTTTTGGTATCACCCATGACAGGGCTAGGAGGGACTTCCAGAGTTAGGAGCAGACAGGTCACATGTACAGATTGGTGCTATCAGTGGGCTCAGGAGCTTTTCGGAGGAGTTTTGAGGAGTTTTCATGGTGTTCGGAGGCATTCGCTTGATATAATCCATCATCCGAGCAGTTTGGCGTTTGCTCCAATGCATTCCGATAACTTTCAGAATTTTGAGTTATTTATGGGCTTAACTCAGCTAATTATGCTCAAGGTGGCATTCCGAGAGGAATACATGATGGAACACCTTAGTGTAATAGCTCATTGGAACCGGGACGAGGAGACCTACACGATGGGACAGTTAGACACAGATTTCAGTGACCGGAGAAGGCGTGGTAGCTGATTTACCCTTTTCTGCATTAAAAAAAAGGAATATTTTATAATATTTTAATAAAAGGGAAAAGTGCTCCATGAATAAAATAATAATAAAATAATGCTCTAGAAGGCTCCAAGGGATCTATAAAAGAAAGGGAGGAGGCCATTGGGAGACATCTTTGGAGTAGATCATTTGCTTGTGTATGAGAGGCTTGAGGACGTGGTTCTCTACTTCATGCAGTAGCCCCAGGACGGAAACCCTCGGGTGATTTGTGAGTATTGGACGGAAACCCAATACTTTCGAGGAGACTTCACTTAGGAGTTTCACAGAGCTTCAGAGTTTGGTGTGAGGATCATTCAGATCTTCAACTTGGGCTTCATCATTTCTAGTGGGTTCAGTGTCAGCTGTTGCCGGAGGGAGAGTGCAGCAGTTCAGTTTGTGGCCAGCGCCGTTCAGCAGCTTATCTTGGTGGCCATTTTTCTATCTCAGCTCTTTCTGGGTCAGATCTATATGTAAACCCATGTTTATTATCTATAATAAAAGCTGAGATTTTTCTTCTGTTCTATAT
Organism: Pinus albicaulis; assembly: GCA_034641835.2. NCBI lineage: Eukaryota > Viridiplantae > Streptophyta > Pinopsida > Pinales > Pinaceae > Pinus > Pinus albicaulis. The sequence goes on from CM076574.1 coordinate 1,019,321,225, forward strand.
GGTATTGGATTGCAGTGTTTCCTGTCTTTTTATTTTACATGGCAATCTTCTGTTGAGTGAATGTTTATTTTACGGCAAATTGTGGTATTCAGTATTTTTCTGCATTTTTAGTTAAAATATCTCATCCGGAATATTACAGTGGTATCAGAGCCAAATTCTGGCTCAGCTGTGGGTTATTCTGAAAATCTAAGTTCGAGGGATTATTATCACTCAAAGAGCCGAAACCTAGCTCTTGTTGCAGAATCAAGATTCGGTATTGGCTGAGTTTGCGTGGAGCCGTAAGGTTAAAGTGGAAAAGGACGCGTGTTTCAAATTCCTTTTGCAATCACACTATTATCGATTTTTTTTTCTTGGCATAGATTATTATAACACGAACCTTATACTTGCCAACTCTATTCGAAGAAATCATGGAGCTTAAAGGTCCGAGAGTGAAGTTACGGTTCCATTTCTTTTGACTGTCGTCAAAGATTTGCATCTAGGAGTTGAGACGAAGGTGTGAAGACACCGATTTTGGGATTACCGTAGACAAAGAGTGTAAACCATTTCTAACAGTTAATGTCCAAAAAAATCAAAATCCACTGGAATACACCGAAGGCCTTAAGGGCTGGCCCGATTAAATGTAATATGGATGAGCAAGTCAACCCCAAGCTTCGAAGGGAGACATAAAGGGATTTGGTGGGCCCAGAACCAGAAAATTGAGGGGGTCATAACCGGATCCAATCGTAAGAGAGAATTGCGGCCAGATCTGTATAGCAGTGAGTCATCGCAAGAGATTTGTGGCCAAATTTGTACTCATCTTCGATGTCGAACTCTGCACGCCAATTGAAGACATTGTTGTCGCGCTGATGCGTGACTTATTTATGCATTCATCCGGGTGGAATGACTAAAACACGTTAAAAATAAAATTATAGCGAGGTCGGTCCTGTGCATGCAAGGGGGCAATCGAATTGTGTATGGGTGTGTTGGCTAGAGCCGCAGCAATTTCTCTCGAGTGTATCGAGGCAGCTTGACAGTTATTCCGATGACCTTTGCGTAGGAGATAAAACGCTGGTCAACTATTAACCTGCACATGGGGTGTTGAAGCACAACATTCTTGCTGTTATAATCCTGCGGTATAAATCAATGTGCAGCCAGAGAGACCAATCCACATCATGATGGGGTCAATCCACGTAAGACAGAAGTAGCCATCGTAAATTCAGGCAGAGACGGAGCGAAGAACGCAGGCATTGAGGAGCCGAGATCAGTCACCACCAATTGCTCAGAATTTTGAGCCAAAATTTCACATTTAAGGAGACAAGGATTATTCATTCTATAAAAAAAAAAAAAAAGGCCGTGAAATTCAAATTGGAGGCCCAATTCCTTTGCAGCCATTTGTACTTCTGGGCGCTGGCAGCAGTTCAAAATTTGTGAAATGGCCGTTAAATTACCTCCAAATGGATTTGTTCAAGAGCAATAGGACATCTTGGTTCTCATCTCCAATTATGGATTCTTATGATAGCATTTTTAGAACAATCTAGTTCTGTAGGTTGCTGCAGATTCATAATCATATTGACAAACAAATTATTACTGTTATTACAGGCTTTAGAAGGTTAAGGAACAACTTTTTGCAACCAGTCAGCTTCAGATTACACGGACATTAGATACAGAACTGCATCAGACAGCACGTTTATCTCCCCGTTCACTTCGATATTATGGCTTAGGACTCGTGAATGGACTCTAAACAGTAAATTTACAGTTTGCAGAGACAGTGATTTTAGATACACCAGTATTGAATAGTGTTGGAAGAAAATATCAGTCTCTGTGTTGCATGCTGAAGATTGTCTGAGGGCTGAGAATCGTATTGAAGACTCAACACTGTGCACTAACCCAGGAATAAATAAGGTCAGTCACCTACAACAAGTTTGCTACCTAACAACTTGAAAATACTTCTCAAAGAAATTACACCCAAAACACACTCAGAAGAACAGTGACCACATCATTGGTCGAACCATGAAGGGACTTCTAAATAGATTGATGAAAATAAAAATAGACGTTGGTTCCTTAAACCACCATGCAACAGGAGACCAGAAAACAAAGGCAAACAGCAGACCTTTTTCAAGAGGAATTTATGCCATCCTTCAAAAGGGACAGCCAAAAGATTTGCAGGAAGGATTGGAGATCGGTCACAAAATTTTTGCACTTGGGACAGATCTGAAACACATGAAGATGTCATGGAGAGTTTTGTCCAAACTGGAAGAGTTTAATGAACTCCTGTCCACAATAGACCAAGAAGAAGGGAAGAAACTGATTTGGGCTCTAAAGTCTGCTATGCTTGCTCTTATACAGCCCAAATTCTTGGAAGAGCCTTGTGAAGGGGTCACACTTCCAGTTGCAGCTTGCCTCAGTAACATCATGAAATTGACCGCACCTATAGAGCCATATAATGATGTTATGAGAAGGATTATGAGGTTGATTGTAGGGACTTTTCAGGATTTGGACAATAGCACAAGCTCTACCTTCGGGAAGAAGCTTGAGATTCTATGGAGTATGGCCACAATCAAGACTTATGTCATCATATTTGACCTTGAGTGTGATGACCTGATTTTGCAGATGTTCCAATGCTTCTTCAGCATTAGGAGGCATCATCCGGATACTGTCATAACACACATGCAGTCCATCTTGTCATCATGTATGAGAGACCATGAGATCATTGGCTGAGAGTTGCAGACCCGGTTGTTGAGCATTTGGAGGAGAGAGCAGTTGGTCTCGCCTGCCGCTTATGAACTAGCCCAAGGGCTAGTTGAGCAGAACATTGAGTTTCTCAGGAGACAGTTGACCAGGGAGGAGCGGCTCCAGTTTGGTGGGTCAGGTAGCAGAAATGAGCTGAGGAGGAAGGGACTTTGCTTCATTTGCAAAGAACCTTGGGAGCCTGATCACTCATGTTTGAGAGATGCAGATGAGGTGGCGGAGGTAGAGCAGGTAGACGTTCCTTCTGTATGCCAGGATGAGGACTCTTCTTCAGATGAGTCCATGGGATCATATGAGGATGCTTCTGGGGAGCAAGAGCAGCCATGCAGAGATGATGATGACAGTAGACCAGAGCTGTGTTCTAGTGTGTAGGGTGAGCAGTCATGGGACTGTATAGGTGATACTCTGGATGATGAGTCACTTGTGACGATTCAGCCAGAGCAGCATATGATGGAGCCTGAGTCAGCAGAGGAGGATACTATGGACATCAGGCATGACATTTCCTTGGGTGAGATCCAGATGGGCACCCACATTGAGCCTATGATGGATATGCAGCTAACATTGGGGTCAGCCTTTGAGGAGGAGCAGTCAGATGCACAGACACCAGTTGCAGATCCATATCCTCTAGAGACGTTGGAGGTCGATGGGATAGTTCTGCAGGGAGCTAGGGGACAGCAGGAGTTTTACATTCCCGATGAGAGGGATGAGTTGTTGGAGATGGTGGAGCATCCATCTTTGGGCCGACACATTGATGAGGTACAGACAGATGTACATACAGTCGGCTGGGCTGCAGCACTTTCGATGAGTAGTACTCTCCAGGAGTACATCGATGGGGCTTGCAGCATGTCTTGCCCACTTTGGCCCACTATAGAGAGAGGGGCTTCCTTCTACAGGCAGTTTCCATTGGTAGACAGGGCAGAGCAGTGGGAGTTGATTACGGGTTGGCGACAACACCCTGGGCATGTTCCATGTGTAGTTGTTGCTACATTGGATTCTTCTTCCAGGATGGACTAGCGGGAGATCATGAGTTGGTACCCTCTTGATGGTACGGTATTTTTCGTGGGGAGCACATCAGAGCAGGGGCCCTTAGACATAGTAGATGTTACAGATTCCAGTTGGCAGGAGGGCACCGGTTGTCGTTACTTCAGGACTCCTTCCCGATTTCAGGAGAGGATCAGCATGGGATTGAGCCAGGAGTTGGATTGGAGAGAGGTGATGAGTTGGTATGCAGTTGGTGGCGCAGCATATGCAGTTACAGATACAGCACAGCAGGAGCCCGGGAGCATTGATGCTTGTTGGTGGTCTTCACCTCTGAGAGCATCAGCTATAGCCAGAGACAGTGCGCAGCTTGAGCCGTGGGACTTGGGCGATGATTGGCCATGGTGGCATTGGGATCCGGGAGGATTGTTTGTTGACTGGGACAGAGAGAGATCAGTTTGGGATCCCGGCATTGAGGGATCTATTCCGAGAGGTTTGACACAGGTGCATAGCAGCACCCAGAGGTTGGTATGGGATCCAGGCATTGGGTCTGAGATGCAGCGGGCCAACAGAGTGGCCCACATATTTCGATTGCTTGAGGGCAAGAAATCTTGGGGCGGGAGGTCTGTAATTTTCCCATTTTTTGTATCACCCATGACAGGGCTAGGAGGGACTTCTAGAGTTAGGAGCAGACAGGTCACATGTACAGATTGGTGCTATCAGTGGACTCAGGACCTTTTCGGAGGAGTTTTGAGGAGTTTTCATGGTGTTCGGAGGCATTCGCTTGATATAATCCATCATCCAAGCAGTTTGGTTTTTGTTCCGATGCATTTCGATAACTTTCGGAATTTTGAGTTATTTATGGGCTTAACTCAGCTGATTATGCTCAAGGTGGCATTCCGGGAGGAATACACGATGGAACACCCTAGTGTAATAGCTCATTGGAACCAGGACGAGGAGACCTACACGATGGGACAGTTAGACACAGATTTCAGTGATCGGAGGAGGCATGGTAGCTGATTTACCCTTTTCTGCATTAAAAAGGAATATTTTATAATATTTTAATAAAAGGGAAAAGTGCTCCATGAATAAAATAATAATAAAATAATGCTCTAGAAGGCTCCAAGGGATCTATAAAAGAAAGGGAGGAGGCCATTGGGAGACATCTTTGGAGTAGATCATTTGCTTGTGTATGAGAGGTTTGAGGACGTGGTTCTCTACTTCATGCAGTAGCCCCAGGACGGAAACCCTCAGGTGATTTGTGAGTATTGGACGGAAACCCAATACTTTTGAGGAGACTTCACTTAGGAGTTTCACAGAGCTTCAGAGTTTGGTGTGAGGATCATTCAGATCTTCAACTTGGGCTTCATCATTTTCAGTGGGTTCAGTGTCAGCTGTTGCCGGAGGGAGAGTGTAGCAGTTCAGTTTGTGGCCAGCGCCGTTCAGCAACGTATCTTGGTGGCCAGTTTTCTATCTCAGCTCTTCCTGGGTCAGATCTATATGTAAACCCCTGTTTATTATCTATAATAAAAGCTAAGATTTTTCTTCTGTTCTATATGGTATTGGATTGCAGTGTTTCCTGTCTTTTTATTTTACATGGCAATCTTCTGTTGAGTGAATGTTTATTTTACGGAAAATTGTGGTATTCAGTATTTTTCTGCATTTTTAGTTAAAATATCCCATCCGGAATATTACAAGGTGCTATACTCATGTTACAGTAACTTCTTCAGATAAATTTCTGAAGCTCAAGTGCAAGACCCACTGTGTAATTAGGAGAGGGCCATTGTCACATCTCCAACCTTCTTCCTCTAGCTCAAGGGGGGTTCTCCTACCAGATCTTAGGGATCGAATGGCCCAGTCAAACCAAGTCAAGAGACCCATAAAGATTCTACTTCTATTACCAACAATCAAAGGATTGAACAATTAGGGTCTAAGGTGGAAGATAGGATTTCTAGGGTTCTTAAGGTAATTTCCATATTTGAGTTCAAAGGGTAGATCCACAAGCATGCACAATCAAGGAATCACAAGATTATTTCAGAGAGTAAACCCCAACAAAACATAATAAAGGATTTATAAAAGAAACAGGTGATGTAGAATAGAAGATCGGTACATACAATCTGCAAAGATGGATAAGGGAGTGAGCTTACAATTAGCTCATTTTCAAAAGAGCTCGATGAAGGGCTTGTTCAAGAGGGAAAATGAGATAAAAATACCAGCAAGTGGCAACACTTTGGTGACTATTTAATAACCATCAACATAAACACAACCAAGATGAAGAAAGAACACTTACTTGGATCACCATGCACCCATTCTCTCTGCCACGTTTGTAGTGTCAGGCTATCTTCGCCACATGACCTTCGTAGAATGTATAGCTATAGTCACTCACTACACAAAGCAGATCAATACAATTGAGTATGAGACCATAGATTAAACATATAATAAATTAAATAACAAGCAAATGGAGTGATAAATTAGCCTACATAATTTTAAGAAGTGCACTACATATAGGTAAGATGATTGACCTTTATTTATGAGCTATGACCTTTATCTCATCTCTTTCATTTTCTCTTCCTGCTGCCTTCCTTTCCTTTCCCACCCAACAAACCAAACCAAGACCAAACTTCAAAAAATGAAGAAAAATGCAAAACAAAGGAAATCAAGTACAACACAAGACAAACAACACAAAGCATGGCCATGCTCGAACTCAACAAAACAAAAAAATTGCAGACAACAACAAACAAAAAATTGAAAACACCCCCTCTGCACATTATCTTTCTTGTAGTGTGTTGTTCTGTACTGAAAGGAAAAATGAGCGTTGAATTAGGCTAAAATACATACAGATGGTAAGGGTAAACATATTTCAAAACCAATAATTATTCATAATAGGAAATGTACCTCCCTTAGAGTTTGTTTTATAAAGATGGATAGTCCATTTTGTATTCCATTTACTGGCGCAGACAAGAACACACCATCTACAACATATACATAATAAAACATTGGAATCATTATAAGTTAAATTGGATAGTCAAACACAATAATTATTCCTAATAGGAAACGTACCTCTCTTTGAGTTTGTTATATAAAGGGAGATAGTCCATTTTGTATTTTGCATGCTTGTGCTCATCCGAACAGGCCATCTGCAGTGGAAACATACCTCTCTTTGAGTTTTTTATATAAAGGGAGATAGTCCATTTTGTATTTTGCATGCTTGTGCTCATCAGAACAGGCCATCTGATGTGGATACACAATAAAATATTAAAATTGTAATACGGCTTAAACTAGAGAGTTGAAGGCATGAACATGCCATCAACTTACTTCAAGTACATTTATATTCCATGCTATATCTCATTCCTAATAGGAAACATACCTCTCTTTGAGTTTGTTATATAAAGGGAGATAGTCCATTTTGTATTTTGCATGGTTGTGCTCATCAGAACAGGCCACTGCAGTGGAAACATACCTCTCTTTGAGTTTGTTATATGAAGGGAGATAGTCCATTATGTATTTTGCATGCTTGTGCTCATCAGAACAGGCCATCTGCAGCGGATACACAATCAAATATTAAAATTGTAATACAGCTTAAACTAAAGAGTTGAAGGCATGAACTTGACATCAACTTACTTCAAGTACATTTATATTCCATGCTATATCTTAGACAATATAGGATAAAATAAGATAAGATAATTCTATTAATCTCCAACAAATGACCACAAAAGTAGGTCAATGGAACTAATGGCTAAAGGATACATCCAGTACAAGTACAATGTGGGAGTGCAAATGCAACTCCTAGAAAATTCCAAAGCTAAATCTAGGACAAAATGAAGTAAAGAAGGATACAAAAATAGGACAACCTCATAAACAAGTACATAACCAAATCGAGTCCATTTATAAATTTTCTAAACTAAAAGTACTTCTACTAGGAATAATATAATCAATGTTTTAATAAGAGCGATCAATTTTACAATCAATGTTTTAATAAGAGCGATCTTTTTTGTAACGAGGGAGCTAACCATATTTAAACATACGGAACACCCAAAATCCTAGAATGCAATGGCCTTGACCACATGTAAGCATCGTCATCTATTAGCACAATGTTTGTTTGGTTGAAGGGTCAGAATGCTTGCTGGCTTTCTTGAACCTCTTCAGAATTTCCATGGCATATCTCCCTTGCCCTAGGAATATTTCTCCATTCTTCTACCATACCTCTAATCCTAGAAAATAATGCATCAACCCCAAGTCCTTCATGTCGAATTCTTCTTCTAGATTCCTCTTGCAGTCCTTTATGAGCCTAGATGATCCTGTAAGGAACAGGTCATCTACATATAGTACCAAAACTAGAGGCTCATTCTCTACTAATAGACTATGTCACAAGGTTCGTCGAACTTTAACCTTGAGGTTCAAATTTTGGCGAACCTTAAAAATATTTTGAGGTTTGGCGAACCTCATTGAACCTCATAGCCATTGACCAAGTCCACAGATCAAAACTCATAACTACATGTCACAACTCAAGCTTGTAATTTATCCTTGCAGTTTCCATGTCCGTGATAGCATTTTTTATTTTTATTGATGTTAATTTCTTACTATTTTATCCTATAATTCATTTTAAATTAATATATGTATATATATATATAGATGAACCTAATGGCGAACCTCATCCGGACCTCATCAAAAAATTCGAACTCAAATCGAACCCGAACCATGTAACATTGCTAATAGATAGCAATTTGAGTAGGCCTAACAAAGAAGAACATGTGTTAGTCTCCTTGCAAGTCACATGCTCAATTCTAGAGGGGGGTAGGTAATGCACATGTGAAAATGGTGTTTTTTGTGAATATTTGAATGGAATTTGAAAGGTACGAACAAATTAAATATCATTCTTGCAACTTACAAACTAGAATTGAAAGAATTTTATTTCTTGTATGGATCTTTAATCAACAACAATAAAGTAGGCACCCCAAAGAACAAATGTTAATTTCCTTTCCCCATTTTTAAATGCAACTTACAAACTAGAAATGAAAGAATTTTATTTCTTGGAAGGCTCTTTAATCAACAACAATAAAGTAGGCACCCCAATGAAAAAATGTTAATTTCCTTTCCCCATTTTTAAAATGACACAAACATAGTATTATCTAGTAAACTCTGGTTAGTTCCCCTCTCTGTAAAAGCAAAACTATTAATAATAAATGTTTTCTAAGCCTAAAATTATTATGAATGATAAATGTGAAAGCTTAACTAGAAAATAATCAAATTATTAGAAGAGAATATGATTATTCTTAAATTAATCATATTATCTATTTTTTTAGTTAAACCTTGATAAATTAAATATATTTCAGTTTTTTAGATATTTTTATTAATATTTTATGAGGATTTAAGGCTATGATTGAAAAATGTTGTGGATATTTATGTGGTGATGGCAAGGTACTAACAAATCTCGTTCTTAGGGATTGCAAACTAGAAAAGAATGAATTGTATTTCTTGTAAAGCTCTTTAAACAACGACAATAAGGTAGGCCCCAAAGAACAAATGTTAATTCCATTTCTCCAATTTTACAATCATATGAACATAGTATTAGATAGTAAACAATTGTTAGTTTCCTTCTCCACAAAAACAAAAGTTATCCAAGCCAAAAATAATCTCGAAGAAAAATAAATGGGAGAGTTTAACTAGTATATAAACAAAATATTAAAGTAGACTATCAATAAAATCTTAAATTAATAATCTTATCTATTTTTTAGTTAAATCATGATAAATAAATTATATTTAAATATTTTAGTTACTTTATCATTATTTAATTCAAACCAGTACGAGGATTTAAATACATGATCACAAAAGGTTGTAATTTCAATCTTTAAAACAAGTCATTTCAAGAACACAAATTTTTGAAATGGCAATAAAATAAACACAAATATGACATATCAAAAATAAAAATTCATGAAGGTACTTGTCAAGTTGGAAACTATGCTTTAAATAACCAACTAAGGTGTGTGATATTTCAAGGTGTTGGGCACTTCATATGTAACCCCTTGGAATTCAAATTCCATTGAAATAATAATTTTCCTAGTTCTAAATGATGTGGAATTTTTGATGCATATAAGGAATTAAAATAGTTCAATCTATCATATGATTAAGCTTCAAAATTGTGTCTCAGGTTGTTGAGGGCATAGAATTCCCTTTAGCTCTCTAAACTTGACTCATAAAAAATAAGTTTCAGAATGATTTTTTGGGTACATCATCCTTCTTAATATACTAAACTAGCATATTGTTGGAGAAGTGATTTCTTAGATCCATATCCTTCTTAGGGCATAGAATGCTCTTTAGCTCTCTAAATTTGACTCATAAAAAGTAAGTTTCACAATGATTTTTTGGGTACATCATCCTTCTTAATCTACTAAACTAGCAAATTGTTAGAGAAGTGATTTCTTAGATCCATATCCTTCTTAATCGATCCAATTAGAGGATCAAATTTGCCTTATTAATTGCTAAATGAAAATGACATGGCATATAAGATTTAATAAGTTCCTTTAGCTTACATTGAGTTGCGGAATTATAAATACTCTACAACATATTTGACCATTTGTTTTATAAGTTATGATCATAATACCGATACTAATATCTTTTCATGAGAAAATTCTCTGCAACCTATTTGGCTATTGGTTTCATAAATTATGCCCAGAACATGATTCATAATATGTTTTCACGATGAAATGAATGAAGAATCATTCTATAACAATTATAGAATTTCATAAAAAGAAAAATACAACGATCATAACTCTCATAAAGCTTGGCTACTAACACATATTCACAAAGAACATATGCAATTTAGATAATTTGTCATAAATCCTAAACAATGTTTAAAGCAATTTATGAGATACAACAAAATGAATATACAATATATAGTTTGGTAAATATTTAGTTAAAATGTGATATGATAATGAGTTCCAAAAGATGAAAGGACATGGAAAAGATGAGCAAAATGGGTTCATTATGAACTCATCCACGATAATTTAAGAATGAATTGAAAAAACGAATATGGCTCGTTAATCTTTCTATAAGTTTTTGGTTTTCAATCAACCCTATGGACCAAGGGTTTTGTTTGGAGTGCTATCCTATTTTTTATGTTAAGAGTTTAAATATAAGATAATGTAATATAGACTAAGGTAGGATATTTATTTTATTTACTTTTAATGTCTATTTTAAATAAAATTATATTCCATGTTTTAATTGTGTTTAAACTTGTAAATTAAATTAAATATATTTTTACATATTTATATTTCACATTATAACTATAATTGTATTTAAATTTATAAATTAAGTAATATGCATTTTTGTGATAAATTGTAAATTTTGAATTAAGTTAATTTTGTAACTAAATGATGTAGCTTTTTATTAATTTAGGCATAAAAATAATAATAATTCACAAATTAACCAAATAAATATTACATCTTTTATATTAAAAAAAATATTTTTTTCATCATTTAAAAGGTATTAGTTTAAAATTTGCATTTCTTTTTTTTGTGACATAAATATTTTGTATTGCTTGAAAATAAGGAATACATATTAGGTCACTAAAATTTGATCCGGTCGATCACCATGAAGAGTTAACCAAATCTGGTTGGTCACTAGGCCCAAAAAAACATTCTTTTCAAAAGAGAAAAAAACAAGGTTTTTCTTATAGTTTCAAAAACCAAAAAACATAAACTAGAAAACGAGACCACCTGAGCCCTTTTTAGACCGAAAAAATAAAAAATTAAAACATAGAGAAATAAGGACATGAAACAAATAGAAAAATCAAGAGGATTTGTTTGAATTAGTAGCTTCTGGTATGGTCTCCTTATTGTTGCTCAATAGCAACTTGACTCAGGAGGGATGCCCATATGTTTCTCAATGCGACCCAACCTTTGATCCAGAGTTATCAATTGTCATTGCATGCGATCAAAAGAGAGGAGAATGTCATCTCTACTCTCATTTATAGCACGTGGCCTTGTGGGATGGCGACAACCCTCCTCCCACCCTCTCTCGATCCAAGCACCCCATCTATTTTGATCCATGGTCCAACATTATTGCTTAAGGGAAGAGTCTTCAAAATATTTCCAGGATGAAGAGATCAAAGAGGTAAATGTGACACACTCCTGATTGGATAGCTTTTCCACAATTTTGTTTCTATTTATTTTGATGTAAGTAGGGATGATCACAAGAATGTAAATAAGGAATGAAGCAATTCAAATGATTAGACCTTCAAGTATCTAGTTGTGAGAAATTTTGTTGATTAGGGTTCCATGTAGGATCTTACAGCTGATGTTTTTGACAAGTTGTGAGTCTCACTCCATTAGAAGTTTAGAGAAACCTTGAGTCTGGAAAATTAATAACCCTTCTTCCAACGATTTTAATTTTGATGCATTACTTTTGTTGAATCCTAGGAACATGAATATATGTAAATAGGAGATCCTAAGTGATCTCATAAAATAACTCCAAATCTTGCCACGTTTGAGTTTCCTTTAGAAGCTTTGTCCAAATTGAGCTTCAAAAAATTTAAGGGAGGAGTCCTATAGAAGGAATGGGAGTGGTACCTGGGTGGAGAGAGGAGAGAAATGGGACCCCTTGGATATGTTTAAAGGAAGACATGGGAGTGGGCTTTGATGCACTTATGTATTCACGAAACCATTTAATATGGTCTATCTAGGTGCAGTTGATCCTTTCCCAATGATGAAAAACTCCTAGCTTTCCACCATTAGATCCAACCCATTTTTTTTTAAGAAATGGATAGAGAAGGTTATATTAATAAAGTTGGGTTTCAACCCAAAACCATTACAATTTTCTTGTTATTCCAACTTGGATTGGCTTCTCATTATCCTTAAAGAGTTTTTTTTCTTCTTTTTTCCAACTTCGTTCCATCCCAAGTTTTTTGGTGAATATGTACTATCACCATTCTTTAAATAATATCTATTGGATATTGCATTGTTTTTCCCCAATGAAGAGTCTTCTGCATCAACCTATTCATCCCAAGAGGGATATTTTTCAATCTTGGTTTTTGATGAAACATTCTCAAATGCAATGTCCTTAGAGGCACAAATATTTCCCTTATCCTCAAATGGAAGAGCATCCCCCAAAGCCATTTTTCTATAAGTATTATTCGATGACGTATTTGGAGATATTAAATTTCCTATGTTATCAAGAACCTCTGCACCATTGCCAAACTTAATTTGATTTTTTGATGAAATTCATTGGTCTTTAGAGGGATCTGATATGATTTCTGATTTTTATTTACCTTTTATAGATTTGTTTCATTACAAATAGCTCGGGGCAAATCCTTTTTAAAAATTGTTTAATGGTCTAATTTGGCACCATCCCACCATCTTGGTTTAAGATTGTTTTTCATGGATTTTCGTAGTCTAACTTTTGCACCCAATGATAGTCAGGACCAGTTAACTTAATTTCAACTGGTAATCATTTTTTGAAATCCATCTCCACACATATGCGTGCATATGTGGGATTTAAGTAATATTTAGTATCATCACATCAACTATAATTTTTTCCTAGGGCATTACCAATTGTTGTCAAAGATGCAATATTCCACATATGCAAAGGAAGGTTGGGGAGACTTACCCGAACAGAGAAGTAGATATAGATGCCAAAATAGGGTTGAAGGAGGGATAAAAGAATTGCAAATAAAGCCCTGCACTACCCTAGAACGACAGACTAGAATCATAGATCATCACACAGCCTTTAGGGCTATTAAATACTACATCAAAGAAGCCTCTAGTTAGAGGATAAATATTCAATTAATCTGAAATTAAGGGCTTCTAATGATCATAAATCCACGAATGAAGATAAACTAGTTGCAACCAAATTCCATTAAATCTACAAATCAAACCATCCTCCGAAAATAACTTCACCTCACTTAGAGATTCAGCCTCCAAAGGTATTTGAGTCGATTGGGCTTCCTAGACATACAAACTAGAGAAGGAGGGACTCGAAACATATTTCACTACGTCATGGAAGGAAAGGGGATTACCCATTGTGACATTACTGGATCTAGTGGACAATTTCTCCATTGTCGAAGAAGGTGGAGGGGGAGGATTCAAAGAGGAAGCAAAACCATTTTCATAAAAGGAATTGATGATGGAGGGTGAATGCAGACTGACCGCCAAGGAGAAACACTGAGTCACATGTTTGACAGAAGAATTAAAACCAGACATTGGGGAGCCCTAAAGAGAGTTGAATCATCCACAGGGGGTGAGACAAAAGATGATGAACACCCCATGGTGGATAGAACCTAAGAATAAAAACTTGAAACAACTATATAAGGAATCAAAACTGCATTGTGTGAGGAAATCTCCATTCAAACCATCCTCCGAAAATAGATTCAGCCTCCAAAGGTATTTGAGTCGATTGGGCTTCCTAGACATACAAACTAGAGAAGGAGGGACCCGAAACATATTTCACTACGTCATGGAAGGAAAGGGGATTACCCATTGTGACATTACTGGATCTAGTGGACAATTTCTCCATTGTCGAAGAAGGTGGAGGGGGAGGATTCAAAGAGGAAGCAAAACCCTTTTCATAAAAGGAATTGATGATGGAGGGTGAATGCAGACTGGCCGCCAAGGAGAAACACTGAGTCCCCTGTTTGACAGAAGAATTAAAACCAGACATTGGGGAGCCCTAAAGAGAGTTGAATCATCCATAGGGGGTGAGACAAAAGAGGATGAACACCCCATGGTGGATAGAACCTAAGAATAAAAACTTGAAACAACTATATAAGGAATCAAAACTGCATTGTGTGAGGAAATCTCCATTAGGCGAGATTAGCAAGATAGGTAGAGGAGAGGAAGATTGCTAGGACCGAACCCTAGTCACCACAATAGCGCCTTTGCACGCAAGAGCTATTTTAATTTAAAATTTTCATTATTATTTTTTAAAGGATAGTTATATATTGCATTAAAATATTCCGGTTTAAAAGACAGAACCTTATACATCTTGAACCAATTTTTTTTTGCTAATATCCAAAAAATCTTGAGAAGGATGGACACAATTTACATCCCATATACATACAACTATTATAAACTTGTTTTCTTCATACAAACTCCAAAAGAACCTAAAAGCACCATGTATTTGCATAACATGATAAAAACAAGTAAAATATAACTATGCCACTACATTTTCCCTGTAACAGAATTGAACTAAAATTTGTTTACTTCTGGCTTAGGCTGAGAATGAGGGGACGCCTGGCCAACAATAGTCCTTGTGCCATTTTCCTCATGCAAACTAAGTTTCCATTTCTTTGTGGAAACATTTCCTTGAATGCGCCATTACGAGCCTCATCGACATTGAATTTCATTACTATAGTCAAACTATCCATGTGAAAGCTCAACATTTCAGTCACAACTTGCAGTCTATCAATCTTGACTTCCATAATGCACATTTTCTTATTTAAAAGCTCAAAATGAGCCCGCAACTAAGACAAAATTGTCTTTGAATGCTTTGAAACCAAAGAGTTGAGGAATTCCATAGCACCTGCTATTTGCACTAAAAAGATGTTGATATCTTCTTCTCCAGCACTAGAATATTGCTCCATGAAATTGATCCCACTCCAAACCTACTGTCTATCTTGGAAAATTATGGCTCTACCCATCAACTTTGTGCTTTTAGAGTCTCTCTAACGCTTTATATAAACAATTAAGCCAACTCTCCTTGATTTGAGATCTTTGACTTTGCCATTAATGTTGCATTGAACTACATGCACAAATTAATTAATGAAATCCAAAACCGTTATGGAAATGTTGTTGTTTGGAGCAAAATCTGTTGAGGGAAAGGATCTCATGCATGTATTTTGCATTTTGAATGAAGGAACGAATGCTTCACACATTCTAACTAATATATTAATCGCTAAATCCCTTCTACACATGTCCTCTAACCAACGAAGCATGAAGAATACTTCCTAAGTGGTTAAACAGACTCATCCCTCAATGTCAAGGAGTGGTTGCCACAACGCAGAGGAATTTATATCGATTAATATGATATCTAAATAATCCTTAACGGGGAGAAATGATGAGACCCATCACATTATCCAAAAATTATTCCCAATAAATAACTGAAGCAATATGGTTCTTATTATATTTTTCATGGAATTGATTTCTTAATCATATTCCATTCATCAACCTTCAAAACAACTTAATCTAATAGAAATCCTTGATTGGTTAGAAAATCTTCCACCATGCTAAGATTTCTCTTGACATGGAAGAGATCAATCAAATCAAATTTATCTAGAATAAGCTTAATATGATGCAAAATATGGGCTAAGGTTTGCTCAATATTCCCTTTTACTTTACTCACCTATTTAGTAATAATCATTGTGTGACAAAAAAACCATTAGGTGAAAAATTCCCTTAAAGAGGGCCAAATCAAAGCCTTGCCACAAAGCTAGATTTTAGGGGTGACTATTTGTAGAAATCCGTAAACCCTAAGAAAATTGAATATAGAAAGCTAGATATTAGGGGTGACTATTTGTAGAGATCCCTAAACCCTAGGAAAATTGAATATCCATTTCTTCTTTGGGTGAAATATAACGATTCTAGCCTCTCCAAATTTTAAATTTTCCATTATTATTAATATAAAAATATATATATATTTTATTCTAATGTTGACATATAATATAATTGCATAAAATAGAAAAGTATTGCATGGTATCTTACTCTTACCAAAAAAGTTAGAAAATATATAATGAATAATTAAACTTAATATACACAAGTAAAGAGTGTTTTTGTCAAACACTAACTAAAAAATAATAATATTTAGGCATATAATGTGTAAAGGAGGTTGAGCTACCTTAAAAACAAAGGAGATTTGAATATTTTGAAAAGCAAGTTCATATTAGAAGTTATAATTGTAAATTAGGTGTTGACACAATCATAATGGAATGTATGTATACCATCTCATATATATTGGTTAGTGAAACTTTGTACAACTATTTACATATAATATGTTAATAAATATACAAAATATTAATACATTTATATTATTTTCATTAATATATAAAATATTGTTGAAAATATTCATATTATTAGGTTTTTTATTACTCACAGTCTTTTTTTTCAATAAATTGCTTTTTAAGTTTTGACTTTTCTTATTTTTTCATTTTGGTTTTTTCATTTTCAAATTAATTATGCAATCAGATTTAATTTTTTTATCAACGATAAAATTTTAATGTATCTTTAAAATAAAAATATTTATTTAATATTTTAAATTCACAAATAGATAAATATATAAGTAAAATATAATTAATACAAAATCAATAATAAATTAATAATTATTTTAATCTTTATTTTCAAAATAATAATAATAATAATAATATATTTAATTAATATAAATAATAAAAGTTTTTATAATGTAATAGATATATATCATTTTAAGATTCAACGTCATTACTCTATCTTATTAGAGTCATTACTCTTCCTTATCTCCCTGAATGCAATTAGACACGATACCTTGGTTGTGTACTGTTATTATTTGTTGCTAATGGGGATAATGGATTAGTGTCATAATTTTAAGCTTCAGATCATTGCTCATCACTCAATCTTTTTAACTGAAGAATAGGTTAAATCTTTTCCGGCGTGGGGTATGTGTTGTCTGCTACAGAGACTTCAAGGCAGGTCGGTATCCAATCCGTTTTATTTTTCCCTGTCACATATTTCAGCTTTTCCAGAAAACTTAAAAGCCTGTTTGGTTTCTTGTTTTGATAAAATATGGACATATTTGCCTAAATATTTTCAAAATTTTGTGGTAGACTTTTATTGGGCTTAATTTATTGATTAATAAATTTTAATTTCATTGCATTTATTTTCAAGTAGAATAAAAATTAAATTTTTAATTTTATAATAATAAATTTTTAATTAAAGTTGTTTATAAGTTAATTTAAATGTTATTATTTTTATTTTTATTTTTGTCTTTTTAATGTTCATAATTTTTTAACTAAATTTGTTTTTAGATGATTGTAAAAGTTATTATTTACTATTATTAAATAGATAAAAAATGATTATATAGGTATTTATTGTCATATTAAATGTAAGTGTCAAATTAGAAGAGAATTTGAGATAAAAAATTTAACTAAAGATTTTATAAATTTCAGAATATTGGAAAGTCATTATGTATTAGAAAGATAAATAAAAAATTTGATAAAAGGCAGAAATATTTATTTTTTAAATTATATTTAAAAAATAATTAATTATTATCAAAATATTAGTAATAAAATGAAAAAAAATCATATTAAATAGAAAAATCTCAAATAACTTTTGAGAAAATGTTAATTATTTATCATAGACAAAATTATAATGAAATAATTTTAGCATAGAAATTTCCACAATGAATAAATTGTTGTTGATGAGAACTTTTAGAGCACTATGTGTTAAGATCGTTATTATGTCCAACTTTTAAGGTGAACTCTTCATCCATCTTTAAGAACTTGACCTTAACTAATCATAAGAGTGAAGGGTTTACCAGAAATTTTGTGCATAATAAACCGTTCTCTATAAGTCTCCATGAACAACTATACTAAAATATATATATATATTTTTAAGAGGGAACTAAGCAACCTCCCTGCGAATATGTAATAGTCTGCAAGCCACATATACCGGTAACTCATAACTTTGCAAGGACACAGGCGTCCAGCAATGGGGACATCTATCCCTCTAGCTTGGTCATTGACGAGCAATTGACAACCCTACCCCTCGCAAATTTTGAACATGTGACCTCCCAGGAGAAATCACAAGTTCTTAACCATTGAGCCCGCTTAGGTTGCCTAAAAGGTCGTGGGCTTGACCCAGATCAGTTAATCTTTCGCGGCGAGCCACGCCCTCACTCAAGGTCGAGCACAGGACCTGTCCATCTTTACGAGAGCAACCTTACCACTATGCCGCCTCCACAAACCTTAACTATAGTGAAATAATATTACTCTGCGCTCGAGGTAAGTAAGAGGGCAAGTATTCACTTTTGCCAAATACTTCAAGATCTTGGACTATTAACCTGTTTCCAGTTAAAATATAACTAGCTCTTTACTAAACAAAACTGTTTTAAAGCATCATAAAACCTTATCTATCATTATTATTATTTTTTTTAATATTCGTAGCAACTTATTTTTTCAAAATAACCATGAAACTATTATTTATATATTATATTTAATTTATCGCCCATCACTACTATTTCTTTTAAATAATAAGTTTTTAAAAATAACCTGTTCCTCCTTTTATGTATTTCTTTTCTATTCTCATTTTTGTTTTGAGCCAACCTTAACTTCTCATATTAACCCCTGTTTTGACTACTATTACCATCACTACCCGAGAGTCCAAACACAGTTATCATCACTACGAGAGAACCCAAACCCGCCACCATTACTAGGTAGAACCCATAATTTGAAATACCTTATTAGTTTACTCATAATTATTTACATGGTAGGCTTGGGATTTGGCATACTTTTGTAATGGAGTGGTTTACTTATTTAACAGAATAGTTTGTATGGCAGTTTTTTTTGTTGGGATTAGGTAAAAGTAATTTCAAAAAAATCAGTTAATTGAAATGTTTAAATTATATTTTTTTATGGTGGAAAATTTTAGAACACCCAAAATACTGAAGTTTAACCTTTATAATTTTGGTTTTCAAAAATCTTTAAGTTTAACCTTTATAATTTTGGTTTTCAAAAATCTTTACCAAAATTAATGTAGCTGTAATTCTTCTCACTTCAAAGTATAGATATTTAACGAACTCGGTGGATTTCGCGTACGTACGTACTCTCCAGATAGGGTATAATCAGTAATTAATTCCTATAGGCGACGCGGAATGATTCTGCCTTGCGGTGGAGAGGTAGGGACATTTATAATAATATTACTTGATACTGACAAGGTATCAAATCAAAGAAATTTGTACACTCAAGCATATATTTGTTCCATATAGGCTTTAGATTTCCCACTCACGCAAACATACAGATGATATTCAGATTGGAATTAGAATGGTAATGAGAGAGATAAAAGGATTTTTTTAAATGAGAGATTGAGATTCTCACAATTGGGATTAACGCTGGTCATGAGGTATTAATGCTTTTTATATTGCAATGAATTACTAAAAAAAAAAAAAGTTTATAATAATTTAAATTTAAAATTATTGTTGTAATAATTTTTTTTATTTACTTAAAAATAATAATAATAATTATTTATTAGTATAGATTTATTTTAAGTAGGAATTTAATATAAATATTTAAATGTATTTTGAATGTTATATAGAATATATATAAGACTAAATAAACATTTTAACCATTATATATATATATATATATATATATATATATATATATATATAATTGACATTAAAATATGTTACATAATATGTACAAATAGACATTTTATCAATTAGCATAACAAACTTACACATCTCCCAATTCTGTGTTGTAAAATGAGCTTATCAACACAATAAATGTGAATTGATTTATCACCATCATATAAAAAAAATTATTTAATTTAAAATAATTTTATATTTTTAATTATTTCTTCATAAAATCAAAATGTTATATTTATATAAAAATTAAAATAATTTTTTATAAATTTATTTCTAATTTTAAAAAATGAAATTAATTATTTATTAACTAGCTTTTTTTATTTTGTTTACATATTTAAAAAGTTGAACATAATTTGATGATGCTTCCAATATTAAAAAGGAAGAATAAACCATAAAGAAGTAAAACCAAATAATTAAGAAAGAAAAATAAACTATAACCAATTAAAACCAAATAATATATTGCTTGAATTTGTTATTATACTTGATTTGATGTTTTTCCCTTTGTGACTTGAATGGATGTGGGACAATGATCTTGGAAGCTAGTGAAGCAAATTATTCATTCATTATAATTGTGATTTAATCTTTTGAAGTAGTTTTTTATTTTTTTTTGTGATGTGAGACATGGTAGTTGTCAATGTTTTACTTGGATGTCACATTTGTGTGTCTCTCCATGTTGAATCTTCATGATTTCTATAATTTCTCTTTCTTAGATGCTTCAAAGGTTCATTTGTTTGAGTCTTCAATATCTCCTTTTGTCTAAGGTGTAGATGTATTTTTAGACATTATTCCTTAAACCATTGTTCCTTTTCTTATTGATTGTTATTATACAATATGAAAATCATTCCAAGACCTGCAAGCACTTGAATAATCTCTCAATTTTACCTTATTTGCTTCAAAGAATAGTTTGACATCATTACATAATACACACTCTCTCAATATTTTTAATCAAATGTGAGGTTTCCGGCTTAGAAATATGAAACATAAAATGAAGAATACACTCCAGATTTTGCAGTGATGGTATGTGGTTTGAAGTGGTTAAATTTTATTGGTGGTAAATCCTTTGTTACAGTGTTATAGGTACACTCTTTTTTTTGGAAAACCTAAAAGGTTCATTGTTTGTCTTGTTATGAAATTGAAAATCAAGAAATTATGATCACACACACTAAGTGTAGACACTTTTAGACATGATTATGTTTTATCATTAATTATGGATTATCCATTATGCAGATTGTTCATTGCAGATGGGAGTGTAAAAGAGAAATGAAGGATTCAAATGGATCTATGGTGTATCCATGGTGAAAAGTCTCTCATTTTTTCCTTTCTTTCAATGTTTATAACCACATTGAATTGTTTCATAAATTAACTTTATTACACAACACGCCCTTTCAATCTTGGTTTGCAGGTTGGAAAGAAAAATATAAAATGAAGAATGCACTTTTTTGTGAGTCAAGGATGTGGCATGTGATGTAATGGGGCTCATATTGTCAATGGCGGGGCATCACCATAGTGTTCGTGTTGAGGTATATAGGTACATGTTCCACACTTTTTCCTTTTTCTCTTGCATGCTTTGGAAAACCTTATACCTTTGCTTTAGATTTTAAAGAAAAGATCTAGTTTCAATGTTCTATGAAATAACAAAAATGGATAAATATTATATACACAGAAAGTATATCATCATTATTTTAGTTCGCAAAAAATTACACAAATAATATGTTTTTCTTGGATCAATTTTATTTTTGTAAGCGATATCTTAAAATTACAGGACTATATCATAGGAAAGAATGGATAGTACTTAGCACCAAGAATTTTATGTTGGTTTTAAACTACAAAATTTTAGTATTTTTTGTAAATATAATAACCACAAATAGTCATACACCATAGAGTAAGATAATCCATTTTCTTAGATGTTTCATAATTTTAAACTTAGATGATGATTTTTATTATGGCACATGTATCACATGTCTACATTCAAGATGCCACATGCATCTAGATTCAAGATGGTAAATGCCTAATCCCAACCAAGGGTTGTAGATTTTGTTATCACAAAAACTCTCACTTCTTGAAGCACAATCATGGCTTTGGTGTAATTAATAGGGAGGCCATTGTAACCTCACCAACCTTTTTCTACACTTTAGGCTAGCTCTCCTTCAGCTCAAGGGGGGCTTCCCTAGCTAGAACTTGTGCAATTTCCCAAGGTGAAACGAAGAGATGGTTCTAGTAAAACATTTTTTATGGAATGAGTAAATAAGGTGGATGGATAGAGTGGAGAGCGGTGTCTTTCCAATGGGAAATGGGGTCAAATCATGGTTCGTGGAGACTATTTTATAGAGGAAAATTGAGGATGTGTTTCAAGACCCAAGCTATAAAGTCCCTTTCCTTACTATTCAAAATCACAAAATTGTAACAAGACAAATCACTAAAGTAGGTGAATTCCATAACAAACATCTTAAGGATAACATAAAGGAAAATGGAAAGAATATACCAAGTTATCCATGAGCAAGTGTCAAGATAATTCCAGCAATAAGAGAGAGCAATAAGATCTATGAGACATCCTCATCCACAAAAACAGTTTGTTGATCCTATAAAAACATCCAATAGATATTCAACTAAGCTCCAAGGGATTTCTGCCTCAATGCAACCATGAAAAATGAGGGAGACAACTAGGTCTTTTATAGAAACTTAACTCCATCTATGTTTTCTTTTTTAATTAATTTATTTAATTGTTCGTAGAAAAAACCATAACTTCTCATTAACTTATGGAAAATTACATTTTTTTGATGCATTATTATGCATTCTGTGTGATTGTTTTAGAATATCCAAAAATCTAGAGGAAATGGGCTTTTGAAAAGCTCCATGATCACAAAAACTATCCACGACATTATAGCCTAATCCACTATAGAGAAAAAATCATTTTGAATATCAAGATGTTGAGATCATCAAAAACATCATCTATAAAAAAGATATAGTGGAGAAACCTCTATATGTTTGTTAGTGGGCATTTTGGAGGCCATCTATGAATGGCTGGTGATAGTAATCTTGTGCATTATCTTCTATTTGTTCAATGATTTTCAAAGTGGCATGATCCTATTCAACGCCTGCTTTAGATAAGGCATCAGCGATTGAGTTATGTTCCTTGTAAATGTGGCAACAAGAAATTTGATCAAAAGAATGTTTTAAGAGGAAAATCTCCACAAGAATAGGAAGAAGGGTGTAAGGGTGACACATTTGACCTTGATTGAACCCGTTAACAACATTCATGGAGTCTCCAAATATCTGTAGAGTGCGGCTTTATTTTTCAATGGTGAAATATAATAAAAGTTTTAGTGCTAGCAATTCTACAAAGTTATTTGAGCCCTTTCCCAATCCTATTGGTAGCTTGAAGAAATGATTCTCTCGTAACTATAGAACTGCTCCTCCCCCACAAACATTGT
Organism: Pinus albicaulis; assembly: GCA_034641835.2. Taxonomy (NCBI): domain Eukaryota; kingdom Viridiplantae; phylum Streptophyta; class Pinopsida; order Pinales; family Pinaceae; genus Pinus; species Pinus albicaulis. The sequence continues at coordinate 1,019,344,681 of CM076574.1, forward strand.
TTGCAAGAGAGGCACCATCAAAATAATCCCATGGTTAAGAGAGATTTATAACTTCAATTGATATGATTTGTGAAGCATGAACATGATCTGATGACGGGATAAGGGAGTAGATTGCAAGAACTTGGGCAACCACTCTGTGAGGGGAGGAGGTGTGACCTTGAAAAATATCCTTGTTTCTAGACAGCCAAAATACCCAATAGATGAGTGGGGGAATGTTCCTATACTTCTTAACATTTGATCGATCCCACCAATATTTATAGGCATCATTGAAGGACACTGTGAAAATTTCTAACTTGAAATTCTACTGCAGTAACTGATTTATTTCTCCTACTTATATTTCTCAATAAGTTATTTACAAAATCCTTCAGTAAACAATGAAATAAATTATACTGCATTTATCACATAATTACATGGAGAAAAAAACAGTGAAATGCAAGCACAAGAATCAATCACATCAACACAGTTGTTTTTGGGCAATTGTCTCTGGAAAAACCCAATGTGGGAAAACTAGTGCAACAGATGAGGGTTTATTTATTATTCTTCCACAAAAATATTTTTACAAGGAATGATTTGCAGAACCATGGAGAAACATTTATGAAAACACCTGAGATAGTTTTCCTCCAATCACTGGAGAAATTTTGACACCCTAGAGACCCTTCAATATCTATTGCGTCACCTATGTGTCATCTTCTGCGTGAGGATTGCGTCCTCTGTTGCATTGCCTCTCTATGTTGTTCCTCTGTGATGCATCTCTGCTGCTCTGCGTCCCTCCTCCTCAGTCTCTGACTGTTACTGAAACCGTCCTCTTCCTTCACCCTGAAACTCTCCCTTTGAAATCAAACTCTTCTCCTTGAGCATCGACTTCCCTCAGGTCATTGAGTATTTTCCCGATGTATCTCCAACTGACCCAGAAGTCTTCATTTATACTTTTCTCGTTGATAAATCAACGGTTGTGATTTATTACTTAATCAACGGCTAAGATTAAAAACAAACTTGATCCTCGTCACTTAGAAGCTTCTCACCCATATTTATATTAATTCACTTTGATTATTCTAATTCTCTAAGTTTTAACTTAGGCTCCATTAAAAATAATTAATTATTTGAATAACATTCATTCCGAGTGGAATTCATCCAAACGATTTTTGGGTCTTTGAGATATCATGTGTTGTAGCCCCTCCACAAAATTTTGGAGCTAGAGCACATCCGGTGCTACCCAAAAAAATCAAATCTCCCTCTTAGCAAGGAATGTGCTCTAGTAATACTTCTTACCAGAACCATCACCCTGATCCATGGCATCAATGCTCTACGCTGTTGATGCTCAGACTACTGCCCCTCATCTACAGTGTTTTTGCTATCTATATTGTTGCCCACAACACTGCCACTATTGCTACTGCATCTGGATTGCATATCCCTATCAAGTGCTGCATTATCTGCTTCTACTGAAACAAAGTCTCAACAATCCTCATCTTCTCCCTGAAATAAACAAACTTTGTTCTCCCAAGGGCCTTGGTGAGAATGTCTTCCACCTGTTCTCCTGAAGGAGTGTATTGTAATTGTATTGCTCCCTGCTAGACACATTCTTTGATAAAGTGACACCTGATGTCAATATGCTTCGACCGATCATGAAAAATTGGATTCTTAGAGAGATTGATACAACTCTGATTATCACACACAATATTGGTCACTTCCATATTTCTCCTGAATAGATTCACAAGCAGCTTTCTAAGCCATATAGCTTCACACGAAGGCATGCTTGCTGCCATATATTCAGCTTCAGCTGAGCTCCGTGCTACAAACTTTTGTTTCCTGCTGCACCAGGAGGTCATTCCTGATCCAATACTGAAACAGTACCCTGAGGTACTTTACCGGTCTACTGAAATTCCTGCCCAATTTGTGTCAGTGAATCCACTTACTCTGATGTCATTGCCTCGGATGTACTTTAATCCATGCTCGATTGTTCCCCGTATATATCTGATAACATGCTTCGCTGCTACCCAATGTGCCCTCTTTGGTTCCACCATGAACTGACCGAGGGTATTGATCGCATAGTAGATATCTGGCTTGGTGTTGACCAAATACATAAGAGATCTTATGAGTTGTCTGTACAAGGTGGGGTCTACTTCTTTGTCGTCAGACTCATCAATATTTTTCCAGTTGGTAATCATTGGAGTAACCATGGGTCTACAATATTGCATCCTAAATCTCTTCAGAATTTTTGTAGCATATCTCCCTTGTCCAAGGAGGATTTCACCTTTCTGATGCCAAAATTCCAACCCCAGGAAATAATGCATCAGCCTCAAATCCTTCATGTCTAATTTTGCTGCCAGGTTCTCCTTACAGTCCTTGATGAGCCTGGATGAACCTGTCAGAAACAAGTCATCTACATATAATACCAGTATTAGAGGCTCATTATCTACTGTCAGATAGTAGATATTGGGATCTGCGTCACTCTTGACAAATCCCATCTTCTATAAGTAACCATCAATCCGACCATACCAAGCTCTAGGTGCTTGCTTAAGCCCATACAAGGCTTTCTTCAGCTTGCATAAATGAATTTTCTTCTCATGTGTCTCAACGACCTATGGTTGTTCAATGGAAACTTCTTCTTATATCACCCCATTTAAGAAAGCAGTCTTGACATCCATCTGGTGAATCTCCCACCCCATCTGTGTTGCAAGGGATATCACGGATTTGATAGAAGTATACCTGGCTACTGGGGTAAAGGTTTCTTCGTAGTCTATTCCTTCCTTTTGAGCATACCCCTTAGCCATGAACTTGGCTTTGTACTTTTCCACGCTGCCATCTGCAACATACTTGATCTTGTAGATCCATCTCGAACATACAACTGATTTGTCCTGATGTCTATATACCACTTCCCAGACATCATTGGTCATAATGGAATTGTATTCCTCCACCATAGCATCTACTCACACTTGATGTTGAACTACCTCCTGAAAACTAGATGGTTCTCCAACGTGGGCTACCAAAGCTTGGTATCTGTCTGTTTGTCTACGATGTTTGGTTCTAAGAGCTCCAATGAACTCCTCCACGTCCCTTTGTTGGGAAACCAACTCCAAAAATAGAATAAAAGAGATATCAACTCCTTAGAAATAAGCCACTTCGAGGGGGAAACCTCCAATACATTACATGAATGAACAATTCTTGGATGATACAAATTACAAAACCTCCTTTCTATATATAGGAGTCCATGGGGCCACAATGTAATCCTAGCCGACCTAACAATAATAATTTAAGGGCACAATAATAACAATATGGATAAGGGGGTTACAATAACAACAATAAGGGACCATAATAGTAATATAGGGACCTAACATGCCCCTCTCCTTCAAAAAAGTGTTTTCCTCAACGCTTGAGTAGCTCTGGGTGCTTCTGTATAAAATTCTCACCCTCCCATGTAGAATATTCAGTGGGTAAGTTCTTCCACTTGATGAGATACTCTGAAATTGATTGATTCCGTAGCTGTCGAGTTCTTGTTTCTGTGACCGCTTCAGGTTCCAATATGATTTTTCCTTCCTCCTCAAGTTCTGGCAGTATTGTTTGAACTGGAAGATTTTCACCTATAACCTTCTTTAAGCATGAAACATGGAAAACTGGATGCACTCGTGAAGAAGCAGGAAGCTCCAATTTGTATGCCATAGTACCAATCTTTTGCAACACCTTGTGAGGATCATAGTACTTTGGCGATAATTTATTATCCTTCTTACCTTGCTTGAGGGACATTTGTTTGTATGGTTGTAGCTTTAAAAATACCCAATCTCCTACATCAAAACTTCTCTCGCTGCGATGTTGATCTGCCTATTGTTTCATTCTATTTTGTGCCAAATTCAGGTTATCATTTAAGAGTTGGAGAACTTCTTGTTGATGCTCGATGTGATCTTCCACTGCTTGAACCTTCGAATTTTCTCTTAAATATGATGTGATGGATGGTGGATGATATCCATAAAGTGCCATAAATGGGGTCATTTTTGCTGCAGTATGGAAGGAAGTGTTATACCACCATTCAAAAAGAGGTAACCACTTGACCCATTGTGTTTGTTTATCAGATACAAAACAACGAAGATATCCTTCCAAACATTTATTTACGATCTCAGTTTGACCATCAGATTGAGGATGATAAGATGAGCTATGAGCTAATTGAGTACCCAAACAACAAAATAACTCCGTCCAAAAATTTCCAGTAAAAATGGGATCTCTGTCGCTCACAATAACCCTTGGGCTTCCATGTAGCTTTTGAATTCTGTCCATAAATGTAGTAGCAACTGTACTTGCTTAAAATGGATGAGATAATGCACAAAAGTGTGCATACTTGGTAAGTCTATCAACTACCACCATGATGACACTCTTTCCTTCGGACTTAGGTAAACCCGTGATAAAATCCATTGAAATCTCCTCCCAACGTTGACTTGGAATGGATAAAGGTTGTAGAAGTCCTGGGGTCTTAATTGTTTCCACTTTATTCTGCTGGCAAACCAAACATTCCGCCACAAACTTTCGAATATCAGATTTAAGGCCATCCCAAAATAATTCTTTCTTCACCCTGTGGTAAGTTTTTAAAAATCCTGAGTGTCCTCCTAAAGGAGAAGTGTGCAATTCCAAAAGAATCTTTTGTTTTAGTTGGGAATTCTTACAAAGATATAAGTGATCTTTGTACCATAAGGAATCATTTTTCCAACTAATGTATCAGATATACTAGGATCTTGCCGCAACTTTTGAATGAGTGTCCACACTTCTTCGTCCTTCTTCCATTCATCTCTTGCTTCGGTTATCCAATCTCGTTGGATAATAGAAATGGCACAAAGAAATGCTTCCACCTCTTCATTCTTTCTTGAGAGTGCATCTGCAACAACATTAAGCTTTCCTTTTTTGTAGATTATTTCAAAGTCATAACCCAACATCTTTGTGACCCATTTTTGCTGCTCTTCTGAAGATAGTCCTTGTTCCAAAAAGTGTTTCAGACTATCATGATCAGTTTTTACCTTGAAGTGTCTTCCCATTAGGTAAGTTCTCCATTTCTTTAGTGCATGCAGTATTGCTAACATTTCCTTCTCATAAATAGGTTTCTCTAAATACTTTCCTTTGATTGGACGACTTTCAAAAGCAATGGGTCTTCCTTCCTGCATTAAAACTGCACCAATTCCATTTCCTGAGGCATCACATTCCACAATAAAGGTTTTTGTGAAGTCCGGCGTAGCTAAGACCGGTGCTAGGCACATTGCCTCTTTAAGATGTTCAAAGGCCTTAGTTGCTTCAGGAGTCCATGAAAATGCATCTTTCTTCAATAATGTTGTTAGAGGTGCCGCTATTCTCCCATAATTCTTAACAAACTTGCGATAATACCCTGTTAACCCGAGAAATCCTCGCAACTGCTTTATGGTTGTGGGAACTTTCCATTCCTTAATGGCTTTAATTTTGTTAGGGTCTACTTTAACACCCTCGTGAGATACAATATGACCTAGATATTCCACCTCTTGTACTCCAAAGAAACATTTGGATTTTTTTGCATATAATTGTTTCTCCCGCAATAGTTTGAGCACCCTTTCAACATGTTCAACATGATCCTTCCAAGACCTGCTGTAGATTAGTATATCATCAAAAAATACTAGCACAAATTTTCTAAGGAAGGGTTTGAAAATGGAATTCATCAACCCTTGAAATGTAGAAGGTGTATTGGTAAGGCCAAAAGGCATGACCAAAAATTCATAATGACCCTCATGAGTTCGAAATGCTGTTTTTGGAATATCTTCAGTCTTCATTCTAATTTGATGATATCCTGAACGAAGATCCAACTTGGTAAAATAAATTGCTCCATGTATTTCATCCAATAATTCATCAATCACAGGAATGGGAAATTTATCTTTAATGGTGAGCTTATTGAGCTCCCTATAATCTGGACACATTCGCCATGATCCATCCTTCTTGTGTACCAATACTACAGGAGCAGAGAAAGAACTTTGACTAGGTTGAATTATACCCGCCTAACATTTCTGCAATCATACGTTCAATTTCGCTCTTTTGGACGTAAGGATATCTATAAGGCCTGATGTTTGGAGGAACACTTCCTGGAATCAAATGAATAGCATGATCATGATCACGAATAGGTGGGAGTCCTTTTGGGAGTTTCAAACACCTTGGAATGATTGTCCAAGACTTTTTGGAGATCTGCAGAAATAGATGATTTTGATGTTGGAACTTCTAGTGAGCATAATTGTGCAATTACACCTTGTTGTTATTTCTTTAGAAGCTTTGTCATAACATTAGAGCTTATTATCTTCCCTAACTTCCCTGCAATACCCCGTAATTCGACTTCCTTTCCTTCTGAAAAAAATTTCAAGAAAAGTTCTTGAAAATTAAAAGCTACCGTCCCCAAAGATTGTAATCATTGTACTCCTAGTACAACATCAGCACCTCCCATAGGAATGGAAAGAATTGGACTATTCAATACATATTCCCCCATGGTTAGTTTGATATTATGGCATTTTCCAGAGCAATTTATAGTTCCTCCATTTGCAACCATCACTTGACATTCTGGTGCTGGGTATAGGAAATAATTCAATTCCTTGGCTACCTTACAATGAATAAAATTATGGGTGCTACCCGAGTCAATCAACCATTAGGGGAATTTTGAGGTCCAAAATGGGCCTCCTAAGGAAATAATAAAATAATAGTTAAACCAATAAAATAATATTTATGAATTTGCAATTCACTTTTTGCACCACAATCCATGTAACCATAGTTAATTTCAATTCAAAAGTTGTATCAAAATAAAATTAATAAAAAAATTGTATTGATGTGACTATAAATAAGAATGAGATTTTCAAGGAAAAGCCATTATCATTGAAAAACTAATGCATTTGTCCCTTGTACTTAAATAACTTAAAATAAAATATAAACATAAATTTATAAATTCTTAATTATATTATATGCTATTAATTAAAATTTATAGTATTTAAATTGTATACTATATAAAATAATATAATATAATATAATAAATGTACAGGGATATGCATTGTTTCTTTCAAGAAATATGAAATGACAATAATATATTTTTATTCAAAAAGTGTGAAATTACATTTATTATAAGTACTTTACTTTGACTTTAAAAGTACTTAGAGCAACACCATGGTTGACCATGAGTTTTTATCCACCATTGAGAATGTGACAAGTAAGTACCTTTAACTCAATCAATGCCACCTCAACCATTAGGGATGATTTCATCCCCTTAAAGGTGATTGGTTCTCATAAAGTGAATTTTGATTGTACATTTTCCTTAGGAGGCCCATTTTAGACCTCAAAATTCCCCTAATGCACTATTACCTTTTTCTTCTTGATATGTCTTATCTTGAGAGTTTGAGGAGTGGTAATTCCTGCCAATGCATTACACGATATGGTCGGACTCATTTCTTCCTCTTCTAGGGCTGGTTCCTGGTGTATATCCTCTTCTTGTTCATTTTCTTCTTCCTCTTCATAATCTATGTAAAATAATTTCTTCTCAGCACACTTATGACCTTTAGTGTATTTGCTATCACAACTGTAGCAAAGCCCTTTTGCTCTTTTTTTTTCCAATTGTTGTGGTGTCAACCTTGTAGGTTGTGGAAATCTAGGCGTAGCAACACTTCCTTCTTTATAGAATTGAGTGGTAGGCTTCCTTGTCGCCATAATTTTACATTCAACTTTTCTTGCCAACCCGAATGCCTTCTCCAATGAATCAGGTTCCAAAACACGAACTTCATTTTTGATGTTATCCTTTAGAGCACCTATGAAGAGATCAACCCTGTGTTCCTCTGGAATATCAGTTACCCTTATATTCAATTTTTGGAAGTCCTCAATGTGCTGCCCCACTAAACCCTTTTGTTTGAGATTTATCAATTGGCTAAAGAAGGTGTTTCTCTTTGTATCCTCACAATGTGCTATCATTTCCTCCGTAAAAATTGACCAAGTGACAATTTTTTTACGGGAGCAAAGCCATCGATACCATACAAATGTATTTTGTTCTAAATGTAAAGTTGCAATGCGTACCTTTTGTGTGTTTTTCACATTATTGAGATCAAAATATTGTTCCATCTGTAGTATCCATGTTACGAGATCCTTGCCATCAAACTTCCTCATATCCATCTTTGGAATATGGTGGTTCTTTAATCCAACATTAGAGTTTATGAAATCACGATTAACATTTATTTTGTTCTCATCATGATTTTCATCTACTATCTTTTCGCCATTAGGAATCATTTCTTGTATCAACTTTGACAAACCTTCCTTCAAACCTTCCATGTCTTCCTTAAAACCTTCCATTTTTTCTTCCATACCATCCATTTTATCTTCCATACCATTCTTCAAACCATCCATCTTAGCTTCCATGATTTTCTTCAAAACATCCATTTCATTTTTTGTTGCTCTTTGCGAGAGTGAATTTTGGTGCACTTGCTCTTGTAATTTTGATAGATCATGTTGCAATTCTTCATCTTCATGAGTCATAGTAGAGTACTCTGAGGGCTTAATGGGTGTTGAATTCTTTTTAGGAGGCATTTTAGAACCCAATACTGATATCTATGCTCAATAGGCCTTTGGAATCACTTAAAACTGATTTTCCAAACAAGACTTATGCAATTTGAAAAAAAAATACACATTTTTTTCTTGATTTTGAGGAGCTCGATATTGAAACAGAATTATCTTTGTGATTTCGGATCTTCAATATCTGAAATTTGGCCCTAACGTAGCCCCCTGAATCTTCTTTCAATTGCCACAGGTCTGACTTGATTTGGATTCTTCAAGGCAACGTTATTTCCAATCTCCCACAATGACCTAATTATGGACTAGTTCAGTAGAGCGAACTTGTATGGCTTGCCATGTATCACTGTTTGCTCCTTTGGCTCTGAAATTTAAAGACAGGCAACTAAAGTCTGTGTACTTCCTGTCACTTTTTATAGAATTCCAATCCGATGCTCAGAGAGAGAGTTATGAATATTTTCCCACGATCATCTCTTTGAGATGAAATTCAGGAGCCTGAAAAAGACCTAACTTCCACAGATCATATCTCCAAAACTATTGTGAACCAAGCTCTGAAATTTTGTGGCGATGTTCCTCAGGATTTCAGTTTTGTACTCTACAAATTTTAGCTTCTGAACCTTCGTGGACAAAAAGTTATAGTGAAAATTCCGCGATGAACTTTTTAAGTGAAATTCAGGAGCCTGCAAAAAGACCTAACTTTCACAGATCATATCTCCGAAAATATTGCAAACCAAGCTCTGAAATTTTGCGACGATGTTCCTCAGGATTTCAACTTTGCACTCTAAGTATTTCAGCTTCTGAACCTTCGTAGAAAAAAAGTTATAGCGAAAATTCCACGATGACCTGTTTGGAGCAACGAAACCCTAGAATCCAAAGCTTTGATACCAAATGTTGGGAAACCAGCTCGAAAAATAGAAGAAAAGAGATATCAACGCCTTAGAAATAAGCCACTTCAAGGGGGCAACCTCCAATACATTACATGAATGAACAATTCTTGGATGATACAAATTACAAAACCTCCTTTCTATATATAGGAGTCCATGGGGCCACAATGCAATCCTAGTGGGGCCACAATGTAATCCTAGCCGACCTAACAATAATAATTTAAGGGCACAATAATAACAATATGGGGGTTACAGGGGTACAATAATAACAATAAGGGGGTTACAATAACAACAATAAGGGACTATAATAGTAATATAGGGACCTAACACCCTTAGTATCTGTTGTATTTCCTAGCTCGTTCTTCCATTGGTAGTCAGTGGATCTTTTTGCTCCTCCTCCTGTGAATCTTGCTGCGGTGACACTTCTGGATTCTTATGCCTTGGAGAAGCGTTGGTGCTGGTTTCGACTGGTCAAAGTGGTTGAACAAATGGATGTCTGTTGACTGCTTTTCGAAAGGCATTTCTTGGTATTTCCTAAAAGCTCTGTCCTCCATGAACTTTACATCCCGTCGTACTACTACTTTCCTACTGCCAGGAATGAAGATTCTATATGCCTTGGCATTCTCGCTATATCCCACCAGATATCCTTTTTTTGCAGTTTGATCCAAATTATTTCTCCTTTTCTTTGGGTACATGGCAGTAAGCCAAACTCCCAAAGATCCTAAAATGACTCACTTCTGGCTTTCTGCTAGTGAAGACACTTTTCGGTGTAATCTTACCTAGTGCCCTATGAGGAATCTTGTTTTGAACATGAACAGTTGTGCTACATGATTTTGCCCATAGAAATTTGGGCATATCCTGATCATACAACATTGCCATCGCTGCTTCAACAATAGTTCTATTTTTCCTCTCTGCAACCTCATTCTGCTTCGGATTATATGGAGTGGTCTGTTCTCTTTTGATGTCTTCCCTTGCACAGAACTTAGTGAAGTTTTTATCAATATATTCTCCACCATTGTGTGAACACAATACTTTTATCCTCTTCCCTGTCATATTCTCAACCAGATCCTTAAACTCTTTGAATCGATCAAAGACCTCATCCTTAGTCTTTAGAAAGTAGATCCAAGTCTTTCTGGAATGGTCATCAATGAAGGTGATGAAATATTCGGCACCACTAGAGCTCTTATGGACATATGTCCACAGATATCTGAGTGTATTAATCCTAAAACACTCTTTTCCCTATTGTTACTTTTGGAATAAGTCTCTTTGGCGTACTTGCCTAGTACACACCCTCTACAGACATCACCTCGTTTGGTGCTTAATTTTGGAACTCCTATGACGGTTTCTCTGAGAATTCTTAGAGCCCCATGGTGTAAGTGCCCCATCCTTTTGTGCCATAGTTCATTCAAATATTTTTCATCATGGCTTCCTATCAATGCCATTGGAGATTCTAGCTGCAATTTATACAGTCTATTGCTTCTGACTTCGATTTGGGCATTCTTCTTCCAACTCCGTGTTTGACATATACTTTCTTTCCAATGAAGTAAACATCATAACACTTGTTTTGTAACTGAGATAAAGAAATAAATTTCATCCCCAATCCAAGCACATGCAGCACATTGGAAGCCCGAAGTCGATCCCTTGCTTATGTTTGAAAAACTATAGTACCTCTTCCAACATGAGTACATTTAAACTTATTTCCCATGGTAATTTGGAAGTTCATCTTTTCCTCTTGGTAGCTTGAGAAACATTCTCGTATTCTCGTCATGTGCGTAGAAGCCCCATTATCAATATACCAAACCTCAAAGGAAGCAGAGCTTGACAAACAAGTGACTTCTTCTTCCAATCTGGAAGCTAATACATAAATGTCGTGATACATTGTATCTTTCATGCTTTCCTCTTTCCCAGGAGAACTGCATGAGCCCCTTCAATTTTATTCTCCAGCAGCATCAAGACCACAACCCATTGCAGAATATCCAGCCCTGTTGCTCGATCTCTGCTCTGATACAATGTGAAAATTTCTAACTTGAAATTATACTCCAGTAACTGATTTATTTCTCAATAAGTTATTTACAAAATCCTTCAGTAAACAATGAAATAAATTCTACTGCAGTTATCACATAATTACATAGAAAAAAATAGTGAATTGCAAGCACAAGAATAAATCACATCAACACATTTGTTTTTGGACAATTGTCCCTGAAAAACCCAATGCGGGAAAACCAGTGCAACAAATGAGGGTTTATTTATCATTCTTTAGCAACAATCTCTTTACAAGGAATGATTTGCATAATCATGGAGAAACATTTATGAAAACACTTGAGATAGTTTTCCTCCAGTCACTAGAGAAATTCTGACACCCTAGAGACCCTCCAATCTCTACTGCGTCCTCTTCTGCGTGAGGATTGCGTCCTTTGCTGCACTGCCTCTCTACGTCGTCTCTCTGCTACTCTGCGTCTCTCCTCCGCAGTCTTTGACTGCTGCTGAAACCCTCCTTTTTCTTCACCCTACAAATCTCCCTATGAAATCAAGCTCTTCTCCTTGAGTATCAATTTCCCTCGGGCCACTGAGTATTTACCTTGTGTATCTCCAACTAATCCACAAGTCTTCATTTATACTTTTCCTATTGAAAAATCAATGACCGTGATCTATTCCTTAATCAAAGGCTAAGATTAAAAGCAAACTTGATCCTCGTCACTTAGAAGCTTCTCACTCACATTTATATTAATTCCTTAAGTTTTAACTTAGGCTCCATTAATAATAATTAATTATTTGAATAACATTCATTCCAGGTGGAATTTCTCCAAACGATTTCCGGGTCTTTGAGATCTCATGTGTTCTATCCCCTCCACAAAATTTCGGAGCTAGAGCACATCCGATGCCCAAAAAAATAAAAAAACACCCCATGCCATTCCAAACCACAACCAATATTGTTCCTTCAAACTACCCATATGCTATGAGTAAAAGGACAGATCAAGAACAAATGACCCACTGATGCCTCAACATTTTTGCATAGGACACACCAACTGGGCCCTTCCTTCACTTCTGCAAATTATCTTAGTTAGGAATTTTGTTTTCCAGCAAACACCATAGAAAAACTCAATCTTTAGCGGGACAATTCAACTTCCAAATCTTCTTCCACCAGCAGACAGGCTCCATAGGCCTTCTATCATTTGTCAAGAATAAATAACTAGTTTTAGGAGTATATTCTCCAAATGGAGAATGGACCCAACAAAGTGAGTCATCCTTGTCATGTATCCTAACATGAGACATATTTAAAGATATTTTATATTCCTACCAAATACCAACACGATCATTTAGGATATTGAGTGGATAGGCATCGGCACAACCTTGAGCACAAATTGAAGAGTGAGCATTATCACAATTTGATTGAAATTAAACCTCCCATTGTCATTTAGGAAAGAGACTAGATCATGTGGCCCACAACCAATCCATGGATTCATGCCAATCTTGCATTTTCTCCATTTCCAACTTTCCATTTAACTCCCCCTTTGATCATAACAAACGAAGGAAGAACGATTTTCCAAATAACATAGACATTTGGTTTCTTCTTTTATGAAGATTTCATCCATTCCTCCACGGTGGAAAATATACTTCTTATGAACCATAGAAGTCCAGAGGTTGTTTGTGGACAGCAACCTCTAGACTACCTTGGCTGCCAAATGTTTCACGAATAAAGGGAAGCTTGTAATGCCCCACCCCCCCACGCTTTGGGCACAAATAATTTATCCCATCCTACCCATGGGAGGGTGTAATCCTCTTTGGAACTTGCTGATAAAAAATGACAATAGATCTTATGCCTTGAATTTAATATAGTTTTTGGTATCCATGATAAAGATGTGCTGGGATAACTTCCAACACTGACTTTATGAGGACCAGTCTTCCTGCTCTATATAACCATCGAAACTCCACACCCTTAATTTTTTATTTATTTTAGCTAAAAGCCAAAACCAATCAACCTTCTTGTAGTCGTTAGGCTTGAGGTGGAGGCCCAAATAATTTAGACCTTTTTCAAAGTTATTAACATGAAAACGAAAGAGGGCTTGTATACTACTAACCTCTCTAGGGGAGAGAGACAAATGGGTGAGAGAAGATTTCAAAAAATTTATTTGAATCCCAGTATCTTTCTGAAACAAAGATAGAGATTCTTTAATAGCAATTGAGTCCCTTATAAAACCATCACTAAACAGTAAGATGTCATCAAAAAAAATTAAATGGGTAATAGTTATATCTTTAGCCACTGACACACCTTTTAGGTCACTCCTGCTTCTTTCCACAATGATGAGTCTACTGAGACCTTCCGCCAATAGAAGGGAAGGTAAGGGTGACAGGGGTCAACCTTGACTCAATTCTCGTTGGGCATGAAAGAAAGGAAAAGCCAACCCATTTATGAGAAAAACAAATGAGATTGAATTAACACAACTCATAATCCAATTTCTAAAAGGTACTTGAAAGCCAATATGTGTGATAATCAGACGAATAAAAATCCAACTGACCTTACCGTAAGGTTTAGATAGGTCAATTTTGGTCATCGATCTTCTCATATTTTTGGTTTTGAGGCTATGAAGACCTTCTTGCGCAACCCAGTTAGCTTCATGTATTTATCACCCTTCCAAAAACCAAACTTCTCCAAGGTCACATTTTCAGAAAGAATCTACTTCATCCGATTAGCAATAATTTTTTCTATCACTTTATAAATGCAATTACAGATGGATATGGGGAAAAAATCATCAAAAGAATGAGGATCATTTTACTTTGGGATGAGAGCGATGAAGGTTGAGTTGAAAGAGACTAAGATCCTACCATTTTAACGATAATCCTCCACCACTCTTAATTATATCAACACCAAAAATTTCATAAAAGCCCAGGAAGAATTCCACGATCCAACTATCTAACCCAGGGATACTATCTTTTTGAATCCGCAAGCCACATGCATGCTCAAACAATAGCTTGATCCTACTTATGTGGTATTCTTCTAACAACCCCGATCCAGTCAACACATCCATTGATCACTTGCATCCCAGTCCACTCAATTTCTCGCGTAGACTTCCTGAGCTATGGATGAAATGGAATCTTCTTGTAATATATTTCACCAACGTTCTTTGTCTGCCCCTATACACCCATATATCTCTGGCTCGAATCATTTTCACGGAATGTTTACAAAGACCCCTTCATGTGTTATCCAGTCGTCAGCAATTCACGCGGCCTGTTTTCATGCTTGGACCCCCAATCCCAGTTGTGATCCTGACTAGTTCGAGACGGTTGCTCAATTTGGAAAGTTGACTATGTGAATATAAGGGAAACCGATGACTCCTTTGCTTTCGTCACTAAGAAAATAATTCGGCCCTTTCGATAACAGACAACCCCACACTGTCTTGGTGATGGCTTCGACGTTGAATATTGAGGTAGACACCATGAACCAACACTTCGAAATTATTTTCACCCCGTGAAATTCTTCGATGACATTCAATTTCCATTAAAATTGGCTTCCCAATTTTATTTTATTTTATTTTATATGTATATATATATTTATTTTTATTTTTTCGAAATTTCTCTGCTTGAAATAATTCGTTGGCCCAAATTAATAATGATACGCGGCCTCCATGGCACTTCAAAATTTTGATACCGCCTCTCTTAAACTTCTGGTTTTGCTTTTGAGTTTTTACGCGGCCTCCACAAAGAGTCGATTCCTTGAGGGTTTCTTCTTCAACGTTTTCGCCTTCAGTACCGAGTTTTCTGTTGCTACGACAAAACCCTTTGATAACAATAGTTGTAACTGCAAACTAACAACCCACAAGATGAGCAAAGTTCGATGCTCTGATACCACTGTAATACCCCCAAATAGGATATTTCACTAATTTTGCAGAAATCACACTAACCCAACATTTTACCATAAAATTATCGAATTAATAAACAAAATATTTCCATGTAAAATAAAACACAGAAGCACTGCCATCCATTAACACATCAAATAGGAAGAATATCAACATTTTTATTATAAATAATAACTGTTGTTACAAATACATCTGACCCAAAAGCGCTGAGATGGAGAACTGGCCATCAATATGAACTGCTGCACGGCGCTTGCCTATAAAACTGAACTATTGCACTCTCCCTCCGACAACTACTACCACTGAACCCACTGAAGCACCCGTTGAAGATTTGAATGATCCTCACTCCAATATCTCTGAAACTCTGCAAAACTTATGAATGAAGTCTCCTCAAAGAGAGTTGGGTTTCCGTCCAACACTCACAAATCACTCGAGAGTTTCCGTCCTGGGGCTATGACTGAAGAAGAAAAACCATGTTCTCAAACCTCTCATACACAAGAAAATGATATAATCCATGATATCCCTCAATGGCCTCCTCCCTTTCTTTTATAGATCTCTTGGATCCTTCTAGATCCTTATTTTATTATTATTTTATTCATGGAGCACTTTTCCCTCTTATTAAAATATTCCTTTTTAATGCAGAAAAGAGTAAATCGGCTACCATGTCTCCTTTGGTCAGTAAAACTCATGTCCAACCATCCCATCATGTAGGTATCCTCGTCCCGTTCCAATGAGATATTACACTAAGGTGTTCTATCATGTATTCCTCCCGGAATGCCACATTGAGCGTAATCAGCTGATTTAAGCCCACAAATAACTCAATTTTCTAAAAGTTGTCGGAATGCACCGGAACAAAATGAAAACTGCTCAGATGATGGAATATATCAAGCAACTCATAGAAACTCCTCAAAAATCCTCCAAAAATCCCCTGGGCCTACTAATGACACCAACCTGTACTTGTGACCGGTTTGCTCCTAACGTTGGAAGTCCATCCTAGCTCTGTCATAGGTGACACCAAAAAAAGGAATATTATAGACCTTCCGCCCTAAGATTGCTTGCCCTCAAGCAATCCAAATATGTGGGCCCCCCTGTTGGCCCAATGCAACTGAGACCCGATGCCCGGATCCCATACAAACCCCTGGGTGCTGCTATGCACCTGTGTCAAGCCACTCGGAATAGACCCCTAAATGTCGGGATCCCAAACTGATCTCTCATTGTACCTGTCATCAAACAATACTCCCGGATCCCAACGGCACCATGGCCAATCATCGCCCAAGTCCCACGGCTCGGACTGCGCACTGCCTTTGGCTATAGCTAATGCCCATGAAGTGAAGTCCGTCAACAAGCATCAATGCTCCCTGGCTCCTGCTGTGATGTACCTCTCATTGTATAACCTGCCCCACCAACTGCATATCAACTCATCACCTCTCTCCAATCCAAGTCCTGACTCAATCCAATGCTGATCCTGCTCTCCTAAAATCGGGATGGAGTGTTGAATAAATGACGACCTGTGCCCCACCGCCAGCTGGAATCTGTAGCATCTGCCATGTCTAAGGGCCCCTGCTCCGCTATGCTCCCTACGAAGATGATCGTACCATCAAGAGGGTACCAACTCATGATCTCTGCTAATCTACCCTGAAAGAAGATTCCAATGAAGTGACAACTTTATACGGAACAAGCCTGGGGTGTTGTTGCCAGTCCATAATAAACTCACGCTGCTTTGTACCATCTACCAACGAGATATTCCTGCAGAAGAAAAACCCTCCCTCTATAATGGGCCAAAGTGGGCAAGATATGCTGCAAGCCCCATCGATGTACTCTTGGTGAGTGCTACTCCCTGAAAGTACTGCAGCTCTGCTGACTGCATGTGCATCTATCTGCACCTCATCAGTGTGTCGACCCAGAAATGGATGCTCCACCATCTCCAATAGCTCCTCCCTCTCCTGATCGAGAATGTAATGCTCATGTTGTCCACTAGCCCCCCTGCAGAACTATCCCATCAACATCCAACATCTCCAGAGGATATGGATCTACAACTGCTATCACCGTACTCGGTGTCTGTGAATCTGACTTCTCCTCCTCAATGGCTGACCCCAAGGTTAGTCGCATATCCATCATAGACTCAATGTGAGCCTTCGTCTAGCTCTCCCCCAAAGGACTATCATGCATGATGTGCATAGTATCCTCCTCTGTTAACTCCTGCTCCATCATATGCTGCTCCGGCTGAATCGTCACAAGTGACTCATCACCCTGAGTATCTCTCGTAGAGTCCCCTGACTGCTCACCCTGCACACTAGAATACAACTCCGGCGTACTGTCATCACCTCTGCATGACTAATCTTGCTCCCCAAAAGCATCCTCATATGATCCCATGGACTCATATGAAGAAGAGTCCTCATCATGGCAATACAGAAGGAGCGTCTACCTGCTCTACCTCTGCCACCTCATCTGCATCTCTCAAACAAGAGTGATCAGGCCCCCAAGGTTCTTTGCAAATGAAGCAAAGTCCCTTCCTCCACAGCTCAATAATGCTGCCCGATCCACCAAACTGGAGCAGCTCCTCCCTGGTCAACTGTCTCCTGAAAAGCTCAATGTTCTGCTCAAATAGCCCTTAGGCTAGCTCATAAGCAGCAGGTGAGACCAACTGCTCTCTACTCCAAATGCTCAGCAACCTAGTCTGCAACTCCCAACAAATGGCCTCACGGACTCCCATACATGACGACAGGATGAACTGCATGTGTGTTATGACTGTGTCATAATGATGTCTCCTAATGTTGAAGAAGCATTGGAACATCTGTAGGATCAAGTCATCATAGTCAAGATCAAACATGACCTCATAAGTCCGAGTCATGGCCATGACTTCTAAAACCTTAAGCTTCTTCCCAAATGTAGAGCCTGCATAGTTGTCCTAGTCTTGAAAAGTTCCTACTATCAGTCTGAAAATTCTTTTCATAATATCATCATTGTAGGGAGGAAAGGGTGTTGTTATCCTCAAAATATCACTGAAACAAGAGGCAACTATAAGCTTGACTCTTTCACTTCGATGTTCCAAGAATCGGGCTTGTACCAATGTAAGCATAGATGGCTTCAAAGCCCAATTTAAAATCCAATCAGATTGCTCTACCTTTGGAAGACAGGATTCCAGTTTCTCCAACATGGGGAAGTCATTTTCTGATCTTCCACTCTTTAAGTCCATCCCAAGTGCATAAAGCCAATTTCCCACTTCTCTCTCCTTCTGTAAATTCCTCGGATGTCTTTGTTGGAGAAAATTATGTACCTTCTTGGACAAGGGTCTGTTGTTCTGTTTCAAGGGAATAACTTTTGCATTATTTTATCTTTTCAATTTGTTTAAGAGTTCCTCCATGGTTCAACCCAATGATGACAGGAACTTTTGTGATAATGAGGTCATTGTTTTTCTGAGTGTATTTGGTGTAATTTCTTTGGGAAGTAATGTCAAACAGTTAGGTAGAAAGCATGTTGTAGGGGTCTTATCATCATTTTATTTTGAGAACAGTTCATAACATTCCCAAAAGACCCAAAAATAAGCATGCAATATATATTTAGCATCAACATAGACAGTCTAATTATTTTTTTCTCCATCCGACTTTCACTACCTAGAAATTTATATATATGACTGATACAAATTCTTGAAAAAGAAAAACAAAGAGCAGAGGTAGGCGAACCTGGTCTTATACCAGCAACCTATCAAGCACATCAACAATATGTATCAGAAATGCCACTCCACTTGAAATATCAGACTTTAACGACCCACGAACATAAAAACTTCAGTAACTGTCCCAGGTTAGAAATATGCTCAGAACTCGATCGCCTTAAATCTAGAACGGCTCTCTGAAATGCTGCCCACAACCTGGAGGATAATGTCACCTATGGAACCAGAGTGTTGTCATAGTTGATGTAAAATAACCCCTTCCACGTACAAGGAGATACCTAAATATACGTTCAGCTCTTGCATGTTGTCCAGCAAATGGACAACAAAGAAGATGGTCTCTATGCAGCTATGTGGAACCCAATAGGTCGATCCTTATAAGGAATGTGCTCAGCCACCCAAATCATACAATTCAACAACCCAACAGGTAGTTGTACCTCATCTAGCTCATCCAACGTCAAACTTGGCTTCATGATATGCCGCTCTCACTGTGATGTCGGTGTTCCGTGGTCTTTAGAGGAAGATTTTGTCACCCTTCTCCATATATTGTGGCTCGGTCCAGCACCAACCACGTATCAACACTGTTACTACGCTCAATCCGCAAGCCATGTTCACACTCAAACAGTAGCCCAATCCTGCTTATGTGGTATTCTTTCAGCAACCCCAATCCGATCAACACCTCCATTGATCACTCGCTTCCGAGTCCACTCGATTTCTCACGTAGACTTCCTAAGCTATGTTTGAAATGGTGGCTTCTTCTAATATATTTCACCTTCATTCCTTGTCTTCCCCTATACACCGTTATCTCTAGCTCGAATCGTTTTCACGCCAGGTTTACAAAGACCCCTTCATGTGCTATCCAGTCGTCAGCAATTCACGCGGCCCATTTTCATGCTTGGACCCCCAATCCCAGTTGTGATCCTCACTAGTTCGAGACGGTTCCGCAATTTGGAAAGTTGACTGTGCGAATATAAGGGAAACCGGTGACACCTTTGCTTCCGTCACTAAGAAAATAATTCGGCCCTTTCGATAACAGACAACCCCACGTTGTCTTGGTGATGCCTTCGGCATTGAAGATTGAGGTGGAGACCATGAACCAACACTTCGAAATTATTTTCACCCCCTGCAATTATTCGACGCCCTTCAATTTCCATTAAAATTAGCTTCCCAATTTTATTTTATTTTATTATATATATATATATATATTATTTTATTTTTTTGCAGGAATTTCTCCGCTTGAAATAATTCGTTGGCCCAAATTAATAATGATACGCGGCCTTTAACTTGCCATGGCACTTCAAAATTTTGATGTGGCCTCTCTTAAACTTCTGGTTTGGCTTTTGAGTTTTTACGCAGCCTCCAAAAAGAGTCAATTCCTTGAGGGTTTCTTCTTCAACATTTTCGCCCTCGGTACTGAGTTTTCTATTGCTACGGCAAAACCCTTTGATAATAATTGTGTAACTACAAACTAACAAACTGCAATTTGAGCCAAGTTCGATGCTCTGATACCACTGTAATATCCCCAAATGGGATATTTCACTAATTTTGCAGAAATCACACTAACCCGGCATTTTACCATAAAATTACCGAATTAATAAACAGAAGATTTCCATGTAAAATAAAACACATCGAATAGGAAGAATCTCAGCATTTTTATTATAAATAATAATTGGGGTTACAAATACATCTGACCCAAAAGAGTTGAGATGGAGAGCTGACCATCAATATGAACTGTTGCACGACGCTTGCCTTTAAAATTGAATTGTTGCACGACGCTTGCTTTTAAAACTGAACTGCTGCACTCTCCCTCCAACAACTACTACCACTGAACCCATTGAAACACCCGTTGAATATCTGAATGATCCTCACTCCAATATCTCTGAAGCTCTACGAAACTTCTGAATGAAGTCTCCTCAAAGAAAGTAAGGTTTTTGTCCAACACTCACAAATCACTCGAGGGTTTCCATCCTGGGGCTATGGCTCAAGTAGAGTATTACATTCTCAAACATCTCATACAAAAGAAAATGATCTAATCCAAGATATCCCTCAATGGTCTCCTCCCTTTTTGTTATAGATCTCTTGGATCCTTCTAGAGCCTTATTTTATTCATGAAGCACTTTTCCTTCTTATTAAAATATTCCTTTTTAATGCAAAATAGAGTAAATCAGCTACCACGTCTCCTCCGTCACTGAAACTCATGTCCAACCGTCCCATCATGTAGGTATCCTCATCCCGGTTCCATTGAGCTATTACACTAAGGTGTTCTATCATGTATTCCTCCCGACATGCCACCTTGAGCGTAATCAGCTGAGTTACGCCCACAAATAACTCAATTTTCCGAAAGTTGTCGGAATGCACCGGAACGAAAGGCCCACTGCTCGGATGATGGAATATATCAAGCGAATTCCACTCGACCTCATAGAAACTCCTCAAAACTCCTCCAAAAAGCCCTTGGGACCGCTGATGCCACCAACCTATACCTGTGACCGGTCTGCTCCTAACTCTGGAAGTCCATCCTAGCCCAGTCATAGGTGACACCAAAAAAAGGAATATTACAATAGCACTGAAGACATCCATGATCATAATTGAGGGGGTAGACTTAGCATTCTGACCCAAAGCGGGGCATTGCCATGTATTTTATGTCTTGCATCAAGAAGAGGACTCCATCTTTTCAACAAGACAGGGGAGAAATCAATACTCCTATTCTTCCTCAATACCTAAGATACCATGTTAGCTGAATCAAAACATAACATGAACCAACCTCAAACCAACAGACTTAAATCCATAAGCACCCCCAACAAATTTCTACATTCTTTTTTGAGCCATTCACCCATGAATTCTGCCAAGAACTTTCAACCTCTAGCATCCCCCAACCACCACTTGCTCAGTCATAGACATTACTTATCCCAATTGCACGTTCTCCCCAAGCACTAATTTCTTGTTATCTCCTTTAATTTTCACACATCAACCTTTTTTTCTTTTTTTCCTAACACTGGTTTTCCCTTCAATTTGTACCAAGGTGCCACTAGGGGCTACGGATTTCCCCTATGCACCTATAGGGTCGGGTCGTATTTCTTCACCATCGACTAGAACAAACCCAACATCCTTTACTCCTTCAGGAAAATTCCAAGGAATGCTCGACAATTTGCTACCTGATAGGGGGTCATTCAACTCCATATCATTGCTGCTAAGAAACCCCAAAAGCGGTGATGCCTCCTAGAAACTCCCTTTTGGGGTTATATCAGTGCTCACCTTAAAAAACCCTTCTATCTGAAACTAATCAGTTAGCAACTCGCCACACGAAAAACACTCAAAAGGAAAATCGGCTGAAGGGAGGGAAAAAACTTGCCCTGAGCAAGAGAGAAAACTTTCATGCACAACCTAGACTATGCACAAAAACTAAGGCCTCAAAAACTCCCTCCGAACCTACGAGTTGAGACATCTATCGGAAGAGAAAAGAGGGGCTCTAACTGCATCTAAAACCCCAGCCTGATGTGTCATATGTCATCTGAGCCTCATCGGAGTCCTGCAGTGAAAAATCATCAACCCAAATCGGAACGGAGTCACTTGGGTCAAAATCGTAATCGACCAATATCCTCCATCATGTAACATCATGAGAGGTCCAACAACTAGATTCTAAGTTCCGAGACAACCACTGATTGAGTAAACCCTAACCTTAGAGGGAACGGGAAAAGTAGGCTACCACTCTACGACCTTCAAAGAACACTAGCAGCAGAAAGGCCATCTCTCATCGCTCCACTCAGTTAGCTTATCTTGACTTATTAGGGTGTTATCTTATTATCTTCTTATAAATAAAATATGATTATTTTCCTAGATCCACCAATATTTCCTAGAATAAATGAAAAAACAATCTTGGAGTATTCTACATAATTCTTTTCTCTTCAGGAAAAATAATAGCATAAATTATTCGTCAACATCCTCAACTTATCCAAAAATAGTAATAAGTAGTTTTGAATTTTTAATTTTGGGCAACTAGGTCCAAACTCCATGTTCCACTGCTCATATGACAATGGTCATATTTTTGTTGGATTCCTCTTTCGGAGAGGTACAAGATTGATCTAAAGATCATCTTGTTTGGATGAGCAAAACATATATTTTGAATTTATTTTTCACACATGTGCAAGGTCGGCCAGATTTGTAATGTAATCTCACATGCCTAATAGATGTGTCACACACCCTCACTGATGGATATAAATTGGAGAGACTTGGAGGTAATTTGCTCATCAACTCATCACACATTCTCTCATTGTGATCTGATTGGTTCGATAGCCTTTGGAGGCCTTTTCCCCTCACACGTGTGGAGTTGAAGTTGTTGTTTTTTGCGGATCTGTTTAGGGCTTATTTGCTGCAGCGTTGACTAGCGTTGACAGTGGTCAACCCTTGGTCGTTTGACCTCAAATCTCTGCCAAAATTCTGATTTTGAGAGGTTGTACTACCGGGCAGAAAAATCGAGGAAATCAGAGCTGTTTGACAGAAGCCCTAATCTGCAGTGTTGACTTTTTGTTGCTGTCCTGCGTTGGATTTTTTGCATTGACTTTGGGTTGACTAGCGTTGACTTGTAATGAGCTGTCTTTGAGGGTTGTGGGTGTGACAGTTGGAGGATTGGCTGACTGAGAAAGACTTTGCTGGCTAAAGCATCCTGTTGACTTCCGTAACGCACAATATCTCATATCTTTGCTGGACAAAAGGAATTGTAAATCTGATCTATATTATTGGCTTGTCTTTTGTTGATCTATTATTTTGTTCTATTAGCATTTTACTGTCATGTTTATGTGATTGCTAATTTGTATCGGGCCTAAGAAAGATTGAAGTAAAATTGCATTAAGCATAGAACACCATGGTTATCTAAATTTAACATGGGATTAGAGCTGAGGTGAAGACAAAGTCCAAGCTAGTGCTAGAATAAATCACTGAAGGAAGGAATCCTATCAAGGACAAATGGCCTCCTCAACCTACAAGGGTTTCAAGGCTGATGATAAATTGATTGATAAGTCTGATTATCATGCATGGAAGATGTCCTTGGATTTGGTACTAGAAGATCAATATGTCATGGACTATGTGCAGGGGAAGATTCAAGAACCTCCATCAAATGCAGTTGTTGCCACGAAGACGAAGTATAGAAAGGGGGAAATCAAAGCAAAGATGATTATCCGAGATTCTATTCATAAGCACTTGGTTGCTTACATTTTTGAGCTGAACTCATCTAAAGAGATGTATGATAAGCTGGTGAGCATGTTCAGGGCTAACAATGCTAATCAAATCCTTTTCTTCAAGAATCAATTCAAGAATATCAAGAAGGGAAAGGATGAATCTATTCAATCCTATTTTATGAGGTTCACTGAAATCAGGAATAAACTCCTAGCTATTGGGGAAGCAATATCTTATCGAGAGATGGTTCTTACTACACTTAGAGGACTCCTCCGTGATTGGTATGTATTCAATACCACTATCTTAATAATAATGTGATTCCTGATTTTGATGAAATATTGACGAGATGCACTCAAGAGGAAACAATAATGATGGAATATGCCTCTAATGGAAGTGGAAGTGACCCTACTGCCTTCGTCCCTCATGCAAAGAAGAAGAACCATGGTGGCCCGAGAAATCAAAACCATGGTAGAGCGGGGCCCAAAGGAAGGAAGGGAAGATGTTACACTTGTAACAAGTTTGGTCACTATGCAAGAGAGTGCCCCAATAGAAGGGACTCTCTCAGGGATGATGAAAACAACAACTCGAGAGGGAATGGCAGGAACAACAGGTTCAAAGGAAAAAGGAAGGCTCCCTCTAATCATAGTGGAAATGGGCAACCTTTCAATAGGTCAAGAAATTCCAGGTACGATGAGTCTAATTTTGTTAATAATAAGAGAAATGAATTTATTCTTGTATCTGCCCTCTCTGCTGCATCTCCACCTGACACCCTGGATGTCTAGTTGATTGATAGTGGTGCTTCAAGGCACCTCACTGGTTATAAAGAAGCCCTCTCTGATTTGGTTGAGAAGGATACCAATCTAGAAATTATCCTTGGAGATAATGCCACCTATCCCGTGAAAGGGACAGCGACTGTGACCCTCCATCTATCTCAAGGTCAAGTCCTCCGATTACAAGATATGTTGTACGTACCTGATTTGAAGAAGAACCTTGTGTCCATTTCGACAATGGAAGACAAAGGGTTCAAGGTGGCATTTGTTGATGGAAAGGTACTTATCTGGAAGAAGAACTTCAAGGAAGCTCTTTCTATTGGTTTTAGAGTTGATACACTCTACCAGGTTGGAGGAAGTCCATTGGGGGCTATGTCATGTGATACAACTCTTCAAACATAGTTATGGCACCGAAGGTTTGCACACCTTCATTACAAATCCCTTCCCGAAGCAAGGAAGGTGGTGACAGGGATGCCCGAATTTAGAGATGATCGTGAAGGTATATGTCAGGGTTATGCCGAAGGGAAGCATACAAGGGGACCATTCCCCTCAAGTGTCACAAAGACAACTGATATCTTGCAGTTGATACATTCTGACTTATCTAGTATGCTGTCCATGACATCCTTCAGAGGATGTTCCTATTACATGACTTTTACAGATGAATTCTCTCGCAAGACCTGGATATTTTTTCAGTTGAAGAAGGACGAAGCATTCAAATGGTTCTGTACCTTGAAGGCTTTGGTGGAAAATAAAACCGAGAAGAAAATAAAATTTTTGAGGATCTTCAATGGGACCGAGTTTGAGTCAAATGATTTTAATGACTTTTGTAGAGAAGCTGGCACTAAGAGGGAGACCACAACTGTGTACACTTCTGAGCAAAATGGTGTTGCTGAAAGAAAGAACAGGACAATTGTGGAAGTTGTTAGCACCATGCTATGTGACCAAGGTCTTCCGAAGTTTCTATGGGGGAAAGATGTGAACACTGTTGTGTACGTTCAAAATAGATGCCCGCATTCCGCTCTGGACTCCAAAACTCCCGAAGAAGTCTTCTCTGGTAAGAAACCTGATGTTCCTCATTTTAGAGTTTTTGGTTGTCCTGTTTACTTTCATGTGACGAAAGAAAAGAGAAGCAAGGTGGATGCTTCTGGAAAGAAGGGAATGTTTGTGGGCTACAGTGAAACTTCTAAGGCATATAGAATCTATGTTCCTGGTCAAAAAGAAGTGGAGATATGCCACGATGTCACCTTCGATGAAGATGCTGCCCTCAAGAATGTGAAAAATCTTCCTAGCTCCAAGGAAGACAAAGAAGATGAATAAGCAGGGAAGCAGGAAGAGCCGAAGGATGAACTAATGCTCGATGTTGAAGGACCTATGGATCCTATTGATCCACCTCCTTCAAATAAGAGAAGACCCTCATGGCTCATGGATACTCTTGCAGATGCCGAGAGACATATTTCCCCAAGGGGGACATTCCATGAAAGCAAGAAGCTGAAGATATACCAAGGGTATCTAGCAGCCATGAGTACGATAGTACAATCTGAGCCTGGATCATTTGAAGAAGTCGTAAGGAATTAAGTTTGAAATGATGCTATGTACGAAGAGTATGAGTCCATTATGAAAAATTATGTTTGGGAAGTGGTCTCGAGCCTAGAGGAAAAAAAAATTGTCACCTCGAAATGCCTCTATAAGATCAAGCATGGATCTGATGGAAGTGTTGAAAAGTACAAGGCAAGATTTTTTTCCCGAGGCTTCTCTCAAAAAGAAGGCATAGATTATGATGATATATTTGCACTTATGGCCCTCTATACCACATCTGATCTATTATTGTCCTTGCTGCAACGCAAGGATTGAGTCTCCATCAGATGGATGTGAAGACCGCCTTTCTGCATGGTTCTATAAAGGAAGAGTTGTATGTGGAGAAACCTATGGGGTTCTAAGTCCGAGATAGAGACACCTATGTATGTAGGTTGAAGAAAGCCCTCTATGGGTTGAAGCAAGCCCCCAGGGATTGGTATGAGAGGATAGATAATTTCTTAATGAAGTTGGGCTTCACTCGAAGTAATGTTGATCCGAACCTTTATTTTAAGGTTGATAGAGAAAGGCCTCTCATTCTGGTTCTCTATGTGGATGATCTCTTCCTGATAGGTGTTGACCCTCTCATTCATCAGTGTAATAGGGAGCTAGCTTCCGAGTTTGACATGAAAGACCTAGGACTGATGCACTACTTCTTAGGCTTGGAGGGCTGGCAGAGGCCAGGCAAGATTTTCCTTTCTCAAGGAAAATATGTCGTGAAGCTGTTGGAGAGATTTGGTATGGTGCACTGTAAGTCTGTGTCGACACCGATGGAACTCAATTTCAAGAAGTTGTGTGGAAACGATGTTGGGCCCGTGCTATCAAATCCTATTGAGTATCGACAACTCATGGGGGCCCTGATGTTCCTAGTGAACTCTCGTCCATACGTATGTTTTGCAGTGAACACTTTGAGTCAACATGTTTTTCTGCCCCACCGTTATGATATTGAGTTGGTTCACCTCTCTTTAATCTGTGCCCTGCACGCATCCTACCCATGGAGTTTCGGACTCATGGGAAGTACCTCTCATTTGGCCAATGAGGAGGGAAATGTGGATAGAGACCAATAGCAAGACCGATGGACGCATCGACGATTTCTGTACTCTCTATGTCTAGGATGGCACGTGTCCAACACCTTGATCTGGGATCAAGTATGATGAGGTTCTTACCTCTAAACTGACTTCAGGTCAGTAAACTAACTTCGGGTTAGTATGACACTCTTTTTGAGTGCTAGAGAGGTTTTAACCTCTAAGCTGACTTCGGGTCAGCTGAGTGTGATGTATTTGTGACTCACCTTTTTGTTCTATCTGAGAACGAGAGCCATCAAAGCAAGTTATGATAGGATGACACACGATGTTTGGTAAAAGTACACGATGGTACTGATGGATGGCACTTGTGGAAAGATGGAGTTCTCCCTAGTTGAGAGGGAGTGTTAATTTTGGGCAACTAGGTCCAAAATCCATGTTGCACTGCTCATATGACGATGGTCATATTTTTGCTGGATTCCTCTTTTGGAGAGGTGCAAGATTGATCTAAAGATCATCTTGTTTGGATGAGAAGAACATATATTTTGAATTTATTTTCCACACATGTGCAAGGTCGGCCATATTTGTAATTTAGGCGCACATGCCTAATAGATGTGTCACACACCCTCACTGATAGATATAAATTGGAGAGACTTGGTGGTCATTTTCTCATCAACTCATCACACATTCTCTCATTGTGATCTGATTGGTTCGATAGCCTTTGGAGGCCTTTTTCCCCTCACACATGTGGAGCTGAAGCTGTTGTTTTCTGCAGATCGGTTTAGGGCTTATTTTCTGCAGCGTTGACCATGGTCAACTATTGGTCGTTTGACCTCAAATCTCTGCCAAAATTCCAATTTTGAGAGGTTGTACTACTGGGCACTAATATTGAGGAAATCAGAGTTGTTTGACTGAAGCCCTAATCTGCAGCGTTGACTTT
The DNA here is from genome assembly GCA_034641835.2 of Pinus albicaulis. Lineage (NCBI taxonomy): Eukaryota > Viridiplantae > Streptophyta > Pinopsida > Pinales > Pinaceae > Pinus > Pinus albicaulis. Next base: position 1,019,373,083 of record CM076574.1, read on the forward strand.
CTATTGCTGTCCTGTGTTGACTTTGGGTTGACCAACGTTGACTTGTGATGAGTTGTCTTTGAGGGCTGTGGGTGTGACACTTGGAGGATTGGCTGACCGAGAAAGACTTTGTTGGTTGAAGCAACCTGTTGACTGCTGTAATGCACAATATCTCATATCTTTGCTGGACAAAAGGAATTGTAAATCTGATCTATATTATTGGCTTGTCTTCTGTTGATCTATTATTGTGTTCTATCAGCATTTTATTGTCATGTTTATGTGATTGCTAATTTGTATCGGGCCTAAGAAAGATTGAAGTAAAATTGCATTAAGCATAGAACACCATGGTTATCTAAATTTAACATAAATCCATTAATTACTCCAAGGAATAATGATATAAGATTGAAGTAGCTCAGAAAATCTTCAGAAAGGGAAGCTGCTCAAATTTGGGACCTCTTCAACCATGTCATGCATTTAAATTGGTCCTTTTCTATGTGTCATCCCTAGGATAGAAAATTCCTCCTTAGAGTGGCTATTCTTACCAAAAATCTATTTCAGTAAATACTAAACTGGTTTTACCTCCTCTAGGCTTGATGACCTCAGGTGGGTGTCTTTCCTTGGAAATATATTCAAATAAGGCTTGGGACCACCCAAGATGCATCCATGAAGGGATAAATCAAGTATGTGGAATAGGGAGCACTCTCTAGTCATTAAGGATGTACAAAGAAGAAACTCCTTAGAAGTAAGCATTCCTCTTTACATGTGGAGGCCCTTGAAATATATGCCAAGATCTTTATGGAACGTCCTTCAACTAATTTAAAAAAATCCCTCATAATATGTACTTCATGTGGATCTCTGCAAACAGAGGTTGTGATGGTTTTAATCAGCCCTAAAAAACTGGGATGTCCTTAAAGGTTGTGCGAGAAGGCAATTCTCCTCAATATTGGTTGCTTGACCAAGTCATGCCACAAGATGTGTACAAAAGCCCCACAATGGCTGAGTGCTCCTCATTGTTTGGCATTGATTTCTCTCAAGACTATATACAAATTCCACTTGCCCTCTCTTGGTTTAAGGTTCTCATTAATAGTTCCAATCATATCCCTTCAAAAAGGATTTGATATTTATTGTTCGCAACAAAAATAGTTTAACAACAGCTCCTTGGTACCCCCGGGATATGTTTTGGAGACCTTTCTAGGTGGGGAAATTATCTCATTTGATGTATTTGTTTTTTGCATGTGTTATGTAAGACCATTAGAATTTTAAAACTTCATTAAAAAGCTGGGTGTTCTCTCATTGAGTTTTTGTTTGGACCACTCCTTCACATGACCATCAAATATGCTTTAGCATGGCCTTCTAGGGAATTCCATCGTGCTGAATTTTTACATCATTATAGCAATTCGATTATTTATACTAGTACAAATGTTGCATTTGGCTATCCTAGATCAAGGGCTATATATGCTGAAAATTATTCAATCATTTTGCAGCTTGTAACACCATAAACCATGCAAATAATAGGCTGAAAATACTTAGGCCAGTTCAGCAGTCAAAGTATCAAATATTTCTACATGGTTTGATAGACACAATGTATTTGAGAGCAATCAAACTAAAATGCTCATTCCTGATCCAAGATATTGTGGGACTTGCAAGCCAGTGATTAGATTCACATGAATATCTATGAAGAGCAATGAATAATCTGAGAAGGATGAAAGTGACTTCCCTGAACAGGCCTAGAAACAAATGTTCCTAACCTATGTCATATGGGCACCATCTTCTTCTTGTCAATGACAACAATAATGCACTGATATATTTTCTCGGATCACTGAAAATGACCTCTTAAATAATATACATGAATGTTCCTTGTACAGTAGAGAGCTAGCAAGGGAGAATAATAGGAACCATGCTTAATCATTCCATTAAGATGCTAAGGCGTGGCTTTTGTTTTTGGATGTGTAACAATGGTTGCCCATACGTGACTTTCACCTTTCACCACCAATATATTTTCCTCCAAGAGTAGTGCATAATATGGACATAGGGAGGGCTTTAGATATGGTTCTTAAGTGCAACTTTGGGCTTCAGATTAATGAGCTAATACTGAGTGCATATCCTTCAAACGTAACACCATATTATCTTCAAATATGCTGGAAATAACCTCATGGGGGAAATTGCAAATCTGTTGCTTGACTCGCTAAGTGCAAGACTTATAAAATGTCTCTCATAGTACTCGGTTAAGGCTTTCCAAGATGTCAAAGGATATTAGCTTGAATGGCTTAGTGAAAATTTCATTTCCCTAGCTGCATGATTTCAACTCTCCGGAAACATGTTGTAACTGGCCTATTTGTGACATTTATGAAATGTATGTATCTAGTATAATAATGGTAGCTGATCATTTGAAGTTACCGATTCTCCATAAATTCTCATTCTGGTTTAAAGGAAGGCTTTCTAAGATGATTTTATCATGTAAATCTCAAGGATAAGGGTGATAAGTTTCATACTATCCTTTAAACCCAAATTTCTCGCATATACTTTGAATCATATAATTTTTTAATGTAATATCCCAGATGGGATATTTTAATTAAAAATGCAGAAAAATAACTAAACTCCACAATATGCCGTAAAATCACTATTTACTCAACAGAAGATTTCCATGTAAAATAAACACATAAGCACTGCAATCTATCAACACATCAAATAGGAAGAATCTCAGCATTTTATTATAGATAATAACTGGGGTTACAAATACATCTGACCCAAAGAAAGAGCTGAGATGGAGAACTGGCCACCAAGATGAGCTAATGCACTGCGCTGGCCTCAAAACTGAACTGCTGCACTCTCTCTCCGGCAACAGTTGTCACTGAACACAATGAAGATGATGAAGCACAAGTTGAAGATCTGAATGATCCTCAGACCAATCCCTGAAGCTCTGCGAAAATTCTGAGTGAAGTCTCCTCATTGGCACATAGGATTTCCTGGATTGACAGTGTATTTTCCTAGCCTTGCCATTTCCTGGATAGCCATGGTGATTGTGGGTTTATCTCCATTGATTGTTTTCTGGTTGGTTCTTATGTTGTCTTTAGCTGTGGGTTGAGTTATTAGTTCCTGGAACCTTGGTTGGACATTGAATGCTCTACAACCCGACAAACAACTATTGGGTTGAGTTATTAGTCCTGGATCCTTGTTTGGAAAAACGCTTTGGAGCCCTAGGTAGGTTGAGTTACTAGTCCTGGAGCCTTGGTTGGACAAATGCTCTGGAGCCCGAAAACAACTAGGGTTGAGTTACTAGTCCTGGAGCCTTGGTTGGAACAAACACTCTGGAGCCCTGGGCAGCTTGGGTAGAGACCAGTCCATGATGGTTAGCGATGTCCGACCATGAGGTAGAATCGCTGGTTAGTGATGTCCAACCGTGAGGTGGAATCACTAGTTTAGGGTTGAGTCGGGTTGGCCTCTGGAGCCTTGGTTTGGTTTTGAATTACGCGTTTGATGAAGTCCCACATTCATGCTTGGAATATGGCACGGGGGTGATTGGCTGAAGTGATATATGGGTCAACTATGTCTATGGTCGGGTGGAACATGGAAATCCCAAACCCAGTTTCATTTTGCTTATGGAAATAAGAGTTATTTTGATGAGTTATTATTCTAGTTATCATTTGGATTTTATAGTTGATGTCTACTTCAAATTTCTGTGGTTATTATGCTGGTTATGAGCATGTATTATATCAACGGTGATGTATGATTCTCTCCATTGTTTTACTTGAAAATGAATGGACAATGTATCTATGGTAATATGATGGTAATGCAGCTAATGATGTATGGGAACAATTCTTCTTAGCGATTCTCAGATAAGTATGAGACCCCTATGCTTAGATTTTTTGTATACACTTGTAATTTACATGTTTGTGATATGTTTGAAGAAATGCTTGTCATGGCTAAAGGAGTGTGAGGCCAGTTTTGAGCGGCTTAAGCAGTTGTTGACACATGCTCTAGTGTTAAAGATTGCAGATCCAAACACAAAGTTTGTAGTATGTACAGATGCTTGCAAGAAAGGACTTGATGGATTTCTTGTGCAGGAGGGACGAGTACTATGCTATGAGTCACAGAAATTGAATGAGCATGAGAAAAACTATCCAACACATGATCTTGAGTTGGAAATAATCATTGATGCATTGAAGATATGGAGACATTATCTTATGGGCAAATATTTTGTATTGATGAGTGATCGTTGGATTGTTGTATCTATTCAACATTAAAGCATTAAATCTTCAATGCTAGCCAACTGAGTAATAATCGATGGGTTTCCTCGAATCGGTATATTAAAAGTAAAGAAAACAGGGTTATGGATACTCTTATTGTAAATACGGAGTAATCACATAACGTCTATGAGTTCCTATAGGATGGTTCACAGAGTAGGATCTTGCAAGCAGTCGGCGAGAATCAAGGTATATAGGTGTGCCATGAGTTTATGAGAGGAAATACGGTACGAATGTAGAACAAGTATGGGTTGTGGTACAAGTACGGTTACAACTTGTGGCACAGGTACAAGTTAATGCAGTAGTACATATCTCTAGTGACAAAGGTAAGGAAGTTATGTATGCAGATGTTCTGATCAGGTATCTAGTTCTGTAGCAGTTTGAGGATGTATATCGACTTCGAGATCAGGTATACTAAAGGTAAAGAGAACAGGGTCACAAATGCTCTTAGCAGGCAGATACAGGGAAATCACATTACAGGTATGAGTTCCTATGAGACAGATTTACAGGATAGGATCTTACAGGCAGGTCAATGGGATCACAGGTATATGGAGATTACGCACAGGTTGCAGCAGAGTACAAGTACAATTGGTACAGGTACAGATATAGGTTTTGGCACAGGTACAGGATGTGGCACATGTACATGTGGTACAGGTAGAGGCGCAGGTTGTGGCACACGTAAAGGTTATGTTACAGGTACAGGTATAGGTTGTGGTAAAGGTTATGGTAGAGGTACAGGGACATCTACAGGTGCAAGTGTACAGGACATGGAGTATTGTGTCAAGGCAGATGGATTGGTCAGGATTAGAGATAGGATATATGTGTCGGACGACTCTGAGATCAAGAAGGTGATTTTGAGGGAGTTTCATGTGAAACCATATTCCGGTCACCCAAGCTATCAAAAGACATTGACTGCAGTGAAGAAGTTCTATTATTCCAGGAATTTAAAGAGAGACGTAGAAGAGCTTGTGGCTAGGTGTCTGGATTGTCAAGAGGTAAAGGCAGAGTGGAAATGGGAGGTCATTTCCATGGAATTCATTACACGTGTGCCGAGGACAGTGAGACGACGTGATTCTATAATGGTTGTTGTGGACAGGTTGATGAAGGTAGTGCATTTCATTCCAGTGAAGTCTGCATATTTAGCGAACGATGTAGCACAAGTCTTCATGAGAGATGTAGTCAGATTACATGGTGTTCCAAAGAACATTTTCTCAAACAAGGATGTGAAGTTCACTTCCAATTTTTGGAAGGAGCTATTTGTAGGATTAGGTACAAAGTTGACCTTCAGCATAATTTATCATCCGCAAACAGATGGACAGACCGAGAGGGTCAACAGGATATTGGAGGACACGTTGAGGATGTATGTGATGCATCAGCAGCGAAAGTGAGAAGAGTATATTCCACTGGTAGAGTTCACTTCCAACAATGAGTATCAAGAATCTTTGAGTATGAGTCTGTTTGAGGCATTGTATGGGCGAATTTGCAATACTCCCATCAGTTGGAGTGATCTGGTTAACAGGGTATTGATTGGATCATACATGTTGACAGACATGGAACAGGAAATGTAGATTATAAAGAAGAATTTGAAGGAAACACATGATAGGAAGAAGAGTTATGCAGATCGAAATAGGTTGTTCAAGGAGTTTCAGGTTAGGGAAGAGGTGTAGTTGTGTATCAAGCCCAAGAAGAGCTCCTTGCAGATTGGATCATGTTCCAATATGGCACGACGGTTTTGTGGACTTTTCAAGATTATTGAGAGGATCAGACTAGTAGCCTCTCGTACTTTCACTGCCACCGATAGTGAAATTCCATGATGTTTTCAATATATCATTGCTTAAAAATTATGTTAAAGATGTTGATCATGTGATTGACTGGTCTATGTTGCAGGTGGAACGAGAAGGAGAATTCCAGCCAGAACTGGAGTGCATTTTGCAAAGAAAAACGCCCATGCTCCGGAATCGAGCAACCGAGCAAGTTAAAGTGCAATGGCAACACTTTGGGCCCGATGAAACTACATGGGAGATGGCTGATCAGATGCAGCCTATGTATCCTTCCTTATTCATTGGTTGAGCAAATATTTTGGTGTGATGTTTGGTATTTTTTTTTGGCATGTGTTCGGTATATGTTTAGGTATATTTTGGTATGATTTTTTGTGTATGTACATATGTATATGGATGTAAATACCGCCATGAGCAGTGTTATAAATCTCCAATAAGCGATATGGGTGTCATGTTGGTTTGCTTTTCAGCGGGTTAATCATCGTAAATACTCCATCAAGATATGTTATAAAGCTTCATGAGCAGTATGTTTGCCTTTCAGCGTCTTTGCTGGGGTATATGTGTTGTTGAACACCGACTACAATGTCTCCCAAGAGACAGGGTTCTGTAACAACCCTGGTGAAAATTCCATGTAATAAAAGTTAATAAAGGTAAAATAATAACCATGATTATGGGACATGTATTCCAAGCTGAATGTTGGGCAAAACATCCTAGTGTGGATCTTCATATTATTTGTTATGGATAATGGAAATTGGAAAAGGCAATGGAGAAGGCTTTGGAAAGGAAAAGTGGCATGTATTTATGAAAATAATGGAAAATAGGAGAAAATGGAGGTGAAAGATCACAGGTTGTATGTGAGGAGGAAAATGAAGGAAAATAATGGAAATTTGAAGAAATTAGAAGTTTCATTAATAAAAAATCTTATGAGGAATAGTTGGTACTATTTACAGGTGCATTTTTGGAGCTCTCTCATTATATTCTCTCTCTCATACTCTTGGATACTTAGATTTTTCTTGGAGCACTTTTGGAGAGTGTGCCATACTTGGTGCTCTGGAGCAAGAAGGAAAAGGAAGAGCAGGAAAGTGCATGAGGACATCGGAATCGGCATATACAGCAGGTTCTAAGTGCAGGTATCGACTTGCATGTACGATTTCCTCACTATATTTGGCATGCATGGTATTGCATGTGGTTTCTTGATTATGATCAGTCATTGGCACATAGGATTTCCTGGATTGATAGTGGTTTTGCCTAGCCTTGCCATTTCCTGGATAGCCATGGTGATTGTGGGTATATCTCCATTGATTTTTTTCTGGTTGGTTCTCATGTTGTCTTTAGTTGTGGGTTGAGTTATTAGTTCCTAGAGCCTTGGTTGGAAAAATTCTCCGCAGCCCGACGAACAACTATGGGTTGAGTTACTAGTCCTGGATCCTTGGCTGAAAAAATGCTTTGGAGCCCTAGGTAGGTTGAGTTACTAGTCCTGGAGCCTTGGTTGGACAAATGCTCTGGATTCCGAAAACAACTAGGGTTGAGTTACTAGTCCTGGAGCCTTGGTTGGAACATCCACTTTGGAGCCCTGAGAAGCTTGGGTAGAGACCAATCCATGATGGTTAGTGATGTCCGACCATGAGGTAGAATCGCTGCTTAGTGATGTCCGACCGTGAGGTGGAATCACTGGTTTAGGGTTGAGGCGGGTTGGCCTCTGGAGCCTGGTTTGGTTTTGAATTATGCGTTTTATGAAGTCCCACATTCATGCTTGGAATATGGCATGGGGGTGACTGGCTGAAGTGATATATGGGTCAGCTATGTTTATGGTCAGGTGGAACGTGGAAGTCCCAAACCCAGTTTCATTTTGCTTATGGCAATAAGAGTTATTTTGATGAGTAATTATTCTAGTTATCATTTGGGTTTTATGGTTGATGTCTACTTCAGATTTCTGTGGTTATTATGCTGGTTATGAGCATGTATTATATCAACGGTGATGTATGATTCTCTCCATTTTTTTACTTGAAAATGAATGGACAATGTATCTATGGTCATATAGATGGTAATGCAGCTAATGATGTATGGGAACAATGCTTCTTATCGATTCTCAGATAAGTATGAGACCCCTATGCTCATATTTTTTATATACACTTGTAGTTTTCATGTTTGTGATATGTTTGACGAAATGCTTGTCATGGCTAGAGGAGTGTGAAGCCAGTTTTGAGCAGCTTAAGCAGTTGTTGACACATGCTCCAGTGTTAAAGATTGTAGATCCAAAAACAGAGTTTGTAGTATGTATAGATGCTTGCAAGAAAGGACTCGATGGATTTCTTATGCAGGAGGGATAGGTAGTATGCTATGAGTCACAGAGACTGAATGAGCATGAGAAGAACTATCCGACACATGATCTTGAGTTGGAAACGATCATTCATGCATTAAAGATATCGAGACATTATCTTATGGGCAACCAGCCGAATCTTAATGCTAGACAAGCTAGATGGTTGGCTACGATCAGTGAATTCGACTTCAAGATCAAGTATATTAAAGGTAAAGAGAACAGGGTCGCTGATGCTCTTAGCACGCAAATATAGGTGAATCACATAGCAACTATGAGTTCCTATGGGATGGATTTACAGGATAGGATCTTGCAATCTGGTCATCAGAATCACTTAAAGGTAAAGAGAACAGGGTCGATGATGCTCTTAGCACGCAAATATAGGTGAATCACATAGCAGCTATGAGTTCCTATGGGATGGATTTACAGGATAGGATCTTGCAAGTTGGTCATCAGAATCACAGGTATATGGATATTGTGCACAGGTTGTAGTAGAGTATAGGTACAAGATGTAGTATAGGTATAGGTTGTGGTACATGTACAGGAAAAACTTGTGGCACAGGTACAACTTTTTGTACAGGTATAGGTTAATGCAGTAGTACATATCTCTAGTGACAAATGTAAGGAAGTTAAGTATGCAAATGTTCTGAGCAGGTATCCAGTTCTGCAGGAGTTTCAGGATGTATATCGACTTCGAGATCAGGTATACTAAAGGTAAAGAGAACAGGGTCACAGATGCTCTTAGCAAGCAAATACAGGGAAATCATATAGCAGGTATGAGTTCCTATGGGATAGATTTACAGGATAGGATCTTGCAGGCAGGTCAACAGGATCACAGGTATATGGAGATTATGCACAGGTTGCAGCAGAGTACAGGTAAATGTGGTATAGGTACAAGTTGTGGTATAGGTACAGATACAGGTTTTGGCACAGGTACACGTGGTATTACAGGTAGGAGTACAGGTTGTGGTACAGGTACAGGTACATGTACAGGTGCAGGTGTATAGGACGTGGAGTATTGTCTCGAGGCAGATGGATTGGTCAGGTTTAGAGACAGGATATATGTGCCGAATGACGGTGAGCTCAAGAAGGTGATCTTGAGGGAGTTTCATTCGAAACCATATTCAGGTCACCCAAGCTATTAAAAAAAATTGACTGCAGTGAAGAAGTTCTATGATTGGAGGAATTTAAAGAGAGACGTAGAAGAGCTTGTGGCTAGGTGTCTGGATTGGCAAGTGGTTAAGGAAGTGTGGAAATGGGAGGTTATTTCCATGGACTTCATTATAGGTATGCCGAGGACAGTGAGACGACATGATTCTATAATGGTTGTTGTGGACAGGTTGAAGAATGTAGCGCACTTCATTCTAGTGAAGTCTGCATTCTTAGCGAACAATGTAGCACAAGTCTTCATCAGATATGTAGTTAGAATACATGGTGTTCCAAAGAATATTGTGTCAAACAGGGATGTGAAGTTCACTTCCAAGTTTTGGAAGAAGCTATTTGTTGGATTAGGTACAAATTTGACCTTTAGCACAATTTATCATCCACAAACAGATTGACAGATTAAGAAGGTCAACAAGATATTGGAGGACATGTTGAGGATATATGTGATGCATCAACAGTGAAAGTGAGAAGAGTATATTCCACTGGTGGAGTTCACTTCCAACAATGGGTATCAAGAATCTTTGAGGATGAAACCATTTGAGGTGTTGTATGGGCGAAGTTGCAATACTCCCATCAGTTTGAGTGATCCGATTAACAGGGTATTGATTGGACCAAACATGGTGACAGACATGGAACAAGAAATGCAGGTTATAAAGAAGAATTTGAAGGCTGCACGTGATAGGAAGAAGAGTTATGTAGATCAGAACTGGTTGTTCAAGGAGTTTTTAGGGAACAGGTGTACTTGCGTATCAAGCCCAAGAAGAGCTTCTTGCGGATTGGATCATGTTCCAAGATGGCAGGATGGTTTTGTGGACCTTTCACGATTATTGAGAGGATCAGACCAGTAGCCTCTCGACTTTCACTGCCCCCGACAGTGAAATTCCATGATGTTTTCAATATATCATTGCTTAAAAAGTATGTTAAAGATGTTGATCATGTGATTGACTGGTCTATGTTGCAGGTGGAACCGAAAGGAGAATTCCAGCCAGAACCGGAGTGCATTTTTCAAAGAAAAACGCTCATGCTCCGAAATCGAGCATCTGAGCAAGTTAAAGTGCAATGGAAGTACTTTGGGCCTAATGACATTGTTATCACCAAATTGAGCTTGATTGGATGCTCATCAATCAACTCAATGTAACTCTTTCAAACCACTTCTAACTAAAGATTAGCCTCTTCAGTTTGAGAGGGCTCTCTCAAAGGGGGTTTATGATTTTGAATAAGGATAATTCTAGATGGCTAACTCTATGAATTGTAACTTGGTTTTGTATGATTGTAGGTTGAAAAATGAAGGCTTGCTACCATTGGGCTTATGGAGTCAACAATCAGTACTCTTAGTGACAGTGGTTCTTCACATGGAAGCTGAGGCGGATAGACGTTTTTAACAAAGATAATTCATACACATAACATAGGAAAACACAGTCATTTCACCACTAAATGAAGTCAGAGCATAATATTATGAATTCTGAGTAATTAGAGATGAAATCTACTGCAAGTGATTAAACATAAAGATAAATATCAATAACACATCAAAAACCTCATGAGAATCTCAGGTCTGTAAGTAGAATGTCACTTTGTATTACTGATAGTGGATAAAACATACAAGCAGCAATTTGGTGCAATATTCTCCAACCCGTTTCTCTTCAATGTTTTGTCTATAAATAGACATTCTTTACAATGTAGATGTTCTGCCTGGGTGTCTAGATCTTTGAATTCTACTCTGACACCTATCATAACTGAAACCACTAACTTGAAACAGAAAAATGACAGCTATCCTTAAAGAAAACAAACTCCTAATAGGACTCTATCTCCTATTTCATTTATCCTATCAGTAAAATAGTTACATAGTGGTTACATAATGAATGTCACGTGCTCGAAGGAAAAATCACCCTATTTCCCCACCACTTTACATCTTTAAAGCACCCCTAGATCTGTGGAACATGATCCTGCTTTTTAGGAATGGATGACTTTCATTTTTAATGTTGTTTTAATTGATGAGCTGGCTATGTGGCACTCCTTTTGAGCCATGATTCTCTACTGATGTTTCCCACTGACATGCTGGAGGTCTCCAGCTGGCAAATGCGCTGTTGAGATGCTCAAAATCCTTCAAAAATTACTCGCTATGAAAACAGGGCGGTTTTAGGCAGTTTTGTAGCGAGTTTTAGTAGCGTGTGAAAAATGTCTTTTCCATCTATCTCTTTGACTCCTTTGTTGTTCCAACACCTTCATTATGACATGACACCTTGCAAACCATCGATCTCCCTCCATAAAACATACCAAAACTGAGTTTTAAGGCAAAAAAGAATCTATAGGAATTTTCGTAGCGTATTTCTGGCCTCAAGCCTGAGGTACGCTACGAAACTGTGCAAAAAACTAGAATTTGCTGATTTCAAGGCTATCGTCAAAAATTGTTCTCCAGCTGCAAAATTTGGGTTCTCTGCATGTCATGAACCTTGTCAAACACATTCCAACTTAATTTTTACTGTTGTGGTGTTTCCTCTTCATTTACAATCAATTGACCAATGGGCTCTTCTACCACTGTCATCTTCAATCCTTTCTTTTCTTACTCCACATGAATCAAATCCAATTGCGCCTAAAGATCTTCCTCTTTGTCTTTTAATGCAATGTTTTTGGATTGCAAGTGCAAGTTTATCTTTTTGATGTGTTTGACTTCTCCTCTTAATGGTTGAGTCCACTTTATCAAGTTTTCTGTATTGTCCAAGGTTTTTGAAACACTTGTGACTTGTTCTTCCCAGATTTTCCTCATTTGTTCAAATTGAACCTTCTCAGCTCTGTGTTTCTTTGCCTCTTTCTTCACAATTGATATCTCTTTACCTACCTCCTTCAACTGCTCTTTGAGGGTTTCAATTTCTGATTTCTCAATAATTTTTTCTTTACCCTTTCTTTGCTTGATAACCCATTCTTCTTTTGTTGGTGAAGACAAATATATGATGCTTGTTGGTTGGGCAACAACTTCATTGATTTTCTCAGTCTCTTTGTTTCTTTCCATGACCTTCCTTGCATGTCTGGTCATTGGCTTCCTAGGTTGAAAAATGAAACCAACATCATCACCTGCAAACTCTAGTTTCTTAGCAGTCTTACCTTTCTTTAGCTTTCTTCCTCCATCTTCAATGTCTTCAGCTTGCACAATGGGTGACTCTTCAATGTCAATTGCATGCAGGATATCCTCTAGGTTTCCTTTAGCCACTGTCTAGCTCCTAGTGACTCTTGTTGCCTTGTTTGTTGATTGTCTGCTTCTGTTTTGCAAGTGTTGTTTTACGTGTGTCAATTTTCTGCAAAGGCTCTGCCTCCATGCTTACTGGATCTAGAGGAGTTGAACTATTTCCTTCTTCAACTTCCTTTGCCACAGCTCGTGATGAAATGTTTCTAGGTTTGGAGGCTTTCTTAGGAGTGAAAACATCAATTTCATAACCACTCATGAACAGAAAGGAAGTCCAATCTCTGTCTAACCTCCTCAATTCCTCTAACACCAACAACTTAATCAAACCATGATGAAAAAGAGAAGTTTCATTGCCTCCTGTTTTGATTTGAACCTTATCTGACATTTTCCCTAGACTTCTGTATAAATAAAAAGGCGATTCAAGTGACCTCTTACCCACAAAATGCAGAAGAAGCCTGAGATGATAGGAGTAGACCATGTGAATAGTGAAACCTTCCTTCATATGTAAAATGCTTCTGTATGACCATCAATAGCTTTGAATAATTGTCCTTCATGAAACTCCTAGGGATAGCATTTGTCAAATCAATTTCACTATGTTCTTGCTTGATGAACTCTTTGCAATCCTACATTGTGAATTTGATGCCTTACCACTGTTTCCCACCTCTAGGGATTCCTATTGCTGATAAGATGCTCTCTAGTGTCACTATAAGGTTCAGACTTCCAACCTTTGAAACTGTTCCTGTAAAGCCGGTGGCAAAATCCTTGGAAACCTAGAGATGAAAGCCCTGCAACCTCTGACAGAATTGCAAGCAACCAGTTCTTCTGAAAACCTCCATGGCAGTTGGGTCGTCATTAAGTAAATTCGTCTCCATGGGCTCATACATGTGGCAATGGCCACCTTTGTTTGTTTTCCTTTTAGCAGCCATGGGTGCTTTATAATCTTCACAACCTCGCCTGCTTGATGACACTTGAAAAATTGAAATCTGCCAGCAACTTCCTTGGCTCGATGAAGCAGCTCTCCAAGGATCGACTCACATGCAAATATAAAGCGCAATATGACAAAAGGCTAATTGGGGTAAGGTTTTATGGTTTAACTGACAGCTCATGCTTCAATCATGACAAATACATGTCCAAAAAAGGTAATGATGACATCAAACACGACTATGTACCTTTGAATTTATCATAACAGACTTGAATGACCTCCACCTTAACTCCTCCAATCATAGAATGACACTTCATAGAAAATTTGACAAGACAGGTTAAAAAACAGATTTTCGTAGCGCAGTTAGTTTAGCCTCTGACAGATTCGCTGCGAAACTATTAGGCAGTTTTGTAGTGAAATCTGTTTTTTTCCTGTGTAAAACGCTACGAAATTTTGAAAAACTGACAAATGCATCCTTTTTTATTTTAAATGCATGGGGAATGAAAACTGACATCATATGAGGAATGATTTCACATAAAATGACATAGATGGAGGTGACCATGAAACTTACGATAGGTCAAAAATGTAAAAAAACAAAATTTTCCTATACCACCTTGAAATGGCTAAGGAGACCTTATCCTTTTGATGAGTGAACTATATGACCATGTCAAGTAATGTTTCACAACTTTATGAGTGATAACAGAAGCCTCATGGGAGATGGTTGATCAGATGCAGGCTATGTATCCTTCCTTATTCATTGGTTGAGCAAATATTTTGGTGTGATGTTTGGTATTTTTTTGGCATATGTTCGGTATATGTTCTGGTATATGTTGGTATGATTTTTTGTGTATGTGAATATGTATATGGATGTAAATACCGCCATGAGCTGTGTTATAAATTTCCAATAAGCGATATGGGTGTCATGTCATTGTAGTTGTCATGTTGCTATGTTGTCATGTTGGTTTGCTTTTCAGTGGGTTGATCATTGTAAATACTCCATCGAGCTATGTTATAAAGCTTCATGAGCAGTATGTTTGCCTTTCAGCATCTTTGCTGAGGTATATGTGTTGTTGAACATCGACTACGATGTCTCCCAAGAGACAGGGTTCTGTAACAACCCCGGTGAAAATTCCATGTAATAAAAGTTAATAAAGGTAAAATAATAACCATGATTCTGGGACATGTATTCCAAGTTGAATGTTGGGCAAAACATCCTAGTGTGGATGTTCATATTGTTTGTTATGGATAATGGAAATTGGAAAAGGCAATGGATAAGGCTTTGGAAAGGCAAAGTGGCATTTATTGGCATTTATTTATGAAAATAATAGAAAATAGGAGAAAATGGAGGTGAAAGATCACAGGTTGTATGTGAGGAGGAAAATGAAGGAAAATAATGGAAAATTGAAGAAATTAGAAGCCTCATTAATAAAAAGGCTTATGAGGAATAGTTGGTACCATTTGTTAGTGCATTTTTGGAGGTCTCTCATTATTCTCTCTCGCTCTTATACTCTTGGATACTTAGATTTTTCTTGGAGCACTTTTGGAGAGTGTGCCATACTTGGTGCTTTGGAGCAAGAAGGCAAAGGAAGAGCAGGAAAGTGCATGAGGACATCAGAATCAGCATCTACAGCAGGTTCTGAGTGCAGGTATTGAGTTGCATGTATGATTTCCTCACTAGCTTTGGCATGCATGGTATTGCATGTGGTTTCTTGATTATGATATGTCATTGGCACATAGGATTTCCTGGATTGACAGTGGATTTGCCTAGCTTTTTCCTAGATAGCCATGGTGATTGTGGGTTTATCTCCATTGATTGTTTTCTAGTTGGTTGTCATGTTGTCTTTAGTTGTGGGTTGATTTATTAGTTCCTGGAGCCTTGGTTGGACAAATGCTCTGCAGCCCGACGAACAACTATTGGGTTGAGTTACTAGGGTTGGAAAAACGATTTGGAGCCCTAGGTAGGTTGAGTTACTAGTCCTGGAGACTTGGTTGGACAAATGCTCTTGAGCTCGAAAATAACTAGGGTTGAGTTACTAGTCCCCGAGCCTTGGTTGGAACAAACACGTTGGAGCCTTGGTTGGAACAAACACTCTAGAGCCCTGGGTATCTTGGGTAGAGACCAATCCATGATGGTTAGTGATGTTCGACCATGAGGTATAATCGCTGGTTAGTGATGTTCGACCGTGAGGTGGAATCATTGGATGAGGGTTGGGGCGGGTTGGCCTCTGGAGCCTTGGTTTGGTTTTGAATTATGCATTTGATGAAGTCCCACATTCATGCTTGGAATATGGCATGGGGGTGACTGGCTGAAGTGATATATGGGTCAGCTATGTCTTTGGTCGGGTGGAACGTGGAAGTCCCAAACCCAGTTTCATTTTGTTTATGGCAATAAGAGTTATTTTGATGAGTAATTATTCTAGTTATCATTTGGGTTTTATGGTTGATGTCTACTTCATATTTCTGTGGTTATTATGTTGGTTATGAGAAGGTATTATATCAAAGGTGATGTATGATTCTCTCCATGATTTTAATTGAAAATGAATGGACAATGTATCTATGGTCATATAGATGATAATGCAGCTAATGATGTATGGGAACAATGCTTCTTAGCGATTCTTAGATAAGTATGAGACCCCTATGCTCAGATTTTTTGTATACACCTGTAGTTTACATGTATGTGATATGTTTGACGAAATGCTTGTCATGGCTAGAGGAGTGTGAGGCCAATTTTGAGCAGCTTAAGCAGTTTTTGACACATGCTCCAGTGTTAAAGATTGCAAATCCAAAAACATAGTTTGTAGTATGTACAGATGCTTGCAAGAAAGGACTTGATGGATTTATTATGCAGGAGCGGCAGGTATTATGCTATGAGTCACGAAAACTGAATGAGAATGAGAAGAACTATCCAACACATGATCTTGAGTTGGAAACGACCATTCATGCGTTAAAGATATGGAGACATTATCTTATTCGCAAATAGTTTGTATTGATGAGTGATCGTTGGATTGTTGTATCTATTAAACCAGCCAAATCTTAATGCTAGACAAGCTAGATGGTTGGCTACGATCAGTGAATTCGACTTTGAGATCAATTATATTAAAGGTAAAGTGAATAGGGTCGCAGATGCTCTTAGCAGGCAAATACAGGTGAATCACATAGCAGCTATGAGTTCCTATGGGATGGATTTACAAGATAGGATATTGCAGGTCGGTTAGCAGAATCACAGGTGTATGGAGATTGTGCACAGGTTGCAGGAGAGTACAGCTACAAGATGTAGTACAGGTATAGGTTGTGGTACAAGTTCAGGTGCAACTTGTGGCACAAGTACAACTTATTGTACAGGTAAAGGTTAATGCAGTAGTACATATCTCTAGTGACAAAGGTAAGGAAGTTAAGTATGTAGATGTTCTGAGCAGGTATCCAGTTCTACAATAGTTTTAGGATGTATATCAACTTCAAGATCAGGTATACTAAAGGTAAAGAGAACAAGGTCACAGATGCTCTTAGCAGGCAGATATAGGGAAATCACAAAGCAGGTATGAGTTCCTATGGGACAGATTTACAGGATAGGATCTTGCAGGCAGGTCAACAGGATCACGGGTATATGGAGATTATGCACAGGTTGCAGCAGAGTACAGGTACAGGTGGTACAGGTACTAGTTGTGGTATAGGTACAGATACATGTTTTGGCATAGTTATAGGTTGTGGTACAGGTATAAGTACAGGTTGTGGCACGGGTACATGTGGTACAAGTTATGGCACAGGTACAAGTTATGTTACAAGTACAGGTATAGGTTGTGGTACAAGTTATGGTACAGGTACAGGTACATGTATAGGTGTAGGTGTATAGGACATGGAGTATTGTCTCAAGGCAGATGGATTGGTTAGGTTAACAGGGTATTGATTGGACCAGACATGTTGGTAGACATGGAACAGGAAATGCAGATTATAAAGAAGAATTTGAAGGCAACACATGATAGGAAGAAGAGTTACGCAGATCGGAATAGGTTGTTCAAGGAGTTTCAGGTTAGGGAATATGTGTACTTTCATATCAAGCCCAAGAAGAGCTCCTTGTGGATTGGATCATGTTCCAAGATGGCACGACGGTTTTGTGGACTTTTCATGATTATTGAGAGGATCGGACCAGTAGCCTCTCGACTTTCACTGCCCCCGACAGTGAAATTCCATGATATTTTCAATATATCATTGCTTAAAAAGTACGTTAAAGATGTTGATCATGTGATTGACTGGTCTATGTTGCAGGTAGAACTGGAAGGAGAATTCCAGCTAGAACAAGAGTGCATTTTTCAAAGAAAAACGCTCATGCTTCGGAATCAAGCAACCGAGCATGTTAAAGTGCAATGGAAGCACTTTGGGCCCGATGAAGCTACATGGGAGATGGCTGATGTTTTGGTATATGTTGGTATGATTTTTTGTGTATGTACATATGTATATGGATGTAAATATTGCCATTAGCTATGTTATAAATCTCCAATAAGCGATATGGGTGTCATGTCATTGTAGTTGTCATGTTGCTATGTTGTCATTTTGGTTTGCTTTTCAGCGGCTTAATCATTGTAAATACTCCATCAAGCTATGTTATAAAGCTTTATGAGCAATATGTTTGCCATTCAGCGTCTTTGCTGAGGTATATGTGTTGTTGAACACCGACTACGATGTCTCCCAAGAAACAGGGTTCTGTAACAACCCCGATGAAAATTACATTTAATAAAAGTTAATAAAGGTAAACTAATAACCATGATTATGGGACATGTATTCCAAGTTGAATGTTGGGCAAAACATCCTAGTGTGGATTTTCATATTATTTGTTATGGATAATGGAAATTGGCAAAGGCAATGGATAAGGCTTTGGAAAGGCAAAGTGGCATTTATTGGCATTTATTTATGAAAATAATGGAAAATAGGAGAAAATGGAGGTGAAAGGTCACAGGTTGTATGTGAGGAGGAAAATGAAGGAAAATAATGGAAATTTGAAGAAATTAGAAGCCTCATTAATAAAAAGGCTTATGAGGAATAGTTGGTACCATTTGTCAGTGCATTTTTGGAGCTCTCTTAGTATTCTCTCTCTCTCATATTCTTGGATGCTTAGATTTTTCTTGGAGCACTTTTGGAGAGTGTGCCATACTTGGTCCTTGGAGCAAGAAGGCAAAGGAAGAGCAAGAAAGTGAATGAGGACATCGAAATCAACATCTACAGCAGGTTTTGAATGCAGGTATCGAGTTGCATGTATGATTTCCTCACTAGCTTTGGCATGCATGGTATTGCATGTGGTTTCTTGATTATGATATGTCATTGGCACATAGGATCTCCTGGATTGACAATGGATTTTCCTAGCCTTTCCATTTCTTGGATAACCATGGTGATTGTGGGTTTATCTCCATTGATTGTTTTCTGGTTGGTTCTCATGTTGTCTTTAGCTATGGGTTGAGTTATTAGTATCTGCCATCTGGAGCCTTGGTTGGACAAATGCTCTGTAGCCCGACGAACAACTATTGGGTTGAGTTACTAGGGTTGGAAAAACGCTTTGGAGCCCTAGGTACGTTGAGTTACTAGTCCTGGAGCCTTGGTTGGACAAATGCTTTGGAGCTCGAAAACAACTAGGGTTGAGTTACTAGTCCTGCAGCCTTGGTTGGAACAAACACTTTGGAGCCTTGGGCAGCTTGGGTAGAGACTAATCCATGATGGTTTGCGATGTCAGACCATGAGGTAGAATCGCTAGTTAGTGATGTCCGACCGTGAGGTGGAATCACTGGTTTAGGGTTGAGGCGGGTTGGCCTCTGGAGCCCTGGTTTGGTTTTGAATTATGCGTTTGATGAAGTCCCACATTCATGCTTGGAATATGGCATGGGGGTGACTAGCTGAAGTGATATATGGGTCAGCTATGTCTATGGTTGGGTGGAACGTGGAAGTCCCAGTTTCATTTTGCTTATGGCAATAAGAGTTATTTTGATGAGTAATTATTCTAGTTATCATTTGGGTTTTATGGTTGATGTCTACTTCAGATTTCTGTGGTTATTATGTTGGTTATGAGCATGTATTATATCAAAGGTGATGTATGATTCTCTCCATGTTTTTACTTGAAAATGAATGGACAATGTATCTATGGTCATATAGATGGTAATGCAGCTAATGATGTATGGGAACAATGCTTCTTAGCGATTCTCAAATAAATATGAGACCCCTATGCTCAGATTTTTTGTATACACTTGTAGTTTACATGTTTTTGATATGTTTGACGAAATTCTTGTCATGGCTAGAGGAGTGTGAAGCCAGCTTTGAGCAGCTTACGCAGTTGTTGACACATGTTCCAGTGTTAAAGATTGTAGATACAAACACAAAGTTTGTAGTATGTACATGTGCTTGCAATAAAGGACTCGATGGATTTCTTATGCAGGAGGGACAGGTAGTATGCTATGAGTCACAGAGACTGAATGAACATGAGAAGAACTATCCAACACATGATCTTGAGTTGGAAACGATCATTCATGCATTGAAGATATTGAGACATTATCTTATGGGAAAATAGTTTGTATTGATGAGTTATCATTGGATTGTTGTATCTATTCAACCAACCGAGTCTTAATGCTAGACAAGCTAGATGGTTGGCTACGATCAGTGAATTCGACTTCGAGATCAGGTATATTGAAGGTAAAGAGAACAGAGTCGCTGATGCTCTTAGCACACAAATACAGGTGAATCACATAGCAGCTATGAGTTCCTATGGGATTTATTTACAGGATAGGATGTTTCAAGCTGGTCATCAGAATCACTAAAAGGTAAAGAGAACAGGGTCAATGATGCTCTTAGCACACAAATACAGGTGAATCACATAGCAGCTATGAGTTCCTATGGGATGGATTTACAGGATAGGATCTTGCAAGTTGGTCATGAGAATCACAGGTATATGGATATTGTGCATAGGTTGCAGTAGAGTATAGGTAAAAGATGTAGTATAGGTATAGGTTGTGTTACAAGTACAGGTAAAACTTGTGGCACATGTACAACTTTTTGTACAGGTACAGGTTAATGTAGTAGTACATATCTCTAGTGAAAAAGGTAAGGAAGTTAAGTATGCAGATGTTCTAAGCAGGTATCCAGTTTTGCAGGAGTTTCAGGATGTATATCGACTTCGAGATCAGGTATACTAAAGGTAAAGAGAACAGGGTCACAGATGCTCTTAGCAAGCAGATACAGGGAAATCACATAGCAAGTATGAGTTCCTATGGGACATATTTATAGGATAGGATCTTGCAGGCAGGTCAACAGGATCACAGGTATAAGGAGATTATGCACGGGTTGTAGCAGAGTACAGGTACATGTGGTATAGGTACAAGTTGTGGTACAGGTACAGATACAGGTTTTGGCACAGATACAGGTTGTGGCACAAGTACACATGGTATTACAGGTTGTGGTACAGGTTGTGGTATAGGTACAGGTGCAGGTGTACAGGACGTGGAGTATTGTCTCAAGGCAAAGGTACAAGTTGTGGTACAGGTACAGATACAGGTTTTGGCATAGGTACAGGTTGTGGCACAAGTACACATGGTATTACAGGTACAGGTACAGGTACAGGTGCATGTACAGGTGCAGGTGTATAGGACGTGGAGTATTGTCTCAAGGAAAATGGATTGGTCAGGTTTAGAGACAGGATATATGTGTCGAATGACGGTGAGCTCAAGAAGATGATCTTGAGGGAGTTTCATTGGAAATCATATTCAGGTCACCCAAGCTATCAAAAGACATTGACTGCAGTGAAGAAGTTCTATTATTGGAGGAATTTAAAGAGAGATGTAGAAGAGCTTGTGGCTAGGTGTCTGGATTGGCAAGAGGTAAAGGCAGTGTGGAAATGGGAGGTCATTTCCATGGACTTCATTATAGGTGTGCCGAGGACAGTGTGACGACATGATTCTATAATGGTTGTTGTGGACAGGTTGAAGTAGGTAGCGCACTTCATTCTAGTGAAGTTTGCATTCTTAGCGAACGATGTAGCACAAGTATTCATCAGAGATGTAGTCAGATTACATGGTGTTCCAAAGAATATTGTGTCAAACAGAGATGTGAAGTTCACTTCCAAGTTTTGTAAGGGGCTATTTGTAGGATTAGGTACAAAGTTGACCTTCAGCACAATTTATCATCCACAAACAGATTGACAGATCAAGAAGGTCAAGAAGATATTGGAGGACATGTTGAGGATATATGTGATGCATCAGCAGTGAAAGTGAGAAGAGTATATTTCACTGGTGGAGTTCACTTCCAACAATGGGTATCAAGAATCTTTGAGGATGAGTTCGTTTGAGGCGTTGTATGGGCGAAGTTGCAATACTCCCATCAGTTTGAGTGATCCGGTTAACAGGGTATTGATTGGACCAGACATGGTGACAGACATGGAACAGGAAATGCAGGTCATAAAGAAGAATTTCAAGGCAACACATGATAGGAAGAAGAGTTATGTAGATCGGAACTGGTTGTCCAAGGAGTTTCAGGTTAGGGAACAGGTGTACTTGCGTATCAAGCCCAAGAAGAGCTCCTTGTGGATTGGATCATGTTCCAAGATGGCATGATGGTTTTGTGGGCCTTTCACGATTATTGAGAGGATCAGACCAGTAGCCTCTCAACTTTCACTGCCCACGACAGTGAAATTCCATGATGTTTTCAATATATCATTGCTTAATAAGTATGTTAAAGATGTTGATCATGTGATTGACTGGTCTATGTTGTAGGTGTAATCGGAAGGAGAATTACATCCAGAACCGGAGTGCATTTTTCAAAGAAAAATGCTTATGCTTCGAAATCGAGCAACCGAGCTTTGATGAAGCTGTTATCACCAAATTGGTACAGGTACAACTTGTGGCACAGGTACAGGTTAATGCAGTAGTACATATCTCTAGTGACAAAGGTAAGGAAGTTAAGTATGCAGATGTTCTGATCAGGTATCCAGTTCTGCAGCAGTTTTAGGATGTATATCGACTTCGAGATCAGGTATATTAAAGGTAAAGAGAACAGGGTCACAAATGCTCTTAGCAGGCACATACAGGGAAATCACATAGCAGGTATGAGTTCCTATGGGACAGATTTACAGGATAGGATCTTGCAGGTAGGTCAACAGGATCACAGGTATATAGAGATTATGCACAGGTTGCAGCAAAGTACAGGTACAGGTGGTACCGGTACAGATACAGGTTTTGGCACAGGTACAGGATGTGGCACATGTACATGTGGTACAGGTAGACAGGTTGTGGCACAAGTAAAGGTTATGTTATAGGTACAGGTACAGGTTGTGGTAAAGGTTATGGTAGAGGTACAGGTACATCTACAGGTGCAGGTGTATTGGTTAGGTTTAGAGATAGGATATATGTGTCGGACGACTGTGAGCTCAAGAAGGTGATCTTGAGGGAGTTTCATGCGAAACCATATTCCGGTCAACCAAGCTATCAAAAGACATTGACTGCAGTGAAGAAGTTCTATTATTGCAGGAATTTAAAGAGAGACGTAGAAGAGCTTGTGGCTAGGTGTCTGGATTGTCAAGAGGAAAAGGCAGAGTGGAAATGGGAGGTCATTTCCATGGACTTCATTACAGGTGTGCCAAGGACAGTGAGACCACATGATTCTATAATGGTTGTTGTGGACAGGTTGACGAAGGTAGCGCACTTCATTCCAGTGATGTCTGCATTCTTAGCGAACGATGTAGCACAAGTCTTCATCAGAGATGTAGTCAGATTACATGGTGTTCCAAAGAATATTGTGTCAAACAGGGATGTGAAGTTCACTTCCATGTTTTGGAAGGAGCTATTTGTAGGATTAGGTACAAAGTTGACCTTCAGCGTAATTTATCATCCGCAAACAGATGGACAGATCAAGAGGGTCAACAGGATATTGGAGGACACGTTGAGGATGTATGTGATGCATTAGCAGTGAAAGTGAGAAGAGTATATTCCATTGGTAGAGTTCACTTCCAACAATGGGTATCAAGAATCTTTGAGTATGAGTCTGTTTGAGGCATTGTATGGGCGAAGTTGCAATACTCCCATCAGTTGGAGTGATCTGGTTAACGGGGTATTGATTGGATCAGACATGTTGGCAGACATGGAACAGGAAATGCAGGTTATAATGAAGAATTTGAAGGAAACACATGATAGGAAGAAGAGTTATGCAGATCGACACAGGTTGTTCAAGGAGTTTCAGGATAGGGAACAGGTGTAGTTGTGTATCAATCCCAAGAATAGCTCCTTGCAGATTGGATCATGTTCCAATATGGCACGACGGTTTTGTGGACATCCCACGATTATTAAGAGGATCGGACCAGTAGCCTCTCGAATTTCACTGCCCCTGACAGTGAAATTCCATGATGTTTTCAATATATCATTGCTTAAAAAGTATGTTAAAGATGTTGATCATGTGTTGACTGGTCTATGTTGCAGGTGGAACTAGAAGGAGAATTCCAGCCAGAACTGGTGTGCATTTTGCAAAGAAAAACGCTCATGCTCCGGAAAAGATCAACCGAGTAATTTAAAGTGCAATGGAAGCACTTTGGGCCTGATGAAGCTACATGGGAGATGGCTGATCAGATGTAGGCTATGTATCCTTCCTTATTCATTGGTTGAGCAAATATTTTGGTGTGATGTTTGGTATTTGTTTTGGCATATGTTCGGTATATGTTGGTATGATTTTTTGTGTATGTACATATGTATATGGATGTAAATACCGCCATGAGGTGTGTTATAAATCTCCAATGAGCGATATGGGTGTCATGTTATTGTAGTTGTCATGTTGTTATGTTGTCATGTTGGTTTGCTTTTCAGCAGGTTAATCTTTGTAAATACTCCATCAAGCTATGTTATAAAGCATCATGAGCAGCATGTTTTCCTTTCAGCGTCTTTGCTGAGGTATATGTGTTGTTGAACACCGACTACGATGTCTCCCAAGAGACAGGGTTCTGTAACAACCCCAGTGAAAATTCCATGTATTAAAAGTTAATAAAGGTAAAATAATAACCATGATTATGGGACATGTATTCCAAGCTGAATGTTGGGCAAAACATCCTAGTGTGGATGTTCATATTATTTGTTATGGATAATGGAAATTGGAAAAGGAAATGGATAAGGCTTTGGAAAGGCAAAGTGGCATTTATTGACATTTATTTATGAAAATAATGGAAAATAGGAGAAAATGGAGGTGAAACATCACAGGTTGTATGTGAGGAGAAAATGAAGGAAAATAATGGAAAATTGAAGAAATTAGAAGCCTCATTAATAAAATGGCTTATGAGGAATAGTTGGTACCATTTTCCAGTGCATTTTTGGAGTTCTTTCATTATTCTCTCTCTCTCATACTCTTGGATACTTAGATTTTTCTTGGAGCACTTTTGGAGAGTGTGCCATACGTGGTGCTTTGGAGCAAGAATGCAAAGGAAGAGCAGGAAAGTGCATGAGGACATCAGAATCAGCATATATAGCAGGTTCTGAGTGCCGGTATCGAGTTGCATGTATGATTTCCTCACTATCTTTGGCATGCATGGTATTGCATATGGTTTCTTGATTATGATCAGTCATTGGCACATAGGATTTCCTGGATTTATAGTGGATTTTCCTAGCCTTGCCATTTCTTGGATAGCCATGGTGATTGTGGGTATATCTCCATTGATTGTTTTCTGGTTGGTTCTCATGTTGTCTTTAGTTGTGTGGGTTGAGTTATTAGTTCCTAGAGCCTTGGTTGGAAAAATGCTCTACATCCCGACAAACAATTATTGGGTTGAGTTACTAGTCCTGGATCCTTGGTTGGAAAAATGCTTTGGAGCCCTAGGTAGGTTGAGTTACTAGTCCTGGATCCTTGGTTGGAACAAACAATCTGGAGCCCTGGGAAACTTGGGTAGAGACCAATCCATGATGGTTAGCGATGTTCGACCATGAGGTAGAATCGTTGGTTACTGATGTCTGACCGTGAGGTGGAATCACTAGTTGAGGGTTGAGGCGGGTTGGCCTGTGGAGCCTTGGTTTGGTTTTGAATTGTGCGTTTGATGAAGTCCCACATTCATGCTTGGAATATGGCACGGGGGTGACTGGCTGAAGTGATATATGGGTCAGCTATGTCTATGGTCGGGTGGAACGTGGAAGTCCCAAACCTGGTTTCATTTTGCTTATGGCAATAAGAGTTATTTTGATGAGTAATTATTCTAGTTATCATTTGGGTTTTATGGTTGATGTCTACTTTAGATTTCTGTGGTTGTTATGCTGGTTATGAGCATGTATTATATCAACGGTGATTTATGATTCTCTCCATGTTTTTACTTGAAAATGAATGGAAAATGTATCTATGGTCATATAGATGATAATGCAGCTAATGATGTATGGGAACAATGCTTCTTAGCGATTCTCAGATAAGTATTAGACCCCTATGCTCAGATTTTTTGTATACATCTGTAGTTTACATGTTTGTGATATGATTAACGAAATGCTTGTCATGAGATTCAGAGGTACGGAACCGGATTTTGAAGCAGCTTAAGCAGTTGTTGACACATGATCTAGTGTTAAAGATTGTAGATCCAAACACAGAGTTTGTAGTATGTGGACAGGTTGAAGAATGTAGCGCATTTGTCTTCCACTTTGTCTTTTAATGCCCTGTCTTCTACTTTGTCTTCCACTTTGTCTTTTAATGCCCTGTTTTTGGATTGCAAGTGCAAGTTTATCTTTTTGATGTGTTTGACTTCTGCTCTTAGTTGTTGAGTCCACTTTATCGACATTTCTGTATTTTCCAAGGTCTTGAGACACTTGTGACTTGATCTTCCCAGATTCTCCTCATTTGTTCAAATTGAACCTTCTCAGCTCTATGCTTCTTTGCTTCTTGCTTCAGCGAGTATCTCTTTTTTGCCTCCTTGTTTGCTCTTTGAGGTTTCCAATTTACGATTTTTCAATAATTTCTTTACCCTTTCTTTGCTTGATAACCCATTCTTCTTTTTCTTTGGTGAAGACAAATATATGATGCTTGTTGAGTACAGCAGTCCCTATGTGTAGTGTAGTCCCTTATTTTATTGAGTGTAGCCCCCTTATTGTTGTTGTACCCTTGTAACCCCCATTTTGTTATTATTGTGCCCTTAAATTATTATTGTTAGGTCGGCTAGGATTACATTGTGGCCCACTAGGATTACATTATGGCCCCATGGACTCCTATATATAGAAAGGAGGTTTTGTAAATTGTATCATCCAAGAATTGTTCATTTATGTAATGTATTGGAGGTTTCCCCCTCGAAGTGGCTTATTTCTAAGGCGTTGATATCTCTTTTCTTCTATTTTTGGAGATGGTTTCACAACATTTGGTATCAAAGGTTTGGATTCTAGGGTTTCACTGCTCTAAACAGGTCATCGTGACATTTTCGCTATAACATTTTTTCTACGAAGGTTCAAAATCTGAAATTTTTAGGATGCGAAGCCAAAATCCTGAGGAAACTCGTCAAAAAATTTCAGAGCTTGGTTCGCAATATTTTTTAGATGGTTTCACAACATTTGGTAATGAATCTTTGAGATTCTAGGGTTTCGTTGCTCCAAACAGGTCATCGTGGCATTTTCGCTATAACTTTTTTTCTACGAAGGTTCAGAATCTAAAATTTTTAAAGTGCGAAGCCAAAATCCTGAGGAACATCGTCGCAAAATTTTAAAGTTTGGTTCACAAAATTTTTGGAGATATGATCTGTGCAACTTAGGTAATTTTGAAGGCTCCTGAATTTAACCTAAATAGGTCATCGTGGTATTTTCGTAATAATTTTTTTTTTCTACGAAGGTTCAATAGCTGAAATTTTTAGAGTGAGAAGCCGTAATCCTGAGGAACATCGTTGAAAAATTTCAGATATTGGTTCACAATATTTTCGGAGATATGATTTGTGGAAGTTAGGGCTTTTTGAGGCTTCTGAAGTTCATCTCAAAGAGGTGATCGTGGGAAAATATTCATAGCTCTCTCTTTGAGCATTGGATTATAATTATGTAAAAATTTTCTGCAAGTACATGGACTTTAGTTTTTGTTCTATCAATTTTAGAGCCAAAGGAGGAAACAGTGACACGTGGCAAGTCGTACAAATTCGATCTACTGAACCAATCCAAAATTGGGTCATTGTGGGAGATTGGACATAACTTTTCCTTGAAGAATCCAAATCAGATCAGACCTATGGCATTTGAAAGAAGCTTCAGAGGGCTACTACAGGGCTGAATTTCAGATATTGAGGATCCTCAATTATAGATATAATTCAATTTCAATATCGAGCTCCTCAAAAGAAAGAAAAAGGTGTGTAATTGGTTTTTAAAATTGCATAACGTTTGTTTGAAAAAATAGTTTGAAGTGATTCCAAGGGAATATTTTAGAATTTTTATCAGTATTGGGTTATATAATGCCTAAAAAAAATAATTCTATACCAATTAAGCCCTCAAAAATCTATACTATGATGCATGAAGAGGAAGAATTGCAGTATGAGATATCAAAATTACGATACCAAGTGCAACAAATTTCGTTCTTATGAACAGCAACCGAAGATGACATAAATGGTCTAAAATCAGAAATGGAGGCAAATTTGGATGGCTTGAAGGATCAAATAATAGCTAATATGGATGATAAATTAGTGGAAGATCACATTGAGCATCAACAACAAGTTCTCCAACTCTCAAAGGATAACCTAACTTTGGTGCAGAATCTAATGAAACAACAGGAAGATCAACATCACATCGAAAGAAGTTCTGAAGTAGTTACAGAAACAAGAACTTGAAAAGTACGATCAATTTTAGAGTATCTCAGTAAGTGGAAGAACTTTCTTGTAGAAGATTCCACATGGGAGGATGAGAATTTTATACAGAAGCATCAAGAAACAATCAAGCGTTGAGGACAACACTTGTTTGAAGGAGAGGGGCATGTTAAGTCCCTATATTAATAGTGTAGTCCCTTATTATGTTAGTGTAGCCCCCTTATTGTTATTGTTGTACCCATGTAACCCCCATATTGTTATTATTGTGCCCTTACATTATTATTGTTAGGTCAGCTAGGATTACATTGTGGCCCCACTAGGATTACATTGTGGCCCCATGGACTCCTATATATAGAAAAGAGGTTTTGTCATTTGAATCATCCAAGAATTATTCATTCATGTAATGTATTGGAGGTTGTCCCCTCGAAGTGGCTTATTTATAAGGCGTTGATATCTCTTTTCTTCTATTTTTGGAGCTGGTTTCACAACATTGGTTGGGCAATAGCTTCATTGATTTTCTCAATCTCTTTGTTGCTTTCCACGACCTTCCTTGCATGTCTGGTCATTGGCTTCCTAGGTTGAAAAATGAAACCAGCATCATCCCCTGCAACCTCTAGTTTCTTAGCAGTCTTACCTTTCTTCATCTTTCTTCCTCCATCTTCAATGTCTTCAGCTTGCACAATGGGTGACTCTTCAATGTCAATTGCATGCAGGATATCCTCCAAGTTTCCTTTAGCCACTGTCTGGCTCCTAGTGACTCTTTTGTTGCCTTGTTTGTTGACTGTCTACTTTTGTTTTGCAGGTGCTGTTTTATGTGTGTCAATTTTCTGCAAAGGCTCTGTCTCCATGCTTACTGGATCTAGAGGAGATGAACTATTTCCTTCTTCAACTTCCTCTGCCACAGCTCGTGATGAAATGTTTCTAGGTTTGGAGGCTTTCTTAGGAGTGACAACATCAATTTCATAACCACTCATGAACAAAAAGGAAGTCCAATCTTTTTCTAACCTCCTCAATTCCTCTAACACCAACAGCTTAATCAAACCATGACGAAAAAGAGAAGTTTTATTGCCTCCTGTTTTGATTTGAACCTTATCTGACATTTTCCCTAGACTTCTGTATAAATAAAAAGGCAATTCAAGTGACCTCTTACCCACAAAATGCAGAATAAGCCCGAGATGATAGGAGTAGACCATGTGAACAATGAAACCTTCCTTCATAGGTAAAATGCTTCTGGATGACCATCAACAGCTTTGAATAATTGTCCTTCATGAAACTCCTAGGGATAGCATTTGTCAGATCAATTTCATTGTGTTCTTGCTTGATGAACTCTTTGCAATCCTGCATTGTGAATTTGATGCCTTACCACTATTTCCCACCTCTAGGGATTCCTATTGCTGATGAGATGCTCTCTGGTGTCACTGTAAGGTTCAGAATTCCAACCTTTGACGCTGTTCCTGTGAAGCCGGTGGAAAAATCCTTGGAAACCTGTAGATGAAAGCCCTGCAACCTCTGACAGAATTGCAAGCAACCAGTTCTTCTGAAAACCTCCATGGAAGTTGGGTCATCATTGAGTAAATTCATGTCCATGGGCTCATACATGTGGCAATAACCACCTTTGTTTGTTTTCCTTTTTGCAGCCATGGGTGCTTTATAATCTTCACAACCTCGCTTGCTTGATGACACCTGTAAAATTCAAATCTGCCAGCAACTTGCTTGTCTCGATGAAGCAGCTCTCCAGGGATCGACTCACATGCAAAGATAAAGCGCAATATGACAAAAGACTAATTGGGGTAAGGTTTTGTGTTTTAACTGACAGCTCATGCTTCAATCCCAAAAAAGGTAATGGTGACATCAAACACAGCTATGTACCTTTGAATTTATCATAACAGACTTGAATGACCTCCACCTTAACTCATCCAATCATAGAATGACACTTCATAGCGAATTTGACAAGACAGGTTAAAAAATAGATTTTCGTAGCGCAGTTAGTTTAGCCTCTGACAGATTCGCTACGAAACTATTAGGCAGTTTTGTAGCGAAATCTGTTGTTTTCCTGTGTAAAACGCTACGAAAATTTGAAAAACTGACAAATGCGTCCTTTTTTCACATCATATGAGGACTGATTTCACATAAAATGACATAGATGGAGGTGACCATGAAACTTAGGATAGGTAAAAAATGTAAAAAAAACAAAATTTTCCTATACCACCTTGAAATGGCTAAGGAGACCTTATCCTTTTGATGTGTGAACTATATGACCATGTCAAGTAATGTTTCACAACTTTATGAGTGATAACAGAAGCTACATGGAAGATGGTTGATCAGATGCAGGCTATGTATCCTTCCTTATTCATTGGTTGAGCAAATATTTTGGTGTGATGTATGGTATTTTTTTTGGCATATGTTCGGTATATGTTCTGGTATATGTTGGTATGGTTTTTTGTGTATGTGAATATGTATATGGATGTAAATACCGCCATGAGATGTGTTATAAATCTCCAATAAGCGATATGGGTGTCATGTCATTGTAGTTGTCATGTTGCTATGTTGTCATGTTGTTTTTCTTTTCAGTGGGTTGATCATTGTAAATACTCCATCGAGCTATGTTATAAAGCTTCATGAGCAGTATGTTTTCCTTTCAGTTTCCTTGCTGAGATATATGTGTTGTTGAACATCGACTACGATGTCTCCCAAGAGACAAGGTTCTGTAACAACCCCAATGAAAATTCCATGTAATAAAAGCTAATAAAGGTAAAATAATAACCATGATTCTGGGACATGTATTCCAAGTTGAATGTTGAGAAAAACATCCTAGTGTGGATGTTAATATTGTTTGTTATGGATAATGGAAATTGGCAAGGGCAATGGATAAGGATTTGGAAAGACAAAGTGGCATTTATTGGCATTTATTTATGAAAATAATGGAAACTAGGAGAAAATGGAGGTGAAAGGTCACAGGTTGTATGTGAGGAGGAAAATGAAGGAAAATATTTGAAAATTGAAGAAATTAGAAGCCTCATTAATAAAAAGGCTTATGAGGAATAGTTGGTACCATTTGTTAGTGCATTTTTGAAGGTCTCTCATTATTCTCTCTCTCTCTCTCATACCCTTGGATACTTAAATTTTTCTTGGAGCACTTTTGGAGAGTGTGCCATACTTGGTGCTTCAGAGCAAGAAGGAAAAGGAAGAGCAGGAAAGTGCATGAGGACATTGGAATCAACATCTATAGCAAGTACTGAGTGCAGATATCGAGTTGCATGTATGATTTCCTCACTAGCTTTGGCACGCATGGTATTGCATGTGGTTTCTTGATTATGATCTCTCATTGGCACATAGGATTTCCTGGATTGACAGTGGATTTGCCTAGCTTTGCCATTTCTTAGATAGCCATGGTGATTGTGGGTTTATCTCCATTGATTGTTTTCTGGTTGGTTCTCATGTTGTCTTTAGCTGTGGGTTTATTTATTAGTTCCTGGATCCTTGGTTGGACAAATGCTTCGTAACCCGATCGTAATATTATCCCCAAAGGAAATAACCAAGAATAAAACGTAAATATGCTAGAGCGTATATAGAAATAATACAATGTCGAATCCAGATTCAGGAACCAATACACATAATGCCGTAAAACTGAGCCATTTTATTAATCTGGAAGTACATAGAGAGGAGTACAAGATAATCAGAATGAGTGCACCTATCCTTGCCCTAGGCAAGTGGAGACCCTCTCAGAAAAATAAGAAATGGCTGCTACAGAAACTGCATCCCAGCTGCTGGAAGAAACTGAAGCTAGGGGCTGATCCCCTTGCCGGAATGAGCTAAAAATCTACAGATCACCTATACTTGCTGCTCCGGACAAAACCCAGAAACCCTGAAGCAAATGGACCACCTCCGAAAATCG
The DNA here is from genome assembly GCA_034641835.2 of Pinus albicaulis. Classification (NCBI taxonomy): domain Eukaryota; kingdom Viridiplantae; phylum Streptophyta; class Pinopsida; order Pinales; family Pinaceae; genus Pinus; species Pinus albicaulis. The sequence continues at coordinate 1,019,405,300 of CM076574.1, forward strand.
CCCCCAGAAACCCTCCTCCTACAAAAACGCTGTGCCTTCAGGAACAGCTCAGAAGCTCAAGAAATATGCTGGCAAAAGGGCTGGATCTACCCACAAATCCTCCATATGAGATGACCAACTCCTTAAGGCTGAAAACACTGAAAAATGCTGCCAGAACCCCACATAAAGACCCTACTCATCAGATCTGCGTCCTCCCTGACTGGATCTGCATCCTCTCTGCCCAGATCTGCTGGATCTGAGTCATACAAGGCTGGATCTGCTACTATCTCTCCAGATCTGCGTCCCACAAGGCTAGATCTGCTGCTAGCTCTTCAGATCTATGCTAGATCTGCCAATATCTCCTCAGATCTGCAACTTCAAAGGCTGGATCTGATGTTATCTCTTCAGATCTAGGCTGGATCTGCCAATATCTCCTCAGATCTGCAATCTCCCAAGCTGGATCTAGTGCTACCCCTCCAGATCTGCAACCTACAGACCAGATCTGCAAATATCTGCTCAGATCTACAATCTCCAAGGCTGGATCTATCACTGTGCCTTCAGATCTGCGTCCTTCCTCTTCCTACTGGAACAGCGTCCTCACTCCAAACTGATCTGCGTCCTTCCTGCTGCTGAAACTGCGTTTTTCCTGCTAGATCTGCGCAACCACTAGAGGGCTTCTTCCTCTCCGACTCTCCACCTGAAACTGCTACTGAAACTGAAAGATAGAACTCAGAAATTAACCTACTAGGGCGGCACTCGGGTCCCCCGGGCTAAGGGTGAAACCAGTGGAAACCTTACCAGTAAGGTGCACCGGTCCCCCGAGGCTAAGGGCGAGATCTCCGATCGAGACACTCGTACCAAACAAAGGTCGTTGCACCGACTAAAATGAATCGGCGGGCCGGGGCGTACAAAGTCTAGCTCTCACACACATCAAAATATGAATGCCCCAAATGAGGTGAGAACCTCTCCTTTTATAATGCCAAACTCCCTCCAAAACTTAACTCTCCTTTGACCTGCGCAGTTTACCTTGGGTCAGCCTGATGCCTCCCCCATCATACTCATGTGGACCCCCAAGGCCCCCTCTCTTAAGTTACAACGTCAATCTACTAGGAAAAGAACACTTTATTATAAAGTGTGGTGACTAAAGTGAGGTGACCCCTCTTATTTCTCACTTTATTTATTATGTCTAGCTAAAGCGGCAAAATAAAGCAAAATGAAATATTCCAATTAGCAAGGCTAATTGGGAATATTACAGTCTCCCCCGGAAAAACGTTGCTTGTCCTCAAGCAACTGAAGTGATGGATGCTGTAAAGTCTGCTCGCTCTCCCAAGTGGCATCCTCATCCGGCAAAAATTGCTTGTTCTCCAGCAATGCTTGAACAAGCCTACTCTCTAGCTGATGCTCCCTGCCGATACTGCAAAATGTGCCTGGGTCCACCTTTGAAACCTCTACGTCTGCATCATGTCTGATATGAAGGGATGTCTCAATTCCGGTGATCCCAAAGCGGCCTCTCATGGTGCCGGCCAATCCAATGGTCTCCGGATCCCATCGCCACCATGGCCAATAATAGCCCAAGTCCCATGGCTCGGACTGCTCACTGCCTCTGGCTATGACTGAAGACCATGACCGCTGCTGCTCTGCATCTATGACTGTGTAAGCTGGCCCATCAACTGTGAACCAACTCGTCATCTCTCTCCCATCAAGGCATGGAGTCGAAAATATAATGAGGAATATCTCCCTCCTGTGGGTCCTCCATCTCCCAGCAATCATCCAGACAAAATGAGCCACCTCCCAACAAGGCAACTCCTGAAAATCACCTGCCACCTCAAGCTCTGGTAATGAAAGTGGGCTGAAAATATGAACTTGGCAAGCATCATAGCTTACCCCATGCTGTCCTTCTCTCCACTCATGACAAGTGTAGAGTCTATGCTGATCCTGGGCTGCAAAATCATTGCCCTCCAATGGCAAAGTGAAAAACAATCCACCATAGAAGGTTCCTCTATCAATGAAGAACAAGCTGGCCCAAAACAAACCATCCGTGAAGAACATGACATGGTCATCATGGATCACCCTAGTGAGATGTTTGCTGAAGGTCCTACATGAGGATACATAATGCAAACAATCTCTCACAAGGATACAACGTAGTCTCATCCACTGCAACTTCAGAAAATTACATGGCAAGCAATGTACAAGATTCATCACATCTACTAATGGATAGTAAATGGCTGAATATGACAACAACATAAGGCCAAACACTTGCCCATAGCTGTACAATGGATGAATATCTATCTCATGGCCCACCTCAAGAGAGAACGCATATGTAGTAGTGGCGGCCATGCCTCCTCCCCTGTTCCTATTAGAACAGGTAGTGCAGAAAATACTCAAAGGCACATTCAGCTCATGTGTCTCTCTCATAATCAAACCTCCCATACAAATCTGACCATATGCTGGAAGTAAGATGGTATATGGATCCATAAATGAGTCCTCCATAGTGTTTTGGCATGCTATGAAGAAGAATGAACCATGTGCTGCAAGAAAATAATCCTCCTCATGCTTGGAAACCCAAGTCAAGAAGAATATGCCATAGATGTCTCTATCATCTTTACCTCCTCTTTGTGCAACAAACATGAAGTGATCCTGGGACCTATGGGTTATAGATCCACCATATCTCTGCTGCGCACACTCCATCCATAATGTTCTGCTCCAAGGTGACAACGCTGGGGGCTCATGCAAATAAGCTCCTGTCAATACAAGACTCTGTCCTCTGTCATGCTCCCTGTCAGAGACTCCTCTAATACTGCTGCAACAAGTGTGGAGTGCTCCCCAAGATGGAAGTGCTTCCCCGTCATCATCAAAGATCAAGGAGATGGTGCCATCCCCTCTTCCTGCAACATCATGCAAGGTGTGAGAGCAAATATGCCCTTGCTCTCCCAGAAACAACCCAAGCAACCAAACAATTTGCTGCTTCCCCATACTTCCATCATGCAACTCATGTGATGACGACACAATGAAGGATATGAGTAACACATCAACACCGTGCACCCATACTCTATGCTGCTCAATGATGCAAGTATCCATCCATCTTTTCTCCATCCTCCTACTCTTAGGAAGAGTGTTTGCCAAGTGATGGCCAAACTCTTTAAAGAGTAACCAGCGCAGCCAAGCCTCCTGCTGCCTGGTGTCATAGATCTGCAAGTGGCCTCCTAGCTCCTTGCTCATCATCCCCATCCACTCAATCACTTGTGGATGTCTCCTTCTCCTCATCCCGGCACTCCTCCCATGAGGGCTACCATCCTCCCAAATCAAATTCCTGATTTTGCACTTCATGGGATTTTGAAATATAAACTTCTCAAGGATCAATGAGACCCTATCAAGAATCAAATAGGTGGTAGGCAAAAACCTCCCATCATGATGTGTATGGCTCAAGGGGTGTCCAACACAAGCATGAGAGATGTTATCCATCCGAAGATGTCCCCCATCTTCTATCTGCTCTTGTGAGAAGTGAAGAAAGTCATTGCACCCCATGGTGTGTCGAAGTGCATCTCCAGTGAGATCTCTCCTTGAGACCTCCCCTTCATCCATAGCCTGCTCCACCGAGTACCAACTCAAAATCTCTCGCCATCCAATCTCAACACGTGGCTGCTGTACCCTGTGCAACTCTGATCGCCTCATACCACTATCCAAGTCAACATATGAGACCTGACTAGGTGGCTCTGCCTCTTTCTCTCCAACGGGAAGAGATGACCCAACAATACTGCTAGTCCCATCCATACATGCCTGAAGGGGAATGATCTGACGCTCCCTCGTGCCCTCTGGTTGTACCATCAGGGAATCCAGCTGTTCCCCAATGCGGACCAACTTGGCCGCTGACTTGGCACAAGTCGCTCTCATACCCTCCAGCTCCTGGTCCTGCAACAAAATGGTCTCCCGTACCGACGCGGCCTTCTCCCTCAAAGCTCGAAGGTCCGTCCGAAGCCGATGATACCGCTGTCTGCGACCATCATCCAATATCTCTGTATCTCCTAGTGCCTCATCGATAGTGGATATATCTCCTGATACCTCACCCATCTGTCGTGTGCTGCTACCACCCGAAGACTCGGACATGGCTCCAGTCATCACCTCAGTGGATGGCTCTACCGAGGTAGGCTCTACCTCCTCCACTACGATATCAACCGGCACGGTCAAGGAGGTCTCTAATGATGGTGAGTCCTGTGTCTCACTAGGTGTATCCTCGAACTCCCTGCAATCCTGCGTTCCCTCATCCTCTTCTCCACTGCTCTCGGAGAAGACCTCAATGAAGTGTGCCTTCCCTGCCGCACACCTGTGTCCTGGTGCCCATGGCTCCTGGCAAGTGAAGCACAACCGCTTCCTCCTCAGCTCTCTCTTGGCCTCATCATCAAACTGCCCTCGTCCAGGATTCGCCTTGGGAGGCGGAGCCCTCGTGTTCTTACCCTTAGGCTGGAAGGCCTGTCTCTGGGGATAAGGTTGTCTGAGTCCTTGGTAAGACATCCTGTTAAGTCCCGAGTCCCGCCGATGGCATCCCGGGCGGGTAGTCGGTCCTGCTCGACCGGACTAGGCCACGAAGTGGCTCGGACAGCCCCTCCACAAACATGTAACCCATCCAAGCTGCAGATAAGTCAGGTACCAACCCCGAAATCCGCAAGAAGTCTGAAATGTATGTCTCTATACTCCCAGTCTGTCTGAGCTTGGTCAGCTCAACAAAAAAATACTGATCCGGATCCCCCCGGTCAAAACGCTCTACCACCCTCCGTGTAAACTCGGCATATGTCGTCACTGTAGAATGCCCGAGTGTCACCATCCCATGGAACCACCAATCCCGGGCCTCACCATCCAGATGCAATGTTGCCACCTTAATGGCCTTCTTCTCTGACATCTGGTTAAGCTGAAAATAGATGTCCAGTTTCTCCATCCAAGACTTTACCGTAGTCTTCTGTGAACCATCAAACATCGGCAAATGGGATTTACTTGCTGCACGGTGACTATCACGGTGGGATCCACGTCCCTTGTTTCGATCATAAGACTTGTTGCCACATCGGAACTGGATATATTGATTAAAAGGGAAAGCATCCATGAATTCCTGTCCCATGCTCCGCCAATCTGCAAAAATGGCTGCATATTGAGCTGGACTCACATCTCCTGCCATTGGTATTTTCTGCTAGGTGCCTACAGGCTCCTCAGAAACTGCATGGCTGCTGCAAAACCATACTGCTGCTTAACTTCAACCTCCGATTTACCCACTGAAAACTATTCAGAAAATTCCAGGAATTTGGGAAAGTGATCCTCGTCCAAAACCCAGAAAAACCCAGAAAACGTTTTTCCTAATTCCAAACTTCAAAATTTGACCCTTTTTCCAACTGCGTTTCTGGAATTGCAACTGCTATTGCTCTGTATGATCTCCTTTCTGATGTCATAGACCACAGGCTGAGCCAGAATTATGCTTTGATACCACTGTAATATCCCCAAAGGGAAATAACCAGTAATAAACAGAAATATGCCAGACAGATATAGGAAATACAATGCTGAACCGGATCATGGAACAATTACACATAGAATGCCAGAAAACTGAGCCATTTTATTAATCTGAAAGTACATAGAGAGGAGTACAAGATAATCAGAGTAAGTGCACCTATCCTTGCTCAAGGCAAGTACAGAATCCTCTCAGAAAAAATAGGAAATGGCTGCTACAGAAACTGCACCCCAGCTGCTGAAAGAAACTGAAGCTAGGGGCTGATCCCCTTGCCGGAATGAGCTAAAAATCTACAGATCACCTATGATTGCTGCTCCGGACAAAACCCAGAAACCGTGAAGCAAATGGACCACCTCCGAAAATCGCCCCCAGAAACCCTCCTCCTACAAAAACGCTGTGCCTTCAGGAACAGCTCAGAAGCTCAAGAAATATGCTGGCAAAAGGGCCGGATCTACCCACAAATCCTCCAGATGAGATGACCAACTCCTCAAGGCTGAAAACACTGAAAAATGCTGCCAGAACCCCACATAAAGACCCTACTCATCAGATCTGCGTCCTCCCTGACTGGATCTGCGTCCTCTCTGCCCAGATCTGCTGGATCTGAGTCATACAAGGCCGGATCTGCTACTATCTCTCCAGATCTGCGTCCCACAAGGCTAGATCTGCTGCTAGCTCTTCAGATCTATGCTAGATCTCATTCCCGCATCTCCGCAACCTCAAAGGTCGGATCCGATGTTATCTCTTCCGTATCTAGGCCGGATCTCGCCAATATCTCCTCGTATCCGTAATTCCTGCCGGATCTAGTGTTACCCCCGCATCCCGTAACCTACAACTGTATCCGCAAATATCTCGCTTCGCATCTACACCTACAATGGATCCTTCATCGTGCCTTCGTATCCGGGTCTCATTCTTCCTACTAAAACAACGTCCTTCACCTTGACCGACCGCGCCCTTCCCGCTCGCCGAAATCAAGGTTTTCGTTAGACTGCTACAGCCCACTAGAGGGCTTCTTCCTCTCCGACTCTCCACCTGAAACTGCTACTGAAACTGAAAGATAGAACTCAGAAATTAACCTTACTAGGGCGGGCACTCGAAGTCCCCCGAAGCCAAGGGTGAAACCAGAAATAACCTTACCAGGGCAGGCACTCGAAGTCCCCCGAGGCTAAGGGTGAGATCTCCGACCGGAGACACTCGTGCACTAAACAGTGCTGCAGACCGACTAAACAACCGGCGTGCTGAAGCAGACAAAAGTCTAGCTCTCAATATCAATATCAAAATATGCATGCCCCAAATGAGGTGAGAACCTCTCCTTTTATAATGCCAAACTCCCTCCAAAACTCAACTGCGTCCTTACTCTCCCTTGACCTGCGCAGTTTACCTTGGGTCAGCCTGATGCCTCCCCCATCATACTCATGTGGACCCCCAAGGCCCCCTCTCTAAGTTATAACGTCAATCTACTAGGAAAAGAACACTTTATTTATAAAGTGAGGTGACTAAAGTGAGGTGACCCTCTTATTTCTCACTTTATTTATTATTTCTAGCTAAAGCGGAAAAATAAAGCAAAAATGAAATATTCCAATTAGCAAAGCTAATTGGGAATATTACACCGGACGAACAACTATTGGGTTGAGTTACTAGGGTTGGAAAAATGCTTTGGAGCCCTAGGTAGGTTGTGTTACTAGTCCTGGAGACTTGGTTGGACAAATGCTCTTGAGCCCGAAAATAACTAGGGTTGAGTTACTAGTCTTCGAGCCTTGGTTGGAACAAACACTTTGGAGCCCTGGGTAGCTTGGGTAGAGACCAATCCATGATGGTTAGCGATGTACGACCACGAGGTAGAATCGCTGGTTAGTGATGTCTGACCGTGAGGTGGAATCACTGGTTGAGGGTTGAGGCGGGTTGGCCTCTGGAATCTTGGTTTGGTTTTGAATTATGCGTTTGATGAAGTCCCACATTCATGCTTGGAATATTGCACGGGGGTGACTAGTTGAAGTGATATATGGGTCAGCTATGTCTATGGTTGGGTGGAACGTGGAAGTCCCAAACCTAGTTTCATTTTTCTTATGGCAATAAGAGTTATTTTGATGAGTAATTATTCTAGTTATCATTTGGATTGTATGGTTGATGTCTACTTTAGATTTCTGTGGTTATTATGCTGGTTATGAGCAGGTATTATATCAACGGTGATGTATGATTCTCTCCATGCTTTTACTTGAAAATGAATGGGCAATGTATCTATGGTCATATAGTTGGTAATGCAGCTAATGATGTATGGGAACAATGCTTCTTAGCGATTCTCAGATAAGTATGAGACCCCTATGCTCAGATTTTTTGTATACACCTGTAGTTTACATGTATGTGATATGTTTGACAAAATGGTTGTCATGGCTAGAGGAGTGTGAGGCCAATTTTGAGCAACTAAAGTAGTTTTTGGCACATGCTCCAGTGTTAAAGATCGCAGATCCAAAAACAAAGTTTGTAGTATGTACAGATGCTTGCAAGAAAGGACTTGACGGATTTCTTATGCAAGAGGGACAGGTAGTATGCTAGGTTGCAAGAGAGTACAGCTACAAGATTTAGTACAGGTATAGGTTGTGGTACAAGTTCAGGTACAACTTGTGGCACAGGTACAACTTTTTGTACAGGTAAAGGTTAATGCCGTAGTACATATCTCTAGTGACAAAGGTAAGGAAGTTATGTATGCAGATGTTCTGAGCATGTATCCAGTTCTGCAGGAGTTTCAGGATGTATATCGACTTCGAGATCAGGTATATTAAAGGTAAAGAGAACAGGGTCACAGATGCTCTTAGCAAGCAGATACAGGGAAATCACATAGCAGGGATGAGTTCTTATGGGACAGATTTACAGGATATTATCTTGCAGGCAGGTCAACAGGATCACAGGTATATGGAGATTATGCACAGGTTGCAACAGAGTACAGGTACATGTGGTATAGGTACAAGTTGTGGTACAGGTACAGATACAGGTTTTGGCACAGGTACAGGTTGTGGCATAGGTACACATGGAATTACAGGTACAAGTACAGGTTGTGGTACAGGTACAGGTACAGGTACAGGTACATGTATAGGTGTAGGTGTACAGGACGTGGAGTATTGTCTCAAGGCAGATGGATTGGTCAGGTTTAGAGACAAGATATATGTGTCGAACGACGGTGAGCTCAAGAAGGTGATCTTGAGTGAGTTTCATTTGAAACCATATTCAGGTCACCCAAGCTATCAAAAGACATTGACTGCAGTGAAGAAGTTCTATTATTGGAGGAATTTAAAGATAGACGTAGAAGAGCTTGTGGCTAGGTGTCTGGATTGGCAAGAGGTAAAGGCAGTGTGGAAATGGGAGGTCATTTCCATGGACTTCATTAGAGGTGTGCCGAGGACAGTGAGACGACATGATTCTATAATGGTTGTTGTGGAAAGGTTGAACAAGGTAGCGCGCTTCATTCTAGTGAAGTCTGCATTCTTAGTGAACGATGTAACAAAAGTCTTCATCAGAGATGTAGTCAGATTACATGGTGTTCCAAAGAAAATTGTGTCAAACAGGGATGTGAAGTTCACTTCCAAGTTTTGGAAGCAGTTATTTGTAGGATTAGGTACAAAGTTGACCTTCAGCACAATTTATCATCCACAAACAGATTGAAAGATTGAGAAGGTCAATAGGATATTGGAGGGCATGTTGAGGATATATGTGATGCATCAGCAGTGAAAGTGAGAAGATTATATTCCACTGGTGGAGTTCACTTCCAACAATGGGTATCAAGAATCTTTGAGGATGAGTCCATTTGAGGCATTTTATGGGCGAAGTTGCAATATTCCCATCAGTTTGAGTGATTCGGTTAACAGGGTATTGATTGGACCAAACATGGTGGCAGACATGGAACAGGAAATGCAGGTTAGAAAGAAGAATTTGAAGGCAGCACATGATAGGAAGAAGAGTTATGCAGATCAGAACTGGTTGTTCAAGGAATTTCAGGTTAGGGAATAGGTGTACTTGCGTATCAAGCCCAAGAAGAGCTCCTTGCGGATTGGATCATGTTCCAAGATGGCATGACGGTTTTTTGGACCTTTCACGATTATTGAGAGGATTGGACCAGTAGCCTCTCGACTTTCACTGCCCCCGACAGTGAAATTCCATGATGTTTTCAATATATCATTGCTTAAAAAGTATGCTAAAGATGTTGATCATGTGATTGACTGGTCTATGTTGCAGGTGGAACCAGAAGGAGAATTCCAGCCAGAACCGGAGTGCATTTTTCAAAGAAAAACGCTCATGCTCCGGAATCGAGCAACCGAGCAAGTTAAAGTGCAATGGAAGCACTTTGGGCCTGATGAAGCTGTTATCACCAAATTGGTATAGTTACAACTTGTGGCAGAGGTACAAGTTAATGCAGTAGTACATATCTCTAGTGACAAAGGTAAGTTAGTTAAGTATGCAGATGTTCTGATTAGGTATCCAGTTCTGCAGCAGTTTCAAGATGTATATCGACTTCGAGATCAGGTATACTAAAGGTAAAGAGAATATGTACAGGTACAGGATGTGGCACAGGTACAGGATGTGGCACATGTACATGTGGTATTGGTAGAGGTACAAGTTGTGTCATAGGTAAAGGTTATGTTAAAGGTACAGGTACAGGTTGTGGTAAAGGTTATGGTAGAGGTACAGGTACATCTACAGGTGCAGGTGTACAGTACATGGAGTATTGTCTCAAGGCATATGGATTGGTCAGGTTTAGAGACAGGATATATGTGTTGGACGACTATGAGCTCAAGAAGGTGATCTTGAGGGAGTTTCATGCGAAACCATATTCCGGTCACCCAAGCTATCAAAAGACATTGACTGCAGTGAAGAAGTTCTATTATTGGAGGAATTTAAAGAGAGACGTAGAAGAGCTTGTGGCTAGGTGTCTGGATTGTCAAGAAGTAAAGGCAGAGTGGAAATGGGAGGTCATTTCCATGGACTTCATTACAGGTGTGCCGAGGACAGAGAGACCACATGATTCTATAATGCTTGTTGTGGACAAGTTGACGAAGTTAGCGCACTTCATTCCAGTGAAGTCTGCATTCTTAGCGAATGATGTAGCACAAGTCTTCATCAGAGATGTAGTCAGATTACATGGTGTTCCAAAGAATATTGTGTCAAACAGGGATGTGAGGTTCACTTCCAAGTTTTGGAAGGAGCTATTTGTAGGATTAGGTACAAAGTTGACCTTCAGCATAATTTATCATCCGCAAACAAATGGACAAACCGACAAGGTCAACAGGATATTGGAGGACATGTTGAGGATGTATGTGATGCATCAACAGTGAAAGTGAGAAGAGTATATTCCACTGGTAGAGTTCACTTCAAACAATGGGTATCAAGAATCTTTGAGTATGAGTCTGTTTGAGGCATTGTATGGGTGAAGTTGCAATACTCCCATTAGTTGGAGTGATCCGGTTAAGAGGGTATTAATTGGATCAGACATGGAACAGGAAATGCAGGTTAAAAAGAATAATTTGAAGGAAACACATGATAGGAAGAAGAGTTATGCAGATCGAAACAGGTTGTTCAAGGAGTTTCAGGTTAGGGAACAGGTGTAGTTGTGTATCAAGCCCAAGAAGAGCTCCTTGAAGATTGGATCATGTTCCAATATGGCACGAAGGTTTTGTGGACCTTTAACGATTATTGAGAGGATCAGACCAGTAGCCTCTCGACTTTCACTGCCCCTGACAGTGAAATTCCATGATGTTTTCAATATATCATTGCTTAAAATGTATGTTAAAGATGTTGATCATGTGATTGACTGGTCTATGTTGCAGGTGGAACCGGAAGGAGAATTCTAGCCAGAACTAGAGTGCATTTTGCAAAGAAAAACGCTCATGCTCCGGAATCAAGCAACCGAGCAAGTTAAAGTGCAACGGAAGCACTTTGGGTCCGATGAAGCTACATGGGAGATGGCTAATCAAATGCAGGCTATGTATCCTTCCTTATTCATTGGTTGAGCAAATATTTTGGTGTGATGTTTGGTATTTGTTTTGGCATATGTTCGGTATATGTTTTGGTATATGTTGGTATGATTTTTTGTGTATGTACATATGTATATGGATGTAAATACCGCCATGAGCTGTGTTATAAATCTCCAATAAGCGATATGGGTGTCATGTCATTGTAGTTTTCATGTTGCTATGTTGTCATGTTGGATTGCTTTTCACCGGATTAATCATTGTAAATACTCCATCAAGCTATGTTATAAAGCTTCATGAGAAGTATGTTTGCCTTTCAGCATCTTTGTTGAGGTATATGTGTTGTTGAACACCGACTACGATGTCTCCCAAGAGACAAGGTTTTGTAACAACCTCGGTGAAAATTCCATGTAATAAAAGTTAATAAAGGTATCTATGGACAATTCCATGTAATTCTCTCCATGTTTTTACTTGAAAATGAATGGACAATGTATCTATGGTCATATAGATGGTAATGCAACTAATGATGTATGGGAACAATGCTTCGTAGCGATTCTCAGATAAGTATGAGACCCCTATGCTTAGATTTTTTGTATACACCTGTAGTTTACATGTTTGTGATATGTTTGACGAAATGCTCGCATGGCTAGAGGACTGCGAAGCCAGTTTTGAGCAACTTAAGCAGTTGTTGACACATGCTCCAGTGTTAAAGATTGTAGATCCAAACACATAGTTTGTAGTATGTACAAATGCTTGCAAGAAAGGAATCGATGGATTTCTTATGCAGGAGGGACAGGTAGTATGCTATGAGTCACAGAGACTGAATGAGCATGAGAAGAACTATCCAACACATGATCTTGAATTGGAAACGATCATTCATGCATTGAAGATATGGAGACATTATCTTATGGGCAAATAGTTTGTATTGATAAGTTATCTTTGGATTGTTGTATCTATTCAACCAGCCGGATCTTAATGCTAGACAAGCTAGATGGTTGGCTACGATCAGTAAATTCGACTTCGAGATCAGGTATATTAAAGGTAAATAGAACAGGGTCGCTGATGCTCTTAGCACGCAAATACAGGTGAATCACATAGTAGCTATGAGTTTTTATGGGATGGATTTACAGGATAAGATCTTGCAAGTTGTTCATCAGAATCACTTAAAGGTAAAGAGAACAGGGTCAATGATTCTCTTAGCACGCAAATACTGGTGAATCACATAGCAGCTATGAGTTCCTATGGGATGGATTTACAGGATAGGATCTTGCAAGCTGGTCATCAGCACAGGTAAAACTTTTTGTACAGGTACAGGTTAATGCAGTAGTACATATCTCTAGGGACAAAGGTAAGGAAGTCAAGTATGCAGATGTTCTGAGCAGGTATACAGTTCTGCAGGAGTTTTAGGATGTATATCGACTTCGAGATCAGGTATACTAAAGGTAAAGAGAACAGGGTCATAGATGCTCTTAGCAAGCAGATACATGGAAATCACATAGCAGGTATGAGTTCCTATGGGACAGATTTACAGGATAAGATCTTGCAGGCAGGTCAACAAGATCACAGGTATATGGAGATTATGCACAGGTTGCAGCAGAGTAAAGGTACATGTGGTACAGGTACAAGTTGTGGTACAGGTACAGATACAGGTTTTGGCACAGGTGCAGGTTGTGGCACAGGTACACGTGGTATTACAAGTATAGGTACAGGTTGTGGTACAGGTTATGGTACAGGTACAGGTACATGTACAGGTGTAGGTGTACAAGACGTGGAGTATTGTCTCAAGGCAGATGGATTGGTCAGGTTTAGAGACAGGATATATGTGTCGAATGACGGTGAGCTCAAGAAGGTGATCTTGAGGGAGTTTCATTCGAAACCATATTTAGGTCACCCAAGCTATCAAAAGACATTGAATGCAGTGAAGAAGTTCTATTATTCGAGGAATTTAAAGTGAGACGTAGAAGAGCTTGTGGCTAGGTGTCTGGATTGGCAAGAGGTAAAGGCAGTGTGGAAATGGGAGGTCATTTCCATGGACTTCATTACAGGTGTGCCGAGGACAGTGAGACCACATGATTATATAATGGTTGTTGTGGACAGATTGAAGAAGGTAGCGCACTTCATTCTAGTGAAGTCTGCATTCTTAGCGAACGATGTAACACAAGTCTTCATCAGGGATGTGAAGTTCACTTCCAAGTTTTGGAAGGAGCTATTTGTAGGATTAGGTACAAAGTTGACCTTCAACACAATTTATCATCCACAAATAGATTGAAAGATCGAGAAGGTCAACGGGATATTGGAGGACATGTTGAGGATATATGTGATGCATCAACAGTGAAAGTGAGAAGAGTATATTCCATTGCTGGAGTTCACTTCCAACAATGGGTATCAAGAATCTTTGAGGATGAGTCCGTTTGAGGCATTATATGGGCGAAGTTGCAATATTCCCATCCGTTTGAGTGATCTGGTTAACATGGTATTGATTGGACCAAACATGGTGGCAGACATGGAACAGGAAATGCAGGTTATAAAGAAGAATTTGAAGGCAACACATGATAGGAAGAAGAGTTATGCAGATCGGAACTGGTTGTTCAAGGAGTTTCAGGTTAGGGAATAGGTGTACTTACGTATCAAGCCCAAGAAGAGCTCCTTGCGGATTGGATCATGTTCCAATATGGCACGACGCTTTTGTGGACCTTTCACGATTATTGAGAGGATCAGACCAGTGGCCTCTCGACTTTCACTGCCCCCGACAGTGAATTTCCATAATGTTTTAAATATATCATTGCTTAAAAGGTATGCTAAAGATGTTGATCATGTGATTGACTTGTCTATGTTGCAGGTGGAACCGTAAGGAGAATTCTAGCCAGATTCGGAGTGTATTTTTCAAAGAAAAACGCTCATGCTCCGGAATCGAGAAACCGAGCAAGTTAAAGTGCAATGGAAGCACTTTGGGCCTGATGAAGCTGTTATCACCAAATTGGTACAGGTACAACTTGTGGCACAGGTACAGGTTAATGCAGTAGTAAATATCTCTAGTGACAAAGGTAAAGAAGTTAAGTATGCAGATGCTCTGATCAGGTATCCAGTTCTGCAGCAGTTTCAGGATGTATATCGACTTCGAGATCAGGTATACTAAAGGTAAAGAGAATAGGGTCACAAATTCTCTTAGCAGGCAGATACAAGGAAATCATATAGCAGGTTTGAGTTCCTATGGGACAGATTTACAGGATAGGATCTTGCAGGTAGGTTAATAGGATCACAAGTATATGGATATTACGCACAGGTTGCAACATAGTACAGGTACAGGTGGTATAGGTACAGATAGAGGTTTTGGCACAGGTACAGGATGTGGCACATGTACATGTGGTACAGGTTGTGGGACAGGTAAAGGTTATGTTAGAGGTACAAGTACAGGTTGTGGTAAAGGTTATGGAAGAGGTACAGGTACATCTACATGTGCAGGTGTATAGGACATGGAGTATTGTCTCAAGGCATATGGATTGGTCAGGTTTAGAGACAGGATATATGTGTCAGACGACTGTGAGCTCAAGAAGGTGATCTTGAGGGAGTTTCATGCGAAACCATATTCCGGTCACCCAAGCTATCAAAGGACATTGACTGCAGTGAAGAAGTTCTATTATTGGAGGAATTTAAAGAGAGACGTAGAAGAGCTTGTGGCTAGGGGTCTGGATTGTCAAGAGGTAAAGGCAGAGTGGAAATGGGAGGTCATTTCCATGGACTTCATTACAGGTGTGCCGAGGACAGTGAGACCACATGATTCTATAATGGTTGTTGTGGACAGGTTGACGAAGGTAGTGCACTTCATTCCAGTGAAGTCTGCATTCTTAGCAAACGATGTAGCACAAGTCTTCATCAGAGTTGTAGTCAGATTACATGGTGTTCCAAAGAATATTGTGTCAAACAGGGATGTGAAGTTCACTTCCAAGTCTTGGAAGGAGCTATTTGTAGGATTAGGTACAAAGTTGACCTTCAGCATAATTTATCATCTGCAAACAAATGGACAGACCGAGAGCGTCAACAGGATATTGGAGGACATGTTGAGGATGTATGTGATGCATCAGCAGTGAAAGTGAGAAGAGTATATTCCACTGGTAGAGTTCACTTCCAACAATGGGTATCAAGAATCTTTGAGTATGAGTCTGTTTGAGGTATTGTATGGGCGAAGTTGCAATACTCCCATCAGTTGGAGTGATCCGATTAACAGGGTATTGATTGGATCAGACATGTTGGCAGACATGGAACAGGAAATGCAGGTTATAAAGAATAATTTGAAGGAAACACATGATAGGAAGAAGAGTTATACAAATCGAAACAGGTTGTTCAAGGAGTTTCAGGTTAGGGAGCAGGTGTAGTTGTGTATCAAGCCCAAGAAGAGCTCCTTGTAGATTGGATCATGTTCCAATATGGCACGACGGTTTTGTGGACCTTTCACGATTATTGAGAGGATCGGACCAGTAGCCTCTCGACTTTCACTGCCCCCGACAGTTAAATTCCATGATGTTTTCAATATATCATTGCTTAAAAAGTATGTTAAAGATGTTGATCATGTAATTGACTGGTCTATGTTGCAAGTGGAACCGGAAGGAGAATCTAGCCAAAACTAGAGTGCATTTTGCAAAGAAAAATGCTCATGCTCCATAATCGAGCAATCGAGCAAGTTAAAGTGCAATGGAAGCACTTTGGGCCCGATGAAGCTACATGGGAGATGGCTAATCAGATGCAGGCTATGTATCCTTCCTTATTCATTGGTTGAGCAAATATTTTGGTGCGATGTTTGGTATTTGTTTTGGCATATGTTCAGTATATGTTTTGGTATATGTTGGTATGATTTTTTGTGTATGTACATATGTATATGGATGTAAATACCGCCATGAGTTGTGTTATAAATCTCCAATAAGCGATATGGGTGTCATGTCATTGTAGTTGTCATGTTGCTATGTTGTCATGTTGGTTTGCTTTTCACCGGATTAATCATTGTAAATACTCCATCAAGCTATGTTATAAAGCTACATGAGCAGTATGTTTTCCTTTCAACGTCTTTTTTGAGGTATATGTGTTGTTGAACACCGACTACGATGTCTCCCAAGAGACAGGGTTCTGTAACAACCCCAGTGAAAATTCCATGTAATAAAAGTTAATAAAGGTAAAATAATAACCATGATTATGGGACATGTATTCCAAGTTGAATGTTGGGAAAAACATCCTAGTGTGGATGTTCATATCATTTGTTATGGATAATGGAAATTGGAAAAGGCAATGGATAAGGCTTTGGAAAAGCAAAGTGGCATTTATTGGCATTTATTTATGAAAATAATGGAAAATAGGAGAAAATGGAGGTGAAAGATCACAGGTCGTATGTGAGGAGGAAAATGAAGGAAAATAATGGAAAATTGAAGAAATTAGAAGCCTCATTAATAAAAAGGCTTGTGAGGAATAGTTGGTACCATTTGCTACTGCATTTTTGGAGCTCTCTCATTATTCTCTCTCTCTCATACTCTTGGATACTTAGATTTTTCTTGGAGCACTTTTGGAGACTGTGCCATACTTGGTGCTTTGGAGTAAGAAGGCAAAGGAAGAGCAGGAAAGTGCATGAGGACATCGGAATCAACATATACAACAGGTTCTGAGTGCAGGTATCGAGTTGCATGTATGATTTCCTCACTATCTTTGGCATGCATGGTATTGCATGTGGTTTCTTGATTATGATCAGTCATTGGCACATAGGATTTCCTGGATTGATAGTGGATTTGCCTAGCCTTGCCATTTCCTGGGTAGCCATGGTGATTGTGGGTATATCTCCATTGATTGCTTTCTGGTTGGTTCTCATGTTGTCTTTAGTTGTGGGTTGAGTTATTTGTTCCTATAGCCTTGGTTGGAAAAATGCTCTGCAGCCCGACGAACAACTATTGGGTTGAGTTACTAGTCCTGGATCCTTGGTTGGAAAAATGCTTTGGAGCCCTAGGTAGGTTGAGTTACTAGTCCTGGAGCCTTGGTTGGACAAATGCTCTGGAGCCCAAAAACAACTAGGGTTGAGTTACTAGTCCTGGAGCCTTGGTTGGAACAAACACTTTGGAGCCTTGGGCAGCTTGGGTAGAGACCAATCCATGATGGTTAGCGATGTCTGACCATGAGGTAGAATCGCTGCATAGTGATGTCCGAACGTCAGGTGGAATCATTGGTTGAGGGTTGAGGCGGGTTGGCCTCTGGAGCCCTGGTTTGGTTTTGAATTATGTGTTTGATGAAGTCCCACATTCATGCTTGGAATATGGCACGGGGGTGACTGGCTGAAGTGATATATGGGTCAACTATGTCTATGGTTGGGTGGAACGTGGAAGTCCCAAACCCAGTTTCATTTTGTATATGGCAATAAGATTTATTTTGATTAGTAATTATTCTAGTTATCATTTGGGTTTTATGGTTGATGTCTACTTCAGATTTATGTGGTTATTATGATGGTTATGAGCATAACTGAAACCACTAACTTGAAACAGAAAAGTGACAACTATCCTTAAAGAAAACAAACTCCTAATAGGACTCTATCTCCTATTTCATTTATCCTATCAGTGAAACAGTTACATAATGGTTACATAATGAATGTCACATGCTTGAAGGAAAAATCACCCTATTTCCCCACCACTTTACATTTTTAAAGCACCCCTAGGTCTGTGGAACATTGTAATATCCTGTTTCAGGGATATCTCTCAAACACAAGCAAACTCCAACTAGAGATGGACTGGGAGGGCGTTTACCAGATATTTCACCTCTGAAAAGAGGGTTAGATCTGGAGGCTACCTGGCCCTTTCCAAACTCTGTCTAAGAGTATGGGAAAAACTCACCAAGTGGTATAGTAACTGTAATGCTCAGAGAGAGAAAAATAACAGTAGTGCAAGCATACAATAGCATATATAGAACATGTAACAAATACTCCAGAAATGTAGAGAGAATGCTAAGCCATTTTATTATACTGAGAAATATAAGTGATTACAATAGGTGATCAGAGTGATGGCACCTAGACTTGCTCAAGGCAAGTGAAGAAATACTCTCAGAATGGCAAGGAAATGGTTGCTCTCTGATCTGCCTCCAAGCTGCTGGAAAACTGCCGTGTAGCTACTACTGCTAGAACAAAATGAGGATTTGGGGCTGCTCCCCTCCTCGAAATGAGCTGAAACTCTGGAATCTGCCTCTGCTCACCAAACCCAGAAAAACCTAGAAAGCATTTCTAAAATGGCCGACCCCCAAAAATCACCCCCTTGAGGATCTACGCTATCCTCCAAGGCTCTGCGCTGAGGCTAAATAGAAACCACCAAAACACTGCCACAAACTCTGCCAAAATCCTCCAAATAGCAAGGGCTGGCCCCTTGCTCAATCTCACAGCTTGAAACCTCCAAAAAGAACCCAATCCGGAGCTCTCCAGAAATGGACTGCGTCCTCCCTCTCAAGACTGTGCAGTCTATGAATGCATTGCTCCTCCGCAAAAGCTAAACACCAATCCTCCTACAAAATACTGATGCAACTACCTCACCCGAGCAGGCACTCGAAGTCGCCCGGGGCTGAGGGTGAGATCTCCGAACAAAGACACTCAATGCACTAAACAGTGCTGCAGACAAGTTAAACAGCCAGCGTGCTCAAGAAGTCGAAATGACCAGCTCAATATCATCAACAACGAATGATCAAAATGAGGAGGCTCTCCTCTCTATATAGTGTTATCCTCTCTCAAACCCTAAGGCTCACCTCCTCCAACGTTGCCTCCCTTTGCAACGTGTTCCATCTTGGCCTGCGCAGTCCCTCCATGTGGTCTACGTGGGCCCCCTCTCTATGTGGTCTCTTGGCCCCCTTCGCTCACTTAAGTTACAACGTGTGTCTACTAGGGAGTGCACTTTTATTTTTGAGTGAGTTATGTCCCCCCTCAACTCACTTTTATTTATCAATTAACTATGGAAGGAAAAATTAATCAAAATTAATATTTCCAATTAGCTATCGCTAATTGGGAATATTACAGTCTCCCCCGGAAAAATGTTGCTTGACCCCAAGCAACTGTAGTGATGGATGCTGCAAGATCTTCTCACTCTCCCAAGTGGCATCCTCATCCGGCAAATTCTTCCACCTCACTAAGAATTCTCGGACTGTCCTGCTCCGCAGTTGTTATGAATCTTGTTGCCTTGGGGCAGCTCCAACTCATAAGCAACCTGTCCAACCCTGTGTATCACCCTGTATGGCCCAAAAAAACGGGGCTTAAGCCTTTCAGCTCCCTTCTGCTTCAGTGACGACTGTCAGTATGGCTGTAAATGTAGGTAGACCAAGTCCCCTACCTCAAACTGTCTCTCCACCCGACCCCTGTCGGCATACAGCGTCTGCTGGTTCTACGCTGTAGCCATGTTATCCTTGAGAGCTCGGAGGATGTCCTGACTCTCTTGGATCCAATCTTTGGCTCTCAGAGCCTTGCTAGCACCAAACATCACATCAACAAAAGATAAAGAATGGTATCCATACAAAGCATAGAATGGAGACATATCGATGGACATGTGATGTGTGTTGTTGTAGCAATACTCCCCCAAATGCAGCCACTTCAGCCATGCCCTCTGCTGCCCACTAACATAGTTACGCAAGTAGCCCTCCAGCCACTTGTTAACTATCTCTGTCTGCCCGTCTGTCTATGGGTGGTAGCTGGTGCTTAGTGTCAACTCTGTCCCCACCAACCGGAAAAGCTCCTGCCAGAATCTGCCCATAAAGTGGCTGTCCCTGTCACTGATGATGGTTTTGGGAAGACCATGTAACCTGAAAATCTCTCTGAAGAACAGCTCTGCCAGCTGCGCTGCGGAATAGTGTGCGGATATGGCGAAAAAGTGTGCATACTTCGTCAGCCGATCAACGATGACATATATACAGTCCTTGCCCTACACCATGGGAAATCCTGCGATGAATTCCATCGAAATGCTCTCCCATTTCCCCTTCAGAATGGGAAGAGGTTGCAATAAACCTGAGGGATGGCTCATCTCTCCCTTGTTCCTCTGGAAAACCTCGCACTCCCTGATATGCTGGAGCATGTCCTCCTTGAGGCCTTTCCAAGAGAACCTCTCTCTGATGGTCCGGTAGGTTTTGGTAAACACCTGATGGCCGGACAATGGTGAGTCATGTGATGCCTGAAGTATCTTCTTCTTGAGCTGGGAGCCCTCAGTCAAGAAGATCCTATCTCTGTAGTAGATGATCTCATCTATCACCCTGTACCTGTCATCTGTCACCTGACCATCCAGAACCTCATAGGAAAATCTGTCCTTGGAGTACTCCACCAAGAGTCGTGCCCTCCAATCTGTATCCAAACTCATTAGAGACAACGTGGCTGGTCTACGTGAAAGTGCATCGGCGACCACGTTGTTCTTCCCCTTGACATACTCAATGCCAAAGTCATAAGCCTGGATCTTGCTGATCCACTTCTGCTGCCTCTCCTATAGCTATTTCTACTCCAAAAAGAACCTGAGGCTGTTGTGATCAGTCCTCACCCTGAACCTGTTACCCACCAAGTACTGCCGGAATTTGGCCAATGCATGCATAATGGCCAGCATCTCCTTGTCGTATATAGGATACAACCACTCACGAGGAAGAATTTTCCGGCTCTCATAGGCTATCGGGTGGCCTCCCTGCATCAAAACTGCACTGATCCCCTCTCCCGATGCATCACACTCCAAAACAAAAGGCTGCGTAAAATCTGGCAATGCAAGCACTGGGCAGCTGCTCATAACCTCCTTGACCCTGTCAAAGGCCCGCTGCGCTGTATCTGACCAACTGAATGCCCCCTTCTTCGTCAAATCTATAAGGGTTGCAGCAAGCTGAGAGAAACTCTTGACGAACTTCCTGTAATAAGTGCAGATACCGACAAATCCCCGAAGTTCCATCACGTTTCTCGGCTCTTGCCAATATCTGATGGCCCTGATCTTCTCCTCGTGGACCCTTACTCTGTCCACTCCAATGATGTGACCCAAATACAACATCTCCGTCAACCCAAACTCACACTTGGAGAGCTTAGCATAGAACTGTTGCTCCTCCAAGATATGTAGCACTGCCTCTATATGCTGGAGATGCTCCTCCCAAGTCCTACTATATATCATTATATCATCGAAAAAGACCAGCACAAACTTCCTCAGATGACTGCGAAAGATATGGTTCATGCAAGACTGGAAAGTAGTTGGGGCGCTGGTTAGCCCAAAAGGCATAACCAAGAACTCAAAGTGGCCATAATGACACCTGAAAGTGGTCATGGGAACGTCCTGCTCCCTCACGTGAATCTGATGGTACCCGGATCTCAAATCAATCTTTGAGAAGAACTGTGCTCCCCTCAACTCATCCATAAGCTCATCAATCCTCGGTATCGGGTACCTGTTCTTCAGGGTCTTTTTGTTCAGGGCCCTGTAATCAATGCACATCCTCAATGTGTCGTCCTTCTTCTTCACCAACACCACAGAAGAAAACAAACTCCTAATAGGACTCTATCTCCTATTTCATTTATCCTATCAGTAAAACAGTTACATAGTGGTTACATAATGAATGTCACGTGCTCGAAGGAAAAATCACCCTATTTCCCCACCACTTTACATCTTTAAAGCACCCCTAGATCTGTGGAACATGATCCTGCTTTTTAGGAATGGATGACTTTCATTTTTAATGTTGTTTTAATTGATGAGCTGGCTATGTGGCACTCCTTTTGAGCCATGATTCTCTGCTGATGTTTCCCACTGACATGCTGGAGGTCTCCAGCTGGCAAATGTGCTGTTGAGCTGCTCAAAATCCTTCAAAAATTACTCGCTATGAAAACAGGGCGGTTTTAGGCAGTTTTGTAGCGAGTTTTAGTAGCGTGTGAAAAATGTCTTTTCCATCTATCTCTTTGACTCCTTCGTTGTTCCAACACCTTCATTATGACATGAAACCTTGCAAACCATCGATCTCCCTCCATAAAACATTCCAAAACTGAGTTTTAAGGCAAAAAAGCACCTACAAGAATTTTCGTAGCGTATTTCTGACCTCAAACCCGAGGTACGCTACGAAACTGTGCAAAAAACCAGAATTTGCTGATTTCAAGACTGTCTTCAAAAATTGTTCTTCGACTGCAAAATTTGGGTTCTCTGCATGTTATGAACCTTGTCAAACACATTCCAACTTAATTTTTACTGTTGTGGTGTTTCCTCTTCATTTACAATCAATTGACCAATGGGCTCTTCTACCACTGTCATCTTCAATCCTTTCTTTTCCAACTCCACATGAATCAAATCCAATTGCTCCTGAAGATCTTCCACTTTGTCTTTTAATGCCCTGTTTTTGGATTGCAAGTGCAAGTTTATCTTTTTGATGTGTTTGACTTCTCCTCTTAGTGGTTGAGTCCACTTTTTTTCAAGTTTTCTGTATTGTCCAAGGTTTTTGAAACACTTGTGACTTGTTCTTCCCAGATTTTCCTCATTTTTTCAAATTGAACCTTCTCAGCTCTGTGTTTCTTTGCCTCTTGCTTCAAAACTGATATCTCTTTACCTGCCTCCTTCAACTGCTCTTTGAGGGTTTCAATTTCTGATTTTTCAATAATTTTTTCTTTACCCTTTATTTGCTTGATAACCCATTCTTCTTTTGCTAGTGAAGACAAATATATGATGCTTGTTGGCTGGGCAACAACTTCATTGATTTTCTCAGTCTCTTTGTTGCTTTCCATGACCTTCCTTGCATGTCTGGTCATTGGCTTCCTAGGTTGAAAAATGAAACCAGCATCATCACTTGCAAACTCTAGTTTCTTAGCAGTCTTACCTTTCTTCAGCTTTCTTCCTCCATCTTCAATGTCTTCAACTTGCACAATGGGTGACTCTTCAATGTCAATTGCATGAAGGATATCCTCCAAGTTTCCTTTAGCCACTGTCTGGCTCCTAGTGACTCTTTTGCTGCCTTGTTTGTTGACTGTCTGCTTCTGTTTTGCAGGTACTGTTTTATGTGTCAATTTTCTGCAAAGGCTCTGCCTCCATGCTTACTAGATCTAGAGGAGATGAACTATTTCCTTCTTCAACTTCCTCTACCACAGCTCGTGATGAAATGTTTCTAGGTTTGGAGGCTTTCTTAGGAGTGAAAACATCAATTTCATAACCACTCATGAACAAAAAGGAAGTCCAAACTCTGTGTAACCTCCTCAATTCCTCTAACACCAACAGCTTAATCAAACCATGATGAAAAAGAGAAGTTTCATTGCCTCCTGTTTTGATTTGAACCTTATCTGACATTTTCCCTAGACTTCTGTATAAATAAAAAGGCAATTCAAGTGACCTCTTACCCACAAAATGCTGAAGAAGCTTGAGATGATAGGAGTAGACCATGTGAAGAGTGAAACCTTCCTTCATAGGTAAAATACTTCTGGATGACCATCAACAACTTTGAATAATTGTCCTTCATGAAACTCCTAGGGATAGCATTTGTCAGATCAATTTCACTGTGTTCTTGCTTGATGAACTCTTTGCAATCCTGCATTGTGAATTTGATGCCTTACCACTGTTTCCCACCTCTAGGGATTCCTATTGCTGATGAGATGCTCTCTGGTGTCACTGTAAGCTTCAAAATTCCAACCTTTGAAGCTGTTCCTGTGAAGCCGGTGGCAAAATCCTTGGAAACCTGTAGATGAAAGCCCTGCAACCTCTGACAGAATTGCAAGCAACCAGTTCTTCTGAAAACCTCTACGGAAGTTGAGTCGTCATTGAGTAAATTCATGTCCATGGGCTCATACATGTGGCAATGACCACCTTTGTTTGTTTTCCTTCATGCAGCCATGGGTGCTTTATAATCTTCACAACCTCGCTTGCTTGATGACACCTATAAAATTCAAATCTGCCTGCAACTTGCTTGTCTTGATGAAGCAACTCTCTAGGGATCGACTCACATGCAAAGATAAATTGCAATATGACAAAAGGCTAATTGGGGTAAGGTTTTGTGGTTTAACTGACAGCTCATGCTTCAATCATGACACATACATGCCCAAAAAAGGTAATGATGACATCAAACACGGATATGTACCTTTGAATTTATCATAACAGACTTGAATGACCTCCACCTTAACTCCTCCAATCATAGAATGACACTTCATAGCGAATTTGACAAGACAGGTTAAAAAACAGATTTTCGTAGCGCAATTAGTTTAGCCTCTGACAGTATGAGACCCCTATGCTCAGATTTTTTTGTATACACTTGTAGTTTACATGTATGTAATATGTTTGACGAAATGCTTGTCATGGATAGAGGAGTGTGAGGCCAATTTTGAGCAACTAAAGCAGTTTTTGACACATGCTCCAGTGTTAAAGATTGCAGATCCAAAAACAGAGTTTGTAGTATGTACAGATGCTTGCAAGAAAGGACTTGATGGATTTCTTATGCAAGAGGGACAGGTAGTATGCTATGAGTCACAAACACTGAATGAGAATGAGAAGAACTATCCAACACATGATCTTGAGTTGGAAACGATTATTCATGCATTAAATATATGGAGACATTATCTTATGGGAAAATAGTTTGTATTGATGAGTGATCGTTGGATTGTTGTATCTATTCAACCAGCTGAATCTTAATGCTAAACAAGCTAGATGGTTGGCTACGATCAGTGAATTCGACTTCGAAATCAGGTATATTAAAGGTAAAGTGAATAGGGTCGCAGATGCTCTTAGCACGCAAATACAGGTGAATCACATAGCAGCTATGAGTTCCTACGAGATAGATTTAAGGGATAGGATCTTTCAATTCGGTGAGCAGAATCACAGGTATATGGAAATTGTGCACAAGTTGCAGGACAGTACAGCTACAAGATGTAGTATAGTTATAGGTTGTGGTACAAGTTCAGGTACAACTTGTGGCACAGGTACAACTTTTTGTACAGGTAAAGGTTAATGTAGTAGTACATATCTCTAGTGACAAAGGTAAGGAAGTTATGTATGCAGATGTTCTGAGCAGGTATCTAGTTCTATAGCAGTTTCAAGATGTATATTGACTTAGAGATTAGGTATACTAAAGGTAAAGAGAACAAGGTCGTAGATGCTCTTAGCAGGCAGATATAGGGAAATCACATAGCAGGTATGAGTTCCTATGGGACAGATTTACAGCACAGGATCTTGCAGGCAGGTCAATAGGAGCACAGGTATATGGAGATTATGGACAGGTTGCAGCAGAGTACAGGTACAGGTGGTACAGGTACTAGTTGTGCTACAGGTACTGATACATGTTTTGGCATTGGTATAGGTTGTGGTACAGGTATAAGTACAAGTTGTGGCATAGGTACATGTGGTACAGGTAGAGGTACAGGTTGTGGCACAGGTACAAGTTATGTTACAAGTACAGGTATAGGTTGTGGTACAGGTTATGGTACAGGTATAGGTACATGTATAGGTGTACGTGTATACGACATGGAGTATTGTCTCAAGGCAGATGGATTGGTCAGGTTAACAGGGTATTGATTGGACCAGACATGTTGGCAGACATGGAACAGGAAATGCAGATTATAAAGAAGAATTTGAAGGCAACACATGATAGGAAGAAGAGTTACGCAGATCAGAACAGGCTGTTCAAGGAGTTTCAGGTTAGGGAATAGGTGTACTTGCATATCAAGCCCAAGAAGAGCTCCTTGCGGATTGGATCATGTTCCAAGATGGCACGATGGTTTTGTGGACCTTTCACGATTATTGAGAGGATCGGACCAGTAGCCTCTAGATTTTCACTGCCCCCGACAGTGAAATTCCATGATATTTTCAATATATCATTGCTTAAAAAGTATGTTAAAGATGTTGATCATGTGATTGACTGGTTTATGTTGCAGGTAGAACCAGAAGGAGAATTCTAGCCAGAATAGGAGTGCATTTTTCAAAGAAAAATGCTCATGATCCGGAATTGAGCAACCGAGCAAGTTAAAGTGCAATGGAAGCACTTTGGGCCCGATGAAGCTACATGGGAGATGGCTAATCAGATGAAGGCTATGTATCCTTCCTTATTCATTGGTTAAGCAAATATTTTGGTGTGATTTTTGGTATTTGTTTTGGCATATGTTTGCCTTTCAGCATCTTTGCTGAGGTATATGTGTTGTTGAACACCGACTACGATGTCTCCCAAGAGACAGGGTTCTGTAACAACCTCGATGAAAATTCCATATAATAAAAGTTAATAAAGGTAAACTAATAACCATGATTATGGGACATGTATTACAATTTGAATGTTGGGCAAAACATCCTAGTGTGGATTTTCATATTATTTGTTATGGATAATGGAAATTGGAAAAGGCAATGGATAAGGCATTGGAAAGGAAAAATGGAATTTATTGGCATTTATTTATGAAAATAATGGAAAATAGGAGAAAATGGAGGTGAAAGGTCACAGGTTGTATGTGAAGAGGAAAATGAAGGAAAATAATGGAAAATTGAAGAAATTAGAAGCCTCATTAATAAAATGGCTTATGAGGAATAGTTGGTACCATTTGTCAGTGCATTTTTGGAGCTCTCTCAGTATTCTCTCTCTCTCATACTCTTGGATGCTTAGATTTTTCTTGGAGCACTTTTGGAGAGTGTGCCATACTTGGTCCTTGGAGCAAGAAGGCAAAGGAAGAGCAGGAAAGTGCATGAGGACATCGGAATCAACATCTACATCAGGTTCTGAATGCAGGTATCGAGTTGCATGTATGATTTCCTCACTAACTTTGGCATGCATGGTATTGCATGTGGTTTCTTGATTATGATTTGTCATTGGCACATAGGATCTCCTGGATTGACAGTGGATTTGCCTAGCCTTGCCATTTCCTGGATAGCCATGGTGATTGTGGGTTTATCTCCATTGATTGTTTTCTGGTTGGTTCTCATGTTGTCTTTAGCTGTGGGTTGTGTTATTAGTTCCTGGAGCCTTGGTTGGAAAAATGCCTTGCAGCCCGACGAACAACTATTGGGTTGAGTTACTAGTCCTGGATCCTTGGTTGGAAAAACATTTTTTAGCCCTAGGTAGGTTGAGTTACTAGTCTTGGAGCCTTGGTTGGACAAATGCTCTGGAGCCCAAAAACAACTAGGGTTGAGTTACTAGTCCTGCAACCTTGGTTGGAACAAACACTCTGGAGCCTTGGGCAGGTTGGGTAGAGACCAATCCATGATGGTTAGCGATGTTCGACCATGAGGTAGAATCGCTAGTTAGTGATGTTCGAACGTGAGGTGGAATCACTGGTTGAGGGTTGAGGCGGGTTGACCTCGGAGCCCTGGTTTGGTTTTGAATTATGCGTTTGATGAAGTCCCACATTCATGCTTGGAATATGGCACGGGGGTGACTCGCTGAAGTGATATATGGGTTAGCTATGTCTATGGTCGGGTGGAACGTGGAAGTTCCAAACCCAGTTTCATTTTGCTTATGGCAATAAGAGTTATTTTGATGAGTAATTATTCTAGTTATCATTTGGGTTTTATGGTTGATGTCTACTTCAGATTTCTTTGGTTATTATGCTGGTTATGAGCATATATTATATCAACGGTGATGTATGATTCTGTCCATGTTTTTACTTGAAAATGAATGGACAATGTATCTATGGTCATATAGATGGTAATGCAGCTAATGAAGTATGGGAACAATTCTTCTTAGCAATTCTCAGATAAGTATGAGACCCCTATGCTCAGATTTTTTTGTATACACCTGTAGTTTACATGTTTGTGATATGTTTGACGAAATGCTTGTCATGGCTAGAGGAGTGCGAAGCCAGTTTTGAGCAGCTTGAGCAGTTGTTGATACATGCTCCAGTGTTAAAGATTGTAGATCCAAACACAGAGTTTGTAGTATGTACAGATGCTTGCAAGAAAGGACTCGATGGATTTCTAATGCACGAGGGACATGTAGTATGCTGTGAGTCAGAGAGACTGAATGAGCATGAGAAGAACTATCCAACACATGATCTTGAGTTGGAAACGATCATTCATGCATTTAAGATATGGAGACATTATCTTATGGTCAAATAGTTTGTATTGATGAGTTATCGTTGGATTGTTGTATCTATTCAACCAGCCAAATCTTAATGCTAGACAAGCTAGATGGTTGGCTACGATCAGTGAATTCGACTTCGAGATCAGGTATATTAAAGGTAAAGAGAACAGGGTTGCTGATGCTCTTATCACGCAAATACAGGTGAATCACATAGCAGCTATGAGTTCCTATGGGATGGATTTACAGGATAGGATCTTGCATGCTGGTCATCAGAATCACTTAAAGGTAAAGAGAACAGGGTCGATGATGCTCTTAGCATGCAAATACAGGTGAATCACATAGCAGCTATGAGTTCCTATGGGATGGATTTACAGGATAGGATCTTGCAAGATGGTCATTAGAATCACAGGTATATGGATATTGTGCACAGGTTGCAGTAGAGTATAGGTACAAGATGTAGTATAGGTATAGGTTGTGGTACAAGTACAGGTAAAACTTGTGGCACAGGTACAACCTTTTGTACAGGTACAGGTTAATGCAATAGTACATATCTCTAGTGACAAAAGTAAGGAAGTTACGTATGCAGATGTTCTGAGCAGGTATCCAGTTCTGCAGGAGTTTCAGGATGTATATCGACTTTGAGATCAGGTATACTAAAGGTAAAGAGAACAGGGCCACAGATGCTCTTAGCAAGCAGATACAAGGAAATCACATAGCAGGTATGAGTTCCTATGGGACATATTTACAGGATAGGATCTTGTAGGTAGGTCAACAGGATCACAGGTATATGGAGATTATGCACAGGTTGCAGCAGAGTACAGGTACATGTGGTATAGGTACAGATACAGGTTTTGGCACAGGTACAGGTTGTGGCATAGGTACACGTGGTATTACAGGTACAAGTACAGGTGCAGGTGTACAGGACATGAAGTATTGTCTCAAGGCAGATGGATTGGTCTGGTTTAGAGACAGGATATATGTGTCGAATGACGGTGAGCTCAAGAAGGTGATCTTGAGGGAGTTTCGTTCGAAACCATATTCAGGTCACCCAAGCTACCAAAATACATTGAATGCAGTGAAGAAGTTCTATTATTGGAGGAATTTAAAGAGAGACGTAGAAGAGCTTGTGGCTAGGTGTCTGGATTGGCAAGAGGTAAAGGCATTGTGGAAATGGGAGGTCATTTCCATGGACTTCATTACAGGTGTGCCGAGGACAGTGAGACGACATGATTCTATAATGGTTGTTGTGGACAGGTTGAAGAAGGTAGCACACTTCATTCTAGTGAAGTCTGCGTTCTTAGTGAACGATGTAACACAAGTCTTCATCAAAGATGTAGTCAGATTACATGGTGTTCCAAAGAAAATTGTGTCAAACAGGGATGTGAAGTTCACTTCCAAGTTTTGGAAGGAGCTATTTGTAGGATTAGGTACAAAGTTGACCTTCAACACAATTTATCATCCACAAACAGATTGAAAGATAGAGAAGGTCAACAGGATATTGGAGGACATGTTGAGGATATATGTGATGCATCAGTAGTGAAAGTGAGAAGAGTATATTCCACTGGTGGAGTTCACTTCCAACAATGGGTATCAAGAATCTTTGAGGATGAGTCAGTTTGAGGCATTATATGGGCGAAGTTGCAATATTCCCATCAGTTTAAGTGATCCGATTAACAGGGTATTGATTGAACCAAACATGGTGGCAGACATGGAACAGGAAATGCAGGTTATAAAGAAGAATTTGAAGGCAGCACATGATAGGAAGAAGAGTTATGCAGATCGGAATTGGTTGTTCAAGGAGTTTCAGGTTAGGGAATAGGTGTATTTGTGTATCAAGCCCAATAAGATCTCCTTGCAGATTGGATCATGTTCCAAGATGGCACGACGGTTTTGTGGACCTTTCACGATTATTGTGAGGATCAGAGCAGTAGCCTCTCGACTTTCACTGCCCCCGACAGTGAAATTCCATGATGTTTTCAATATATCATTGCTTAAAAAGTATGCTAAAGATGTTGATCATGTGATTGACTCATCTATGTTGCAGGTGGAACCGGAAGGAGAATTCCAGCCAGAACCGGAGTGCATTTTTCAAAGAAAAACGCTCATGCTCTGGAATCGAGCAACCGAGCAAGTTAAAGTGCAATGGAAGCACTTTGGGCCTGATGAAGCTGTTATCACCAAATTGGTATAGGTAAAACTTGTGGCACAGGTACAGGTTAATGCAGTAGTACATATCTCTAGTGACAAAGGTAAGGAAGTTAAGTATGCAGATGTTCTGATCAGGTATCCAGTTCTACAGCAGTTTCAGGATGTATATCGACTTCGAGATCAGGTATACTAAAGGTAAAGAGAACAGGGTCACAAATTCTCTTAGCAGGAAGATACAGGGAAATCACATAGTAGGTATGAGTTCCTATGGGACGGATTTACAGGATAGGATCTTGCAGGCAGGTCAACGGGATCACAGGTATATGGAGATTACACATAGGTTGTAGCAAAGTACAGGTACATGTTGTACAGGTATAGATACAGGTTTTGGCACAAGTACAGGATGTGGCATATGTACATGTGGTAGAAGTAGAGGTACATGTTGTGGCACAGGTAAAGGTTATGTTACAGGTACAGGTACAAGTTGTGGTAAAGGTTATGGTAGAGGTACAGGTACATCTACAGGTGCAGGTGTACAGGACATGGAGTATTGTCTCAACGCAGATGGATTGTTCAGGTTTAGAGACAGGATATCTGTGTCGGACGACTGTGAGCTCAAGAAGGTGATCTTGAGGGAGTTTCATGTGAAACCATATTCCGGTCAACCAAGCTATCAGAAAACATTGACTGCAGTGAAGAAGTTATGTTATTGGAGGAATTTAAAGAGAGACGTAGAAGAGCTTGTGGCTAGGTGTCTGGATTGTCAAGAGGAAAAGGCAGAGTGGAAATGGGAGGTTATTTCCATGGACTTCATTACAGGTGTGCCGAGGACAGTGAGACGACATGATTCTATAATGGTTGTTGTGGAAAGGTTGACGAAGGTAGCACACTTCATTCCAGTGAAGTCTGCATTCTTAGCGAACGATGTAGCACAAGTCTTCATTAGAGATGTAGTCAGATTACATGGTGTTCCAAAGAATATTGTGTCAAACAGGGATGTGAAGTTCACTTCCAAGTTTTGGAAGGAGCTATTTGTAGGATTAGGTACAAAGTTGACCTTCAGCATAATTTATCATCCGCAAACGGATGGACAAACCGAGAGGTTCAACAGGATATTGGAGGACATGGTGAGGATGTATGTGATACATTAGCAGTGAAAGTGAGAAGAGTATATTCCACTGGTAGAGTTCACTTCCAACAATGGGTATCAAGAATCTTTGAGTATGAGTTTGTTTCAGGAATTGCATGGGCGAAGTTGCAATACTCCCATCAGTTGGAGTGATCCGGTTAATAGGGTATTGATTGGATCAGACATGTTGGAAGATATGGAACAGGAAATGCGGGTTATAAAGAAAAATTTGAAGGAAACACATGATAGGAAGAAGAGTTATGCAAATCGAAACAGGTTCTTCAAGGAGTTTCAGGTTAGGGAACAAGTGTAGTTGTGTATCAAGCCCAAGAAGAGCTCCTTGCAGATTGGATCATGTTCCAATAGGGCACGACAGTTTTGTGGACCTTTCACGATTATTGAGAGGATCGGACCAGTAGCCTCTCGACTTTCACTGCCCCTGACAATGAAATTCCATGATCTTTTCAATATATCATTGCTTAAAAAGTATGTTAAAGATGTTGATCATGTGATTGACTGGCCTATGTTGCAGGTGGAATCGGAAGGAGAATTCCAGCCAGAACTAGAGTGCATTTTGTAAAGAAAAACGCTCATGCTCTAGAATCAAGCAACCGAGCAAGTTAAATTGCAATGGAAGCACTTTGGGCTAGATGAAGCTACATGGGAGATCGTTGATCAGATGCAGGCTATGTATCCTTCCTTATTCATTGGTTGAGCAAATATTTTGGTGTGATGTTTGGTATTTGTTTTGGCATATGTTCGGTATATGTTTTGGTATATGTTGGTATGATTTTTTGTGTATGTACATATGTATATGGATGTAAATACAGCCATGAGTTGTGTTATAAATCTCCAATAAGCGATATGGGTGTCATGTCATTGTAGTTGTCATGTTGGTTTGCTTTTCACCAGGTTAATCATTGTAAATACTCCATCAAGCTATGTTATAAAGCTTCATGAGCATTATGTTTGCCTTTTATCGTCTTTGTTGAGGTATATGTGTTGTTGAACACCGACTACGATGTCTCCCAAGAGACAGGGTTCTGTAACAACCCCGGTGAAAATTCCATGTGATAAAAGTTAATAAAGGTAAAATAATAACCATGATTATGGGACATGTATTCCAATCTGAATGTTGGGCAAAACATCCTAGTGTGGATGTTCATATTATTTGTTATGGATAATGGAAATAGGAAAAGGCAATGGATAAGGCTTTGGAAAGGCAAAGTGGCATTTATTGGCATTTATTTATGAAAATAATGGAAAATAGGAGAAAATGGAGGTGAAAGATCACAGGTTGTATGTGAGGAGAAAAATGAAGGAAAATAATGGAAAATTGAAGAAATTAGAAGCCTCATTAATAAAAAGGCTTATAAGGAATAGTTGGTCCCATTTGTTAGTGCATTTTTGGAGCTCTCTCATTATTCTCTCTCTCTCATACTCTTGGATACTTAGATTTTTCTTGGAGCACTTTTGGAGAGTGTGCCATACTTGGTGCTTTGGAGCAAGAAGGAAAAGGAAGAGCAGGAAAGTGCATGAGGACATCGGAATCAGGATATACAGCAGGTTCTGAGTGTAGGTATCGAGTTGCATGTATGATTTCCTCACTATCTTTGGCATGCATGGTATTGCATGTGGTTTCTTGGTTATGATCAGTCATTGGCACATAGGATTTCCTGGATTGATAGTGGATTTGCCTAGCCTTGCCTTTTCCTGGATAGCCATGGTGATTGTGGGTATATCTCCGTTGATTTTTTTCTAGTTGGTTCTCATGTTGTCTTTAGTTGTGGGTTGATTTATTTGTTCCTATAGCCTTGGTTGGAAAAATGCTCTGCAGCCCGACGAACAACTATTGGGTTGAGTTACTAGTCCTGGATCCTTGGTTGGAAAAATGCTTTGGAGCCCTAGGTAGGTTGAGTTACTAGTCCTGGAGCCTTGGCTGGACAAATGCTCTGGAGCCCGAAAACAACTAGGGTTGAGTTACAAGTCCTGGAGCCTTGGTTGGAAGAAACACTCTGGAGCCCTGGGCAGCTTGGGTAGAGACCAATCCATGATGGTTAGCGATGTCCGACCATGAGGTAGAATCGCTGCTTAGTGATGTCCGAGAGTCAGGTGGAATCACTAGTTGAGGATTGAGGCAGGTTGGCCTCTGGAGCCCTGGTTTGGTTTTGAATTATGCGTTTGATGAAGTCCCACATTCATGCTTGGAATATGGCACGGGGGTGACTAGCTGAAGTGATATATGGGTCAGCTATGTCTATGGTCGGGTGGAACGTGGAAGTCCCAAACCCAGTTTCATTTTTCTTACGGCAATAAGATTTGTTTTGATGAGTGATTATTCTAGTTATCATTTGGGATTTATGGTTGATGTCTACTTCAGATTTATGTGGTTATTATGCTGGTTATGAGCATGTATTATATCAATGGTGATGAATGATTCTCTCCATGTTTTTACTTGAAAATGAATGGGCAATGTATCTATGGTCATCTAGATGGTAATGCTTGATGTATGGGAACAATGCTTCTTAGTGATTCTCAAATAAGTATGAGACCCCTATGCTCAGATTTTTTGTATACACCTGTAGTTTACATGTTTGTGATATGTTTGATGAAATGCTTGTCATGGCTAGAGGAGTGCGAAGCCAGTTTTGAGCAGCTTAAGCAGTTGTTGACACATGCTCCAGTGTTAAAGATTGTAGATCCAAACACAGAGTCTGTAGTATGTACAGATGCTTGCAAGGAAGGACTTGATGGATTTCTTATGCAGGAGGGACAGGTAGTATGCTATGAGTCACAGAGACTGAATGAGCATGAGAAGAACTATCCAACACATGATCTTGAGTTGGAAACGATCATTCATGCATTGACGATATGGAGACATTCTCATATGGGCAAATAGTTTGTATTGATGAGTTATCGTTGGATTGTTGTATCTATTCAACCAACCGAATCTTAATGCTAGACAAGCTAGATGGTTGGCTACGATCAGTGAATTCGACTTCGAGATCAGGTATATTAAAGGTAAAGAGAACAGGGTTGTTGATGCTCTTAGCACGCAAATACAGGTGAATCACATAGCAGCTATGAGTTCCTATGGGATGGATTTACAGGGTAGGATCTTGCAAGCTGGTCATCAGAATCACTTAAAGGTAAAGAGAACAGGGTCGATGATGCTCTTAGCACACAAATACAGGTGAATCACATAGAAGCTATGAGTTCCTATGGGATGGATTTACAGGATAGGATCTTGCAAGCTGGTCATGAGAATCACAGGTATATGGATATTGTGCATAGGTTGCAACAGAATACAGGTACATGTGGTACAGGTACAAGTTGTGGTACAGGTACAAATACAGGTTTTGGCACAGGTACAGGTTGTGGCACAGGTGCACGTGGTATTACAAGTACGGGTACAGGTTGTGGTACAGGTTATGGTACAAGTACAGGTACATGTACAGGTGCAGGTGTACAGGACGTGGAGTATTGTCTCAAGGCAGATGGATTGGTCAGGTTTATAGACAGGATATATGTGTCGAATGACGGTGAGCTCAAGAAGGTGATCTTGAAGGAGTTTCATTTGAAACCATATTCAGGTCACCCAAGCTATCAAAAGACATTGACTGCAGTGAAGAATTTCTATTATTGGAGGAATTTAAAGAGAGACGTAGAAGAGCTTGTGGCTAGGTGTCTGGATTGGCAAGAGGTAAAGGCAGTGTGGAAATGGGAGGTCATTTTCATGGACTTAATTACAGGTGTGCCGATGATAGTGAGACGACATGATTCTATAATGGTTGTTGTGGATAGGTTGCAGAAGGTAGCGCACTTCAGTCTAGTGAAGTCTGCATTCTTAGCGAATGATGTAGCACAAGTCTTCATCAAAGATGTAGTCATATTACATGGTGTTCCAAAGAATATTGTGTCAAACAGGGATGTGAATTTCACTTCCAAGTTTTGGAAGGAGCTATTTGTAGGATTACTTACAAAGGTGACCTTCAGCACAATTTATCGTCCACAAATAGATTTACAGATCGAGAAGGTCAACAGGATAATGGAGGACATGTTGAGGATATATGTGATGCATCAACAGTGAAAGTGAGAAGAGTATATTCCACAAGAGTATATTCCACTGGTGGAGGTCACTTCCAACAATGGGTATCAAGAATCTTTGAGGATGAGTCCATTTGAGGTGTTGTATGGGCAAAGTTGCAATACTCCCATCAGTTTGAGTGATCCGGTTAACAGGGTATTGATTGGACTAGACATGGTGGCAGACATGGAACAAGAAGTGCAGGTTATAAAGAAGAATTTGAAGGCAGAACATGATAGGAAGAAGAGTTATGCAGATCGGAATTGGTTGTTCAAGGAGTTTCAGGTTAGGGAACAAGTGTACTTGCATATCAAGCCCAAGAAGAGCTCCTTGCGGATTGGATCATGTTCCAAGATGGCACGACGGTTTTGTGGACCTTTCACGATTATTGAGAGGATCAGACCAGTAGCCTCTCGACTTTCACTGCCCCCGACAGTGAAATTCCATGATGTTTTCAGTATATCATTGCTTAAAAAGTATGTTAAATATGTTGATCATGTGATTGACTGGTCTATGTTGTAGGTGGAACCGGAAGGAGAATTCCACCCAGAACTGGAGTGCATTTTTCAAAGAAAAACACTCATACTCCGGAATCGAGCAACTGAGCAAGTTAAAGTGCAATGGAAGCACCTTGGGCCTGATGAAGCTGTTATCACCAAATTGATCTTGATTGGATCCTCATCAATCAACTCAATGTAGCTCTTTCAAACCACTTCGAACTAAAGATTAGCCTCTTCAGTTTGAGAGGGCTCTCTCAAAGGGGTTTTATGATTTTGAATAAGGATAATGCTAGATGGCTAACTCTATGAATTGTATCTTGGTTTTGTATGATTGCAGGTTGAAAAATGAAGGCTTGCTACCATTGGGCTTATGGAGTCAACAATCAGTACTCTTAGTGACAGTGGTTCTTCACATGGAAGCTGAGGCGGATAGAGGTTTTTAACAAATAAAATTCATACACATAACATAGGAAAACAGAGTCATTTCACCACTAAATGAAGTCAGAGCATAATATTATGAATTTTGAGTAATTAGAGATGAAATCTACTGCAAGTGATTAAACATAACAATACTGATCAATAACACATCAAAAACCTCATGAGAATCTCAGGTCTGTAAGTAGAATGTCACTTTGAATTACTGATAGTGAATAAAACATACAAGCAACAATTTGGTGCAATATTCTCCAACCCTTTTCTCTTCGATGTTTTGTCTATAAATAGACATTCTTTAGAATGTAGATGATCTGCCTGGGTGTCTAGATCTTCGAATTCTACTCTGACACCTATCATAACTGAAACCACTAACTTAAAATAGAAAAATGACAGTTATCCTTAAAGAAAACAAACTCCTAATAGGACTCTATCTCCTATTTCATTTATTGTAATATTCCTTTTTTTGGTATCACCCACGACAGGGCTAGGAGGGACTTCCAGAGTTAGGAGCAGACAGGTCACATGTACAGATTGGTGCTACCAGTGGGCTCAGGAGCTTTTCGGAGGAGTTTTGAGGAGTTTTCATGGTGTCCGGAGGCATTCGCTTGATATACTCCATCATCCGAGCAGTTTGGCTTTCGTTTCGATGCATTCCGATAACTTTTGGAAATTTGAGTTATTTATGGGCTTAACTCAGCTGATTATGCTCAAGGTGGCATTCCGGGAGAAATACATGATGGAACACCTTAGTGTAATAGCTCATTGGAACCGGGACGAGAATACCTACATGGTGGGACAGTTAGACATAGATTTCAGTGACCGGAGGAGGCGTGGTAGTCGATTTACCCTTTTCTGCATTAAAAAGGAATATTTTAATAAAAGGGAAAAGTGCTCCATGAATAAAATAATAATAAAATAATGCTCGAGAAGGCTCCAAGGGATCTATAAAAGAAAGGGAGGAGGCCATTGGGAGATATCTTTGGAGTAGATCATTTGCTTGTGTATAAGAGGTTTGAGGACGTGGTTCTCTACTTCATCCGTAGCCCCAAGACGGAAACCCTCTGGTGATTTGTGAGTGTTGGACGAAAACCCAACTCTCTTGAGGAGGCTTCACTTAGGAGTTTCACAGAGCTTCAGAGTTGGTGTGAGGATCATTCAGATCTTCAACTTGGGCTTCATCATTTTCAGTGGGTTCAGTGACAGCTGTTGCCGGAGAGGGAGTGCAACAGTACAGTGTTGTGGTCAGCGCCGTTCAGCAGCTTATCTTGGTGGCCAGTTTTCTATCTCAGCTCTTTCTGGGTCAGATCTATTTGTAAACCCCTTTTGTTATTTATAATAAAGCTGAGTTTATTCCTGTTCTATGTGGTATTGGATTGCAGTGTTTTATGTCTTTAATTTTACATGGCAATCTTCTGTTAAATACATGTTGAATTTGTGGCATATTTTGAGGTATAAGTCGATTTAGGCAAATTCAGTAAAATATCCCATTTGGGGATATTACAGTGGTATCAGAGCCTCAATCTTGGCTCAGCCTGCGGGTTTCAGTTTCCACTTGCAGTGATTATTATTGGAAGGGTTTTGTTGGAGAAATCGACAACACAACTCTTGAGAAATTATCAGATTATTGAAAAGGGCAGCATGTTTTTGCAATGGGCCGATTCCTTATTATTTGATCGAATTATTTAAGAGGCCAAGTTTCTTTGTGGGCCAAATCATTTGTTAAGGCGCCAAGATTTCAGAGGGGCTGCACATTGTTTAAAAAGGGAAAAATATATATATATATATATATATATATATATATATATATATATATATATATATATATATATATATATATATACAATTTAGGAATCGTAATGCATGGGGGCTGAATGATTACATTAAAAATAGAAGTTAATGTTTGAAGCCCGATTAATTTCATAAACACGAATTCCTGGCCCAGTTATATTTTCTAAAGCTCGAGGAGAAATTGAGTTTCAGCGTTGAGGATTTTAAATTCCTGTTGCAAAATCCGTGGAGTAGAATTGGTAGGACGCTCGGAGTAAAAAAAAAATTCATTTAGAGAGGCCAGATTATTGACTAAGGCCAAAAGTGAAAGCCGCAACTGGTTGGGTGATACGCAAAGGTCAAAACCGGGCCACATTGCTGGTGCAAATTATTTTGACGAGCCGAAGTTTATTGAGCCACCACTCGCACTCGTGTCAGTATTGAGAAAAATATTAAAAAAAAAGGGGGCCGACTCTATAATTCATAGCGGCGGGCAAATTCATGCAAGGCCGATTTTTAATGGCCTGTTCACAGTGAAATTCTCAAACTGCCAATGACGAGTTTCTGAAGAGTGGGTTAGAGATTCGTAGTTGCAGTTATCCAACAGGGAATTTGACATTACTGCAATTACCTTATGAGAGCCGCCATCAAAGTTGTGGCCGCGTTACCAATCAAAAAGACGTGAGTAGTCTCGGCGAACAAATTTGATGGGAGGCAGGAATATTTGCGAAACCGAGTTCCATTGTGCCGTCATAGATCATAGAGCCGAATCGCTGAGGAGCAGCGGTCAGCGTGGTCGTCGAAGTACATGTTGCCGAGTATTTTTCATTGGGTCGAAAACACAGCGAAATGAGAATCTCATCTATTAAAAAGGGTCATGCAGTCAAAATAATTTCAATGCCGAGATTATTAAAAGGGATCCAAGTTGGACGCAACGCCGCCCGACCAAGCCACGCAGAAGACGTGTCGCGCAAATGATTCTTAGCGCAGGCAGTTAAGAGGGGCCGAAAATTGATTAGCCGCGAGCAAAGTTTTGAAGGGGCCATGAGCTATTTTCGAGAGGAGCACCATTTTTCTTTTTCTGTTAGCCGTGGAGATAACTCAAATTGCCGCATTACATTAAACTCCAAGCATGGAAGAGAGTTGTCGATCCATGTGGTCGTTCTATTTTGAATGATGCAAGCAGCCGCCCAAAATTTTCGGGGACATTAATTTTTGTCAAAGCGTGTTTATTCAACGTGGGAACTTCCATGTATTTTCCTGCTCGCTGAGCGTGTTAATCTGGGCATTGAGAAGGACGTTGGGCACGCTTCACTGTACGTGGGAAAAATTATCACGCACTTGCTAATCCAGCGCATCAATTCCAGGTTCTCAGTATTAACTTTGGCACTACAGCGTTGTTATTTTAATATCTATATTTGCTGAAGCTGTATGCATTCTAGAAACAATTCAAGTTGTTGGGTCTTATTTCCTATGTAATTAATTTCCAGTGGTGCTATTGTTTGCATTTAATATTGGGTCTGTACATTTTTGAACATGTAGCGAGTCATATCCGTAAGAGAGAGGGTTGTTTGGAGTGGAATGTCCATTACATATGTAATGCCGCGTTACAACAGCTCAGGAATGCAATACTGAGTTGAAGCAACTTAGAATTGCACATGAAACATTGTGCAAGCAATCTGTTTGCTAAAACACTTCAATGGGAAATATAGAAAACTCAGAAAAACAGTGATCATATCGTTGGTTGAACCATGGAAGAATTCCTAAACAGATTGATGAAAATAAAAATAGAAGTTGGTTCCTTAAACCACCATGCATCAGAAGACCAGAAAACAAAACCAAACAACAGACCCTTTTCAAGAGGAATTTATGCCATCCTTCAAAAGGGACAGCCAAAAGATTTGCAGGAAGAATTGGGGATTGGTCACAAAATCCTTGCACTTGGGACAGATTTGAAACACATGAAGATGACATGGAGAGTTTTGTCCAAACTTGATGAACTTAATGAACTTCTGTCCAAAATAAGCCAAGAAGAAGGGAAGAAATTGATTTGGGCTCTAAAACCAGCTATGCTTGCTCTTATACAACCCAAATTCTTGGAGGAACCTTGTGAAGGGGTCATACTCCCAATTGCAGCTTGCCTCAGTAACATCATGAAGTTGACCGCACCTATAGCTCCATACAATGATGATGTTATGAGGAGGATTATGAGATTAATTGTAGGGACATTTCAGGATTTGGACAACAGTGTCGGCTCTACCTTCGGGAAGAAGCTTGAAATTTTATGGGGTATGGCCACATTCAAGACTTATGTCATCATGTTTGACCTTGAGTGTGATGACTTGATCCTGCAGATGTTCTAATGCTTCTTTAGCATTAGGAGACATCATCCTGATATTGTCATAGCACACATGCAGTCCATTTTGTCGTCATGTATGAGAGACCATGGGACCATTGGCCGAGAGTTGCAGACCCGGTTGTTGAGCATTTGGAGGAGAGAGAAGTTGGTCTCACCTGCTGCTTATGAGCTAGCCCAAGGGCTGGTTGAGCAGAATATTGGGCTATTCAGGAGACAGTTGACCCGCAAGGAGCTGCTCCAGTTTGGTGGATCAGGCAGCAGAAATGAGCTGAGGAGGAGGGGACTTTGCTTCATTTGCAAAGAGCCTTCGGGGCCTGATCACTCATGTTTGAGAGATGCAGATTAGGTGGCAGAGGTAGAGCAGGTAGACGTTCCTTCAGTATGTCAGGATGAGGACTCTTCTCCAGATGAGTCCATGGGATCAGTTGAGGACGCTTCTGGGGAGCGAGAGCAGTCATGTAGAGATGATGACAACAGACCAGAGTTGTCTTCTAGTGTGCAGGGTGAGCAGTCAGGGGACTCTACGGGGGATACTCTGGATGATGAGTCACTTGTGACGATTCAGCCAGAGCAGCATGTGATGGAGCCTGAGTCGGCAGAGGAGGACACTATACACATTAGTCATGATATTCCTTTGGGGGAGAGCCAGATGGACGCCCACATTGAGCCGATGAGGGATATGCGGCTAACATTGGGGTTAGCCATTGAGGTGGGGCAGTCAGATTCACTGACATCGAGTACGGTGACAGCAGTTGCAGATCCATATCCTCTGGAGGTGTTGGAGGTCGATGGGATTGTTCTGCAGGGAGCCAGTAGACAGCAAGAACATGACATTCCTGATCAGGAGTGGGAGAAGTTGTTGGATATGGTGGAGCATCCATCTGTGGGTCGACACAGGGATGAGGCGCAGATAGATGTACACGCAGTCAACAAAGCTGCAGTGTTTTCAGTGGGTAGCACTCTCCAGGAGTACATCGATGGGGCTTGCAGCATATCTTGCCCACTTTGGCCATTATAGAGAGAGGGGCTTCCTTCTACAGGAAACTTCCATTGGTAGACAGGGCAGAGCAGTGGGAGTCGATTACGGGCTGGCGGCAACACTCTAGGCATGTTCCATGTGTAGTTGTTGCTACATTGGATTCTTCTTCCAGGATGGACTGGCGGGAGATCATGAGTTGGTACCCTCTTAATAGTACGTTATTCTTCGTAGGGAGCACAGCAGAGCAGGGGCCTTTAGACATAGTAGATGTTACAGATTCCAATTGGCAGGGGGGCACAGGTCGTCGTTACTTCAACACTCCTTCCCGATTTCAGGAGAGCAGGATTAGCATGGGATTGAGTCAGGACTTGGATTGGAGAGAGGTAATGAGTTGGTATGCAGTTGGTGGGGCAGCATATGCAGTTACAGGTACAGCACAGCAGGAGCCCGGGAGCATTGATGCTTGGTGGTGGTCTTCACCTCTTAGAGCATCAGTTATAGCCAGAGGTAATGCACAGCCTGAGGCGTGGGACTTGGGCGATGATTGGGCATGGTGGCGTTGGGATCTGGGAGGATTGTGTGTTGACTGGTACAGAGAGAGATCAGTTTGGGATCTCGACATTGAGGGGTCTGTTCCGAGTGGTTTGACACAGGTGCATAATAGCACCCAGAGGTTTGTATGGGATCCAGGCATTGGGTCTGAGTTGCGGCGGGCCAATAGAGTGGCCCACATATTTCGATTGCTTGAGGGAAAGAAATCTTGGGGCGGAAGGTCTGTAATATTCCTTTTTTTGGTATCACCCATGACAGGGCTAGGAGGGACTTCCAGAGTTAGTAGCAAACAGGTCACATGTACAGATTGGTGCTACCAATGGGCTCAGGAGCTTTTCGGAGGAGTTTTGAGGAGTTTTCATGGTGTCCGGAGGCATTCACTTGATATACTCCATCATCCGAGCAGTTTGGCTTTCATTCCGATGCATTCCGATAACTTTCAGAAATTTGAGTTACTTATGGGCTTAACTCAGCTGATTATGCTCAAGGTGGCATTTCGGGA
Organism: Pinus albicaulis; assembly: GCA_034641835.2. Lineage (NCBI taxonomy): Eukaryota > Viridiplantae > Streptophyta > Pinopsida > Pinales > Pinaceae > Pinus > Pinus albicaulis. Next base: position 1,019,448,144 of record CM076574.1, read on the forward strand.
GGAATACATGATGGAACACCTTAGTGTAATAGCTCATTGGAACCGGGACGAGAATACCTACATGGTGGGATAGTTAGACATAGATTTCAGTGACCGGAGGAAGCGTGGTAGCCGATTTACCCTTTTCTGCATTAAAAATGAATATTTTAATAAAAGGGAAAAGTGATCCATGAATAAAATCATAATAAAATAATGCTCTAGAAGGCTCCAAGGGATCTATAAAAGAAAGGGAGGAGGCCATTGGGAGATATCTTTGGAGTAGATCATTTGCTTGTGTATGAGAGGTTTGAGGACGTGGTTCTCTACTTCAGCCGTAGCCCCAGGAAGGAAACCCTTGGGTGATTTGTGACTGTTGGACGAAAACCCAACTCTCTTGAGAAGGCTTCACTTAGGAGTTTCACAGAGCTTCAGAGTTTGGTGTGAGGATCATTCAAACCTTCAACTTGGGCTTCATCATTTTCAGTGGGTTCAGTGACAGCTGTTGCCGGAGGGGGAGTGCAGCAATTCAGTTTTGTGGCCAGCGTCGTTCAACAGCATATCTTGGTGGCCAGTTTTCTATCCCAGCTCTTTTTGGGTCAGATCTATTTGTAAACCCCTTTTGTTATTTATAATAAAGCTGAGTTTATTCATGTTCTATGTGGTATTGGATTGCAGTATTTTATGTGTTTAATTTTACATGGCAATATTCTGTTAAATACATGTTGAATTTGTGGCATATTTTGAGGTATAAGTCGATTTAGGCAAATTCAGTAAAATATCCCATTTGGGGATATTACAGTCAAAGGCCCAACCACTACACCAAAATCCCGGACTGTTAGTGAGGGCAGCATCCAAGGGTGTTAAGGGTGAGCTCAACAGCCCATCGGAGCATCTCGAGGGCGGCGGCTAAGTAGCCTCGTGGCTAAATAGCCTCGCAGACCTCGGACACGTGGCAGGGCCCACCCTCAACAGGGATATTACATCCCACCACGCTCCGCAGGTCTCGACCTCGAGACCTCGGCTCTGATACCACAAAGGCCCAACCACTACACCAAAAGCCCGGACTGTTAGTGAGGGCGGCATCCTAGGGTGCTAAGGGTGAGCTCAATAGCCCACCGGAGCATCTCGAGGGCGACAGCTAAGTAGCCCCGCAGCTAAACAACGTCGTAGACCTCGGACACGTGGCAGGGCCCACCCTCAACAGGGCTGCCCTCAACAGGGATATTACATTTATCCTATCAGTGAAACAGTTACATAATGGTTACATAATGAATGTCACATGCTCGAAGGAAAAATCACCCTATTTCCCCACCACTCTACATTTTTAAAGCACCCCTAGGTCTGTGGAACATGATCCTGCTTTTTAGGAATGGATGACTTTCATTTTTAATGTTGTTTTGACAGATGAGCTGGCTATGTGGCACTCCTTTTGAGCCATGGTTCTCTGCTGATGTTTCCCACTAACATTCTGGAGGTCTCCATCTGGAAAATGTGTTGTTGAGATGCTCAAAATCCTTCAATTACTCGCTACGAAAACAGGGCAGTTTTAGGCAGTTTTGTAGCGAGTTTTAGTAGCATGTGAAAAATGTCTTTTCCATCTATCTCTTTGACTCCTTTGTTGTTCCAGCACCTTCATTATGACATGAAACCTTGCAAACCATTGATCTCCCTCCATAAAACATGCCAAAACTGAGTTTTAAGGCAAAAAAGCACCTATAAGAATTTTCGTAGCATATTTCTGACCTCAAACCCGAGGTATGCTACGAAACTGTGCAAAAAACCAGAATTTGCTGATTTCAAGACTGTCTTCAAAAATTGTTCTCCGGCTACAAAATTTGGGTTCTCTGCATGTTATGAACCTTGTCAAACACATTCCAACTTAATTTTTACTGTTGTGGTGTTTCCTCTTCATTTACAATCAATTGACCAATGGGCTCTTCTACCACTGTCATCTTCAATCCTTTCTTTTCCAACTCCACATGAATCAAATCCAATTGCTCCTGAAGATCTTCCACTTTGTCTTTTAATGCCCTGTTTTTGGATTGCAAGTGCAAGTTTATCTTTTTGATGTGTTTGACTTCTCCTCTTAGTGGTTGAGTCCACTTTTTTTCAAGTTTTCTGTATTGTCCAAGGTTTTTGAAACACTTGTGACTTGTTATTCCCAGATTTTCCTCATTTGTTCAAATTGAACCTTCTTAGCTCTGTGTTTCTTTGCCTCTTGCTTCAAAACTGATATCTCTTTACCTACCTCCTTCAACTGCTCTTTGATGGTTTCAATTTCTGATTTTTCAATAATTTTTTCTTTACCCTTTCTTTGCTTGATAACCCATTCTTCTTTTTCTAGTGAAGACATATATATGATGCTTGTTGGCTGGGCAACAACTTCATTGATTTTCTCAGTCTCTTTGTTGCTTTCCATGACCTTCCTTACATGTCTGGTCATTGGCTTCCCAGGTTGAAAAATGAAACCAGCATCATCACCTACAAACTCTAGTTTCTTAGCAGTCCTACCTTTCTTCAGCTTTCTTCCTCCATCTTCAATGTCTTCAACTTGCACAATGGGTGACTCTTCAATGTCAATTGCATGCAGGATATCCTCCAAGTTTCCTTTAGCCACTGTCTGGCTCCTAGTGACTCTTTTGCTGCTTTGTTTGTTGACTGTCTGCTTCTATTTTGCAGGTGTTGTTTTATGTGTGTCAATTTTCTGCAAAGGCTTTGCCTCCATGCTTACTGGATCTAGAGGAGATGAACTATTTCCTTCTTCAACTTCCTCTGCCACAGCTCGTGATGAAATGTTTCTAGGTTTGGAGGCTTTCTTAGGAGTGAAAACATCAATTTCATAACCACTCATGAACAAAAAGGAAGTCCAATCTCTGTATAACCTCCTCAATTCCTCTAACACCAACAGCTTAATCAAACCATGATGAAAAAGAGAAGTTTCATTGCCTCCTGTTTTGATTTGAACCTTATCTGACATTTTCCCTAGACTTCTGTATAAATAAAAAGGCAATTCAAGTGACCTCTTACCCACAAAATGCAGAAGAAGCCTGAGATGATAGGAGTAGACCATGTGAACAGTGAAACCTTCCTTCATAGGTAAAATACTTCTGGATGACCATCAACAACTTTGAATAATTGTCCTTCATGAAACTCCTAGGGATAGCATTTGTCAGATCAATTTCACTGTGTTCTTGCTTGATGAACTCTTTGCAATCCTGCATTGTGAATTTGATGCCTTACCACTGTTTCCCACCTCTAGGGATTCCTATTGCTAACGAGATGCTCTATGGTGTCACTGTAAGCTTCAGAATTCTAACCTTTGAAGTTGTTCCTGTGAAGTCGGTGGCAAAATCCTTGGAAACCTGTAGATGAAAGCCCTGCAACCTCTGACAGAATTGCAAGCAACCAGTTCTTCTGAAAACCTCTATGGAAGTTGGGTCGTCATTGAGTAAATTCATGTCCATGGGCTCGTACATGTGGCAATGACCACCTTTGTTTGTTTCCCTTCTTGCAGCCATGGGTGCTTTATAATCTTCACAACCTCGCTTGCTTGATGACACTTATAAAATTCAAATCTTCCTGCAACTTGCTTGTCTCGATGAAGCAGTTCTCCAGGGATCGACTCACATGCAAAGATAAATCGGAATATGACAAAAGGTTAATTGGGGTAAGGTTTTGTGGTTTAACTGACAGCTCATGCTTCAATCATGACACATACATGCCCAAAAAAGGTAATGATGACATCAAACATGGCTATGTACCTTTGAATTTATCATAACAGACTTGAATGACCTCCACCTTAACTCCTCCAATCATAGAATGACACTTCATAGCGAATTTGACAAGACAGGTTAAAAAACAGATTTTCGTAGCGCAGTTAGTTTAGCCTCTGACAGTATGAGACCCCTATGCTCAGATTTTTTGTATACACCTGTAGTTTACATGTATGTGATATGTTTGACGAAATGCTTGTCATGGATAGAGGAGTGTGAGGCCAATTTTGAGCAACTAAAGCAGTTTTTGACACATGCTCCAGTGTTAAAGATTGCAGATCCAAAAATAGAGTTTGTCGTATGTAAAGATGCTTGCAAGAAAGGACTTGATGGATTTCTTATGCAAGAGGGACAGGTAGTATGCTATGAGTCACAAAAACTGAATGAGAATGAGAAGAACTATCCAACACATGATCTTGAGCTGGAAACGATTATTCATGCATTAAAGATATGGAGACATTATCTTATGGGAAAAGAGTTTGTATTGATGAGTGATCGTTGGATTGTTGTATCTATTCAACCAGTTGAATCTTAATGCTAGACAAGCTATGTAATATTCCTAATTAGCGATAGCTAATTGGAATATTTGATTTTGTATAGTTTTGCCGTCTATAGTTTATAAATAAATAAAAAGTGAGTAGAGAGGGTCTAACTCACTTAAGTGAAATAAAACATCCTCTTAGTAGCATGACGTTGTAACTTAAGGGGGAGCCAGGGGGGGGGGGCAAGCACCACGTAGAGAGGGGGCTCACGTTAGCTCTAGAAGCTTTTGCGGAGGAGAGGTTGGACACGTGGCAAGAGATGGAGGCTACGTTGAGGAGATGGCCTTGGGATTGGAGGAAGGCCAAAGTTATAAAAGAAGGAGGAGCCTTCTCATTTGATTCATTCTGTTGTTGATGATATTGAGCCAGACGTTTTGTCTTCTTGAGCATGCTGGCTGTTTGGCCTGTCTACAGCACTGTTTAGTGCATTAAGTGTCTCCGATCGGAGATCTCGCCCTTAGCCCTGGGGGACTTCGAGTGCCTGCTCGGGCAAGGTTATTCCTTCAGTATTTTGTGAGAGGTTTTGTTGTTTGGGTTTGCTGCGGAGCTGGGCTTTCATAGAGACTACGCAGTCACTGGGAGAGAGGACGCAGTCCTTTTTGGAGGTACTGCGGATCGGGATTTCTGCAGGAGATTTAGCCGAGATTTTGAGCAGAGGATCAGCCTTTGCCAGTAGGAGGATTTTGGTGGAGTTTGAGGCAGTGTCTCAGCTATTTTCATTTAGCCTCTACGCTGAGCCTTGGAGGCCAGCGTAATTCCTTGAGAAGGTATTTTCGGGTGGTTTTTGGGAGTTGGCCATTTTTGATATGGTTTTTGGGTTTTGTCCAGATTGGTGAGTAGAGGAGATTTGCAGATTTTCAGCTCATTTCGGCAAGGGGATCAACCCCTAGTCTTTCGTTCATTCCAGCAGTAGCAGCTACATGGCAGTTTTCCAGCAGCTGGGACGCAGTTCAGAGAGCAGCCATTTCTTGTATATTTTGAGAGTATTTCTTCACTCGCCTTGAGCAAGATTAGGTGCCATCACTCTGATCACCTTTTGTACTTCATTATATTTCTCAGATTAATAAAATGGCTTAGCATTTCCTCTCTATGTTTCTGGATGAGTTGCCATATTTGTTGTATTTCCTTTCTATGCTATTATATGTCTGCTACACTGTTATTTTTATATATACTTGAGCATGCTAATTCTATACCACTTGGTGTGTTTATCTTTCACTCTTAGACAGAGTCTGGAAAGGGCCAGGTAGCCTCCGGATCTCGTCCTCTCTTTAGAGGCGGAATATTCAGTAAATGCCCTCCCAGTCCATCTCTGGTTGGAGATTGCCGTGTTTTAAAGATATCCCCGAAACGGGATATTACAGTGGTATCAGAGCATAGTTCTGGCTCAGCCTGTGGTCTATGACATCGGGGAAGAGACCATATATTTGTTACAGAGGCAGGAAGTACAGAGACCGTGAGCGTAGGTTGGAGAATACCTACGGAGAGGGAGATTGTGTTCGGGTGGTGGACACCGAGCAGGAGAGAGAGCCTGTGACAGACACAGAGCAGGAGGAGCCTGTATTAGATTCAAAGCAGAGAGGGCCGATGGCAGATGACACAGAGGCCAAACAATTTGGGGAGGCACTCCTCAAATCGGTGCAGGATTTAGCTAGACAGATTGAGGTGATGGGTCAGAGATTCACCGCTGTGGAGGCTAGACAACGTGAAACCCCACGGGTTCTCCAGGTAGGAGAGGGATCAGGCACATCCCATCAATTGCCGGAGCATGGTGCTGCTCAGCGTGATATTTCTCAGCCGATGGCTTCACGTGCACCTACCCGCTCTACTATGCCCACTTTCTTGGGAGCAGACACAGGGGCAGGAGCCCAGCAGGAGGCAGAGCCCGGACACATGGGCGAGTATTTTGCAGAGTATCAGGCCTATGGGTAGGAGTTTAGGGATGCTCTCTCATTCCGGGATTTTGTTCAGCTCCAGCGGGACAGTAGACCCCGCGACCATCATAGAGGGCACCAACATTATCATGATGGAGATACCCACCGCATATCTAGAAGATTTCATTTGCCTACGTTTAATGGCTCATCAAACAGTTCGGAAAAGTTTGGGTGGAGAAGCTGGACATCTATTTCCAGCTTAACCAGATGTCAGAGACAGAGGCCATCAAGGTGGCGACATTGCATTTGGACGGTGAGGCCCAGGACTGGTGGTTCCATGGGATGGTGACACTCGGGCATTCTACAGTGACGACATATGCTGATTTTACCAGGAGGTTGATGGAGTGTTTTGACCGGAGGGATCCGGAACAACACTTTGTTGAGCTGACGAGGCTCAAGCAGACTGGGAGCCCAGAGACTTACATTGCAGATTTCTTGAGGGTTTCAGTGATGGTGCCAGATCTATCCGCAGCTCGGATGATCTATATGTTTGTGGAGGGATTGGCAGAGCCACTTCGGGGTCTAGTCAGATCTACTAGACCAGCTACACTCCAGGATGCTATTAGCAGGACCAGGGACTTACAGGATGCATTGCCCAAGACGCGGACACCTTACCCCCAGAGACAGGGTTTCCAGCCCAAGGGGAAGGATGTGAGGGTTCCTCCTCCCAAGGGGAACCCAGGTCGAGCACAGATAGATGATGATGCCAGGAGGGAGTTGAGGAAGAAGCGGTTGTGCTTCACTTGTCAGGAGCCGTGGGCACCAGGGCATAGGTGTGCTGCTGGAAAAGCACGCTTCATTGAGGTCTTCTCCGATGATAGCGGGGAAGAAGATGAAGAGGATGATGAGGAGGCAGGAGATAGTCAGACGACCCAGGATCAGTTGCCGCCTCCACCTCCAGGGACAGGAGGTGCGGCTTTTGCACCCACAGGAGGGACCCTTGCAGCCTTGCGAGGAGTTCCTAAGTATTTGACGTTGCACGTACAAGGGACAGTACGTGGCCAGCGAGTATCAGTCTTGGTTGACAGTGGGGCGACCCACAACTTCATTGATGCACAGATGGTTGAGAGGAGGGGTATACCGACCGAGAGCTTTGACGGATTTTCAGTCTTGGTCCCAGGAGCCCAGATGATGCAGTGTGCCCGGTATGTTCCAGAGTTGGCAGTGACGATGGGTTCCTACACCGTGACCGATCACTTTTTCGTGGTCAACATACCAGATACCAATGTGGTATTGGGTGTTCAGTGGTTGATTACTCTAGGAAAGGTCACCACGGATTGGGAGGCCTTAGAGATGGAGTGGGATTACAAGAAGACCGAGAAGCATGAGAAGATCCGCGGGATGCACACTTACCCACCTCAGACAGTTTCGGTACACCGGATGGAGGCAGACTTCCGAAAGGGAGACAGAGAGTGGGCAGTTGAGTTGCAGGCATCAGAGGCAGAGACCACCGGTCAAGCAGTTCATCCAGATATACAGGCCATCCTTGATAGGCATGATGTAGTGTTTGGGGATATACCACCAGGTCGGCCACCGGACCGAGGGTTTGAGCACACCATTGAGCTTGAGTAGGGTATTCAGGTGGTGATCACTACCCCCTATAGGCATCCCAAAGCCTATCGCGATGAGATTGAGCGGGCCATCCAGGAGTTGTTGGCTCTTAGGCACATCAGACCAAGCACGAGTCCGTTTGCTTCTTCCGTAGTGTTGGTGAAGAAGAAGGACGACACCTTGAGGATGTGAATTGATTACAAGGCCCTAAACAAGAAGACCCTGAAGAACAGGTATCCTATACCCAAGATCGATGAGTTGATGGATGAGCTGAGAGGAGCCAAGTTCTTCTCGAAGATTGATTTGAGATCAGGGTACCATCAGATTCGCGTGAGGGAACAGGACATTCCCAAGACCGCCTTCAGGTGTCATTATGGGCACTTCGAGTTTTTGGTTATGCTTTTTGGGCTGACCAATGCACCAGCCACCTTTCAGTCTTGCATGAACCATATCTTCCGCAGTCATCTGAGGAAGTTTGTATTGGTCTTCTTCGTTGACATACTCATATATAGCAGGTCTTGGGAGGAGCATCTCCAGCATATAGAGGCAGTGCTACGCATCTTGGAGGAGCAATAGTTCTATGCTAAGCTCTCCAAGTGTGAGTTTGGGATGACGGAGATGTTGTATTTGGGACACATTATTGGAGTGGACGGAGTGAGGGTCCATGAGGAGAAGATTAGAGCCATCAGAGATTGGTCGGAGCCGAGGAACGTGACGGAACTTCGAGGGTTCATTGGGATATGTACCTATTACAGGAAGTTCGTCAGAGGTTTCTCACAGCTTGCTGCACCCCTTACAGATTTGACGAAGAAGGGGGCATTCAGTTGGTCAAATACAACGTAGCGAGCCTTTGATAGGCTCAAGGAGGTGATGAGTAGCTGCCCAGTGCTTGCATTTCCGGATTTTTCGTAGCCATTTGTCTTAGAGTGTGATGCGTCGGGAGAGGGGATTGGCGTAGTATTGATGCAGGGGGGACACCCTATAGCCTTTGAGAGCCGGAAGCTCCTTCCGCACGAGAGGTTGTATCCTATATATGACAAGGAGATGTTGGCCATCATGCATGCCTTGGCCAAATTCCAGTAGTATTTGTTAGGGAACAGGTTCAGGGTGAGGACTGACCACAACAGCCTCAGGGTCTTTTTGGAGCAGAAGCAGCTACAAGAGAGGTAGCAGAAGTGGATCAGTAAGATCTAAGCATATGACTTTGACATTGAGTATGTCAAGGGTAAGAATAATGTGGTAGCAGATGCCCTTTCACGTAGACCAACCACGTTATCTCTTATGAGCTTGGATACAGATTGGAGGGCTCGACTTTTAGTGGAGTACTCCAAGGACAGATTTGCATGTGAGGTACTGGATGGACAGGTAGCGGATGATAGGTACAGGGTGGTTGATGAGATCATCTATTACAGGGACAGGATCTTCTTGACTGAGGGGTCTCAGCTCAAGAAGAAGATACTCCAGGCGTCACATGATTCTCCATTGGCAGACCATCAAGGGTTTACCAAAACCTACAGGGCCATTAGAGAGAGGTTCTCATGGAAGGGCCTCAAGGAGGACGTACTCCAGCACATCAGGGAGTGCGATGTTTGTCAGAGGAACAAGGGGGAGATGAGCCATCCCGCAGGATTGTTGCAGCCTCTTCCCATTCCGGAGGGGAAATGGGAGAGTATCTCGATGGACTTCATCATAGGGTTGCCCACATGATGAGCAGGTGTATCCACACTTGTGGTGATGGCCCGACCAAAAGTATACGCACTTACCGCCTATAAGCATTATACAGCAACCTGGTGGCGAGTACATTTCTTCAAAGAAGGTTTTGGCTGCATGATGCTTCCTAAGATTATCCATCATTATGAGATAACTGTGGCAGATTTTGTGGGCTTTAGCTGAGTAGGACGAGTTATTACTGGTACAGTTATCACCGGGAACGGATGGACAGAACGGAGATAGTTAACAAGTCGCTAGAGGGCTACTTGCGTAACTATGTCAGTGGGCAGCAACGAGCATGGTTGAGATGGTTACATTTGGGGGAGTACTGCTACAACACGACACATCACATGTCCATTGGTATGTCACCGTTTTATGCTTTGTATGGGTATCATTCCTTATCTTTTGCTGATGTGATGTTCGGTGCTAGCAAGGCTCCTAGAGCCATGATTTGGATTCAAGAGAGTCAGGACATTCTCCGAGCTCTTAAGGACAATATGGCTACAACACAGAACCAGCAGAAGCTGTATGCTGACAGGGGTCGGGTGGAGAGGCAGTTTGAGGTAGGGGACTTGGTCTACCTACGATTACAGCCATACCGACAGTCATCGCTGAAGCAGAAGGGAGCTGAGAAGCTCAAGCCTCGTTTTTACGGGCCATACAGAGTGATACGCAGGATTGGGCAGGTTGCATATGAGTTGGAGCTGCCCCAAGGCAGCAAGATCCACAACGTTTTTCATGTATCATGCCTGAAGAAGGCGCTGGGGCAGCAGGTGACCGTGACAGATGAGCTACCACCCACAGATGATGAGGGGCACTTACTGTTGCATCCAGAGGCTATTATTGATACCAAGGAGAGGCAGCTACGCAGCAGGACAGTCCGGGAATTCTTGGTGAGGTGGAAGAATTTGTCGGATGAGGATGCCAATTGGGAGAGCGAGAAGATTTTGCAGCATCCATCACTTCAGTTGCTTGAGTACAAGCAACATTTTGCCGGGGGAGACTGTAATATTCCTAATAAGCGACAGCTAATTGGAATATTCGATTTTGTATAGTTTTGCCATCCATAGTTTATAAATAAATAAAAAGTGAGTAGAGAGGGTCTAACTCACTTAAGTGAAATAAAACATCCTCCTAGTAGCATGACGTTGTAACTTAAGGGGGAGCCAGGGGGGGCAAGCACCACGTAGAGAGGGGGCTCACGTTAGCTCTAGAAGCTTTTGCGCAGCAGAGGTTGGACACGTGGCAAGAGATGGAGGATACGTTGAGGAGATGGCCTTGGGATTGGAGGAAGGCCAACGTTATAAAAGAAGGAGGAGCCTTCTCATTTGATTCATTCTGTTGTTGATGATATTGAGCCAGACGTTTTGTCTTCTTGAGCACGCTAGCTGTTTAGCCTGTCTGCAGCACTATTTAGTGCATTGAGTGTCTCCGGTCGGAGATCTCGCCCTTAGCCCCGAGGGACTTCGAGTGCCTGCTCGGGCAAGGTTATTCCTTCAGTTTTTTGTGAGAGGTTTTGTTGTTTGGGTTTGCTGCGGAGCTGGGCTTTCATAGAGACTGCGTAGTCACTGAGAGAGAGGACGCAGTCCTTTTTGGAGGTACTCCGGATCGGGATTTCTGCAGGAGATTTAGCCGAGATTTTGAGCAGAGGATCAGCCTTTGCCAATAGGAGGATTTTGGTGGAGTTTGAGGCAGTGTCTCAACTATTTTCATTTAGCCTCTGCGCTGAGCCTTGGAGGTCAGCGTAATTCCTTGAGGAGGTATTTTCGGGTGGTTTTCGGGAGTTGGCCATTTTTGATATGGTTTCTGGGTTTTGTCCGGATTGGTGAGTAGAGGAGGTTTGCAGATTTTCAGCTCATTCTGGCAAGGGGATCAACCCCTAGTCTTCAGTTCATTCCAGCAGTAGCAGCTACACGGCAGTTTTCCAGCAGCTGGGACGCAGTTCAGAGAGTAGCCATTTCCTGTATATTCTAAGAGTATTTCTTCACTTGCCTTGAGCAAGATTAGGTGCCATCACTCTGATCACCTATTGTACTTCATTATATTTCTCAGATTAATAAAATGGCTTAGCATTTCCTCTCTATGTTTCTGGATGAGTTGCCGTATTTGCTGTATTTCCTTTCTATGCTATTATATGTCTGTTGCACTGTTATTTTTATATATACTTGAGCATGCTAGTTCTATACCACTTGGTGTGTTTATCTTTCACTCTTAGACAAAGTCTGGAAAGGGCCAGGTAGCCTCTGGATCTCGTCCTCTCTTCAGAGGCGGAATATCCGGTAAATGCCCTCCCAGTCCATCTCTAGTTGGAGATTACCGTGTTTTAGAGATGTCCTCGAAACAGGATATTACAAGCTAGATGGTTGGCTACGATCAGTGAATTCGACTTTGAGATCAGGTATATTAAAGGTAAAGTGAATAGGGTCGCAGATGCTCTTAGCACGCAAATACAGGTGAATCACATAGCAGCTATGAGTTCCTACGAGATGGATTTACAGGATAGGATCTTGCAGGTCGGTGAGCAGAATCACAGGTATATGGAAATTGTGCACAGGTTGTAGGAGAGTACAGCTACAAGATGTAGTACAGGTATAGGTTGTGGTACAAGTTTAGGTACAACTTGTGGCACAGGTACAACCTTTTGTACAGGTAAAGGTTAATGCAGTAATACATATCTCTAGTGACAAAGGTAAGGAAGTTATGTATGCAGATGTTCTGAGCAGGTATCCAGTTCTACAGCAGTTTCAGGACGTATATTGACTTCGAGATCAGGTATACTAAAGGTAAAGAGAACAAGGTCACAGATGCTCTTAGTAGGCATATATAGGGAAATCACATAGCAGGTATGAGTTCCTATGGGACAGATTTACAGGACAGGATCTTGCAGGTAGGTCAATAGGATCACAGGTATATGGAGAATATGGACAGGTTGTCGCATAGTACAGGTACAGGTGGTACAGGTACTAGTTGTGGTACACGTACTGATACATGTTTTGGCATTGGTATAGGTTGTGGTACAGGTATAAGTACAGGTTGTGGCACAGGTACATGTGGTACAAGTAGAGGTACAGGTTGTGGCACAGGTACAAGTTATGTTACAAGTACAGGTATAGGTTGTGGTACAGGTTATGGTACAGGTACAGGTACATGTATAGGTGTACGTGTATAGGACATGGAGTATTGTCTCAAGGCAGATGGATTGGTCAGGTTAACAGGGTATTGATTGGACCATACATGTTGGCAGACATGGAACAGGAAATGCAGATTATAAAGAAGAATTTGAAGGCAACACATGATAGGAAGAATTGTCACGCAGATCAGAACAGGTTGTTCAAGGAGTTTCAGGTTACGGAATAGGTGTACTTGCATATCAAGCCCAAGAAGAGCTCCTTGCGGATTGGATCATGTTCCAAGATGGCACGACGGTTTTGTGGATCTTTCACGATTATTGAGAGGACCGAACCAGTAGCCTCTCGAATTTCACTGCCCCCGACAGTGAAATTCCATGATATTTTCAATATATCATTACTTAAAAAGTATGTTAAAGATGTTGATCATGTGATTGACTGGTTTATGTTGTAGGTAGAACCAGAAGGAGAATTCCAGCCAGAATAGGGGTGCATTTTTCAAGGAAAAACGCTCATGCTCCGGAATCGAGCAACCGAGCAAGTTAAAGTGCAATGGAAGCACTTTGGGCCCGATGAAGCTACATGGGAGATGGCTGATCAGATGAAGGCTATGTATCCTTCCTTATTCATTGGTTGAGCAAATATTTTGGTGTGATGTTTGGTATTTGTTTTGGCATATGTTTGATATATTTTTTGGCATATGTTGGTATGATTTTTTGTGTATGTTATGTATATGGATGTAAATACCGCCATGAGTTGTGTTATAAATCTCCAATAAGCGATATGGGTGTCATGTCATTATAGCTGTCATGTTGCTATGTTGTCATGTTGGTTTGCTTTTCAGCGGCTTAATCATTGTAAATACTCCATCAAGCTATGTTATAAATCTTCATGAGAAATATGTTTGCCTTTCAGCGTCTTTGCTGAGGTATATGTGTTGTTGAACACCGACTACGATGTCTCCCAAGAGACAGGGTTCTGTAATAACCCTGATGAAAATTCCATGTAATAAAAGTTAATAAAGGTAAACTAATAACCATGATTATGGGACATGTATTCCAAGTTGAATGTTGGGCAAAACATTCTAGTGTGGATTTTCATATTATTTGTTATGGATAATGGAAATTGGAAAAGGCAATCGATAAGGCATTGAAAAGGCAAAGTGGCATTTATTGGCATTTATTTATGAAAATAATGGAAAATAGGAGAAAATGGAGGTGAAAGGTCACAGGTTGTATGTGAGGAGGAAAATGAAGGAAAATAATGGAAAATTGAAGAAATTAGAAGCCTCATTAATAAAAAGGCTTATGAGGAATAGTTGGTACCATTTGTCAGTGCATTTTTGGAGCTCTCTCAGTATTCTCTCTCTCTCATACTCTTGGAAGCTTAGATTTCTCTTGGAGCACTTTTGGAGAGTGTGCCATACTTGGTCCTTGGAGCAAGAAGGCAAAGGAAGAGCAGGAAAGTGCATGAAGACATCGGAATCAACATCTACAGCAGGTTCTGAATGCAGGTATCGAGTTTCATGTATGATTTCCTCACTAACTTTGGTATGCATGGTATTGCATGTGGTTCCTGATTATGATTTTTCATTGGCACATAGTATCTCCTGGATTGACAGTTGATTTGCCTAGCCTTGCCATTTCCTAGATAGCCATGGCGATTGTGGGTTTATCTCCATTGATTGTTTTCTAGTTGGTTCTCATGTTGTCTTTAGCTGTGGGTTGAGTTATTACTTTCTGGAGCCTTGGTTGGACAAATGCCTTGCAGCCCAACGAACAACTATTGGGTTGAGTTACTAGTCCTAGATCCTTGGTTGGAAAAACGCTTTTCAGCCCTAGGTAGGTTGAGTTACTAGTCCTCGAGCCTTGGTTGGAAAAATGCTCTGGAGCCCGAAAACAACAAGGGTTGAGTTACTAGTCCTGCAACCTTGGTTGGAAAAAACACTCTGGAGCCTTGGGCAGCTTGGGTAGAGACCAATCCATGATGGTTAGCGATGTCTGCCCACGAGGTAGAATCGCTAGTTAGTGATTTTCGAACGTGAGGTGGAATCACTGGTTGAGGGTTGAGGCGGGTTGGCCTCTGGAGCTCTGGTTTGGCTTTGAATTATGCGTTTGATGAAGTCCCACATTCATGCTTGGAATATGGCACGGGGGTGACTGGCTGAAGTGATATATGGGTCAGCTATGTCTATGGTCGGGTGGAACGTGGAAGTCCCAAACCCAGTTTCATTTTGCTTATGGCAATAAGAGTTATTTTGATGAGTAATTATTCTAGTTATCATTTGGGTTTTATCGTTGATGTCTACTTCAGATTTCTGTGGTTATTATGCTGGTTATGAGCATGTATTATATCAACGGTGATGTATGATTCTGTCCATGTTTTTACTTGAAAATGAATGGACAATGTAACTATGGTCATATAGATGGTAATGCGGCTAATGATGCATGGGAAAAATTCTTCTTAGCGATTCTCAGATAAGTATGAGACCCTTATGCTCAGATTTTTTGTATACACCTGTAGTTTACATGTTTGTGATATGTTTGACGAAATGCTTGTCATGGCTAGAGGAGTGCGAAGCCAGTTTTGAGCAGCTTAAGCAGTTGCTGATACATGCTCCAGTGTTAAAGATTGTAGATCCAAACACATAGTTTGTAGTATGTACAAATGCTTGCAAGAAAGGACTCGATGGATTTCTTATGCAGGAGGGACAGATAGTATGCTATGAGTCAGAGAGACTGAATGAGCATGAGAAGAATTATCCAACACATGATCTTGAGTTGGAAACGATCATTCATGCATTGAAGATATGGAGACATTATCTTATGGTCAAATAGTTTGTATTGATGAGTTATCGTTGGATTGTTGTATCTATTCAACCAGTCGAATCTTAATGCTAGACAAGCTAGATGGTTGGCTACGATCAGTGAATTCGACTTCGAGATCAGGTATATTAAAGGTAAAGAGAACAGGGTTGCTGATGCTCTTAGCACGCAAATACAGGTGAATCACATAGCAGCTATGAGTTCCTATGAGATGGATTTACAAGATAGGATCTTGCATGTTGGTCATCAAAATCACTTAAAGGTAAAGAAAACAGGGTCGATGATGCTCTTAGCACGCAAATACAGGTGAATCACATAGAAGCTATGAGTTCCTATGGGATGGATTTACAGGATAGGATTTTGCAAGCTGGTCATTAGAATCACACGTATATGGATATTGTGCACAGGTTGCAATAGAGTATAGGTACAACATGTAGTATAGGTATAGGTTGTGGTACAAGTATAGGTAAAAATTGTGGCACAGGTACAACTTTTTGTACAGGTATAGGTTAATGTAGTAGTACATATCTCTAGTGACAAAGGTAAGGAAGTTAAGTATGCAGATGTTCTGAGCAAGTATCCTATTCTGTAGGAGTTTCAGGATGTATATCGACTTCGAGATCAGGTATACTAAAGGTAAAGAGAACAGGGCCACAGATGCTCTTAGCAAGCAGATACAGGGAAATCAAATAGCAGGTATGAGTTCCTATGGGACATATTTATAGGATAGGATCTTGAAGGCAGGTCAACAGGATCACAGGTATATGGAGATTATGCACAGGTTGCAGCAGAGTACAGGTACATGTGGTATAGGTACAAGTTGTGGTACAGGTACAAATACAGGTTTTGGCACAGGTGCAGGTTGTGGCATAGGTACACGTGGTATTACAGGTACAGGTACAGGTGCAGGTGTACAGGATGTGGAGTATTGTCTCAAGGCAGATGGATTGGTCAGGTTTAGAGACAAGATATATGTGTCGAATGACGGTGAGCTCAAGAAGGTGATCTTGAGGGAGTTTCATTCGAAACCATATTCAGGTCACCCAAGCTATCAAAAGACATTGAATGCAGTGAAGAAGTTCTATTATTGGAGGAATTTAAAGAGAGACGTAGAAAAGCCTGTGGCTAGGTGTTTGGATTGGCAAGAGGTAAAGGCAGTGTGGAAATGGGAGGTCATTTCCATGGAGTTCATTATAGGTGTGCCGAGGACAGTGAGACTACATGATTCTATAATGGTTGTTGTGGACAGGTTGAAGAAGGTAGTGCAATTCATTCTAGTGAAGTTTGCATTCTTAGTGAACGATGTAGCAAAAGTCTTCATCAGAAATGTAGTCAGATTACATGGTGTTCCAAAGAAAATTGTGTCAAACAGGGATGTGAAGTTCACTTCCAAGTTTTGGAAGGAGCTATTTGTAGGATTAGGTACAAAGTTGACCTTCAACACAATTTATCATCCACAAACAGATTGAAAGATCGAGAAGGTCAACAGGATATTGGAGGACATGTTGAGGATATATGTGATGCATCAGCAATGAAAGTGAGAAGAGTATATTCCACTGGTGGAGTTCACTTCCAACAATGGGTATCAAGAATCTTTGAGGATGAGTCCGTTTGAGGCATTATATGGGCGAAGTTGCAATATTCCCATCAGTTTAAGTGATCCGGTTAACAGGGTATTGATTGAACCAAACATGGTGGCAGACATGGAACAGGAAATGCAGGTTATAATGAAGAATTTGAAGGCAACACATGATAGGAAGAAGAGTTATGCAGATCGGAACTGGTTGTTCAAGGAGTTTCAGGTTAGGGAACAGGTGTACTTGCGTATCAAGCCCAAGAAGAGCTCCTTGCAGATTGGATCATGTTCCAAGATGGCACGATGGTTTTGTGGACCTTTCACGATTATTGAGAGGATTAGTCCAGTAGCCTCTCGACTTTCACTGCCCCCGATAGTGAAATTCCATGATGTTTTCAATATAACATTGCTTAAAAAGTATGCTAAAGATGTTGATCATGTGATTGACTCGTCTATGTTGCAGGTGGAACCGGAAGGAGAATTCCAACCAGAACCAGAGTGTATTTTTCAAAGAAAAACGCTCATGCTTTGGAATCGAGCAACCGAGCAAGTTAAAGTTCAATGGAAGCACTTTGGGCCTGATGAAGCTGTTATCACCAAATTGGTACAGGTACAACTTGTGGCACAGGTACAGGTTAATGCAGTAGTACATATCTCTAGTGACAAAGGTAAGGAAGTTAAGTATGCAGATGTTCTGATCAGGTATCTAGTTCTGCAACAGTTTCAGGATGTATATCGACTTCGAGATCAGGTATACTAAAGGTAAAGAGAACAGGGTCACAAATTCTCTTAGCACGCAGATACAGGGAAATCACATAGCAGGTATGAGTTCCTATGGGACGGATTTACAGGATAGGATCTTGCAGGCAGGTTAACAGGATCACAGGTATATGGAGATTACGCACAGGTTGCAGCAAAGTACAGGTACAGGTGGTACAGGTACAGATACAGGTTTTGGCACAAGTACAGGATGTGGCACATGTACATGTGGTACAGGTAGAGGTACAGGTTTTGGCACAGGTAAAGGTTATGTTACAGGTACAGGTACAGTTTGTGGTAAAGGTTATGGTAGAGGTACAGGTACATCTACAGGTGCAGGTGTATAGGACATGGAGTATTGTCTCAAGGCAGATGGATTGGTCAGGTTTAGAGACAGGATATATGTGTCGGACGACTGTGAGCTCAAGAAGGTGATCTTGAGGGAGTTTCATGCGAAACCATATTCCGGTCAACCAAGCTATCAAAAGACATTGACTGCAGTGAAGAAGTTATGTTATTGGAGGAATTTAAAGAGAGACGTAGAAGAGCTTGTGTCTAGGTGTCTGGATTGTCAAGAGGTAAAGGCATAGTGGAAATGGGAGGTCATTTCCATGGACTTCATTACAGGTGTGCTGAGGACAGTGAGACCACATGATTCTATAATGGTTGTTGTGGACAGGTTGACGAAGGTAGCACACTTCATTCCAGTGAAGTCTGCATTCTTAGCGAACGATGTAGCACAAGTCTTCATCAGAGATGTAGTCAGATTACATGGTGTTCCAAAGAATATTGTGTCAAACAGGGATGTGAAGTTCACTTCCAAGTTTTGGAAGGAGCTATTTGTAGGATTAGGTACAAAGTTGACCTTCAGCGTAATTTATCATCCGCAAACAGATGGACAGACCGAGAGGTTCAATAGGATATTGGAGGACATGTTGAGGATATGTGATGCATCAACAGTGAAAGTGAGAAGAGTATATTCCACTGGTAGAGTTCACTTCCAACAATGGGTATCAAGAATATTTGAGTATGAGTCTGTTTGAGGCATTGTATGGGCGAAGCTGCAATACTCCCATCAGTTGGAGTGATTCGGTTAATAGGGTATTGATTGGATCAGACATGTTGGCAGACATGGAACAAGAAATGCAGGTTATAAAGAAAAAATTGAAGGAAACACATGATAGGAAGAAGATTTATGCAGATCGAAACAGGTTGTTCAAGGAGTTTCAGGTTAGGGAACAGGTGTAGTTGTGTATCAAGCCCAAGAAGAGCTCCTTGCAGATTGGATCATGTTCCAATAGGGCACGACGGTTTTGTGGACCTTTCACGATTATTGAGAGGATCAGACCAGTAGCCTCTCGACTTTCACTGCCCCCGACAGTGAAATTCCATGATCTCTGCAATATATCATTGCTTAAAAAGTATGTTAAAGATGTTGATCATGTGATTGACTGGCCTATGTTACAGGTGGAACCGGAAGGAGAATTCCAGCCAGAACTAGAGTGCATTTTGCAAAGAAAAACGCTCATGCTCCATAATCGAGCAACCGAGCAAGTTAAATTGCAATGGAAGCACTTTGGGCTAGATGAAGCTAGATGGGAGATGGTTGATCAGATGCAAGCTATGTATCCTTCCTTATTCATTGGTTGAGCAAATATTTTGGTGTGATGTTTGGTATTTTTTTTGGCATATGTTCGGTATATGTTTTGGTATATGTTGGTATGATTTTTTGTGTATGTACATATGTATATGGATGTAAATACCACCATGAGCTATGTTATAAATCTCCAATAAGCGATATGGGTGTCATGTCATTGTAGTTGTCATGTTGGTTTGCATTTCACCAGGTTAATAATTGTAAATACTCCATCAAGCTATGTTATAAAGCTTCATTAGCATTATGTTTGCCTTTCAGCGTCTTTGTTGAGGTATATGTGTTGTTGAACACCGACTACGATGTCTCCCAAGAGACAGGGTTTTGTAACAACCCCGGTGAAAATTCCATGTAATAAAAGTTAATAAAGGTAAAATAATAACCATGATTATGGGACATGTATTCCAAGCTGAATGTTGGGCAAAACATCCTAGTGTGGATGTTCATATTATTTGTTATGGATAAAGGAAATAGGAAAAGGCAATGGATAAGGCTTTGGAAAGGCAAAGTGGCATTTATTGGCATTTATTTATGAAAATAATGGAAAATAGGAGAAAATGGAGGTGAAAGATCACAGGTTGTATGTGAAGAGGAAAATGAAGGAAAATAATGGAAAATTGAAGAAATTAGAAGCCTCATTAATAAAAAGGCTTATGAGGAATAGTTGGTACCATTTGCCAGTGCATTTTTGGAGCTCTCTCATTATTCTCTCTCTCTCATACTCTTGGATACTTAGATTTTTCTTGGAGCACTTTTGGAGAGTGTGCCATACTTGGTGCTTTGGAGCAAGAAGGCAAAGGAAGAGCAGGAATGTGCATGAGGACATCGGAATCAACATCTACAACAGGTTTTGAGTGCAGGTATCGAGTTGCATGTATGATTTCCTCACTATCTTTGGCATGCATGGTATTGCATGTGGTTTCTTGATTATGATCAGTCATTGGCACATAGGATTTCCTGGATTGATAGTGGATTTGCCTAGCCTTGCCATTTCCCGGATAGCCATGGTGATTGTGGGTATATCTCCATTGATTGTTTTCTGGTTGGTTCTCATGTTGTCTTTAGTTGTGGGTTGATTTAATTGTTCCTATAGCCTTGGTAGGAAAAATGCTCTACAGCCCGACGAAAAACTATTGGGTTGAGTTACTAGTCCTGGATCCTTGGTTGGAAAAATGCTTTGGAGCCCTAGGTAGGTTGAGTTACTAGTCCTGGAGCCTTGGTTGGACAAATGCTCTGGAGCCCGAAAAAAACTAGGGTTGAGTTACTAGTCCTGGAGCCTTGGTTGGAAGAAACACTCTGGAGCCCTGGGCAGCTTGGGTAGAGACCAATCCATGATGGTTAGCGATGTCCGACCATGAGGTAGAATCGCTGCTTAGTGATGTCCGACCGTCAAGTGGAATCACTAGTTGAGGATTGAGGCAGGTTGACCTCTGGGGCCCTGGTTTGGTTTTGAATTATGCGTTTGATGAAGTCCCACATTCATGCTTGGAATATGGCAGGGGGGTGACTAGCTGAAGTGATATATGGGTCAGCTATGTCTATGGTCGGGTGGAACGTGGAAGTCCCAAACTCAGTTTCATTTTACTTATGGCAATAAGATTTATTTTGATGAGTAATTATTCTAGTTATCATTTGGGATTTATGGTTGATGTATACTTCAGATTTATGTGGTTATTATGTTGGTTATGAGCATGTATTATATCAACGGTGATGAATGATTCTCTCCACGTTTTTACTTGAAAATGAATGGGCAATGTATCTATGGTCATATAGATGGTAATGCAGCTAATGATGGATGAGAACAATGCTTCTTAGCGATTCTCAGATAAGTATGAGACCCCTATGCTCAGATTTTTTGTATACACCTGTAGTTTACATGTTTGTGATATGTTTGACGAAATGCTTGTCATGGCTAGAGGAGTGCGAAGCTAGTTTTGAGCAGCGTAAGCAGTTGTTGACACATGCTCCAGTGTTAAAGATTGTAGATCCAAACACAGAGTTTGTAGTATGTACAGATGCTTGCAAGGAAGGACTCGATGGATTTCTTATGCAGGAGGGACAGGTAGTATGCTCTGAGTCACAGAGACTGAATGAGCATGAGAAGAACTATCCAACACATGATCTTGAGTTGGAAACGATCATTCATGCATTGAAGATATGGACACATTTTCTTATGGGCAAATAGTTTGTATTGATGAGTTATCGTTGGATTGTTGTATCTATTCAATCAGCCGAATCTTAATGCTACACAAGCTAGATGGTT
Organism: Pinus albicaulis; assembly: GCA_034641835.2. Taxonomy (NCBI): domain Eukaryota; kingdom Viridiplantae; phylum Streptophyta; class Pinopsida; order Pinales; family Pinaceae; genus Pinus; species Pinus albicaulis. Next base: position 1,019,469,835 of record CM076574.1, read on the forward strand.
GGCTACGATTAGTGAATTCGACTTCAAGATCAAGTATATTAAAGGTAAAGAGAACAGGGTCGCTGATGCTCTTAGCACGCAAATACAGGTGAATCACATAGCAGCTATGAGTTCCTATGGGATGGATTTACAGGGTAGGATCTTGCAAGCTGGTCATCAGAATCACTTAAAGGTAAAGAGAAGAGGGTCGATGATGCTCTTAGCACACAAATACAAGTGAATCACATAACAGCTATGATTTCCTATGGGATGGATTTACAGGATAGGATCTTGCAAGCTGGTCATCAGAATCACAGGTATATGGATATTGTGCACAGGTTGCAGTACAGTATAGGTACAAGATGTGGTATAGGTATAGGTTGTGGTACAAGTACAGGTAAATCTTGTGGCACAGGTACAACTTTTTGTACAGATATAGGTTAATGCAGTAGTACATATCTCTAGTGACAAAGGTAAGGAAGTTAAATATGCAGATGTTCTAAGCAGGTATCCAGTTCTGCAGGAGTTTCAGGATGTATATCGACTTCAAGATCAGGTATACTAAAGGTAAAGAGAACAGGGTCATAGATGCTCTTAGCAAGCAGATACAGGGAAATCACATAGCAGGTATGAGTTCCTATGGGACAGATTTATAGGATAGGGTCTTGCAGGCAGGTCAAAATGATCACAGGTATATGGAGATTATGCACAGGTTGCAGCAGAGTACAGGTACATGTGGTATAGGTACAAGTTGTGGTACAGGTACAGATACAGGTTTTGGCACAGGTACAGGTTGTGGCACAGGTACACGTGGTATTACAAGTACAGGTACAGGTTATGGTACAGGTACAGATACATGTACAGGTGCAGGTGTACAGGATGTGGAGTATTGTCTCAAGGCAGATGGATTGGTCAGGTTTAGAGACAGGATATATGCGTCGAATGACGGTGAGCTCAAGAAGGTGATCTTGAGGGAGTTTCATTCGAAACCATATTCAGGTCACCCAAGCTATCAAAAGACATTGACTATAGTGAAGAAGTTCTATTATTGGAGGAATTTAAAGAGAGACGTAGAAGAGCTTGTGGCTAGGTGTTTGGATTGGCAAGAGGTAAAGGCAATGTGGAAATGGGAGGTCATTTCCATAGACTTCATTACAGGTGTGCCGAGGACAGTGAGACGACATGATTCTATAATGGTTGTTGTGGACAGGTTGAAGAAGGTAGCGCACTTCAGTCTAGTGAAGTCTGCATTCTTAGCGAACGATGTAGCACAATTCTGCATCAAAGATGTAGTCAGATTACATGGTGTTCCAAAGAATATTGTGTCAAACAGGGATGTGAAGTTCAGTTCCAAGTTTTGGAAGGAGCTATTTGTAGGATTAGTTACAAAGGTGACCTTCAGCACAATTTATCGTCCACAAACAGATTGATAGATCGAGAAGGTCAACAGGATAGTGGAGGACATGTTGAGGATATATGTGATGCATCAGCAGTGAAAGTGAGAACAGTATATTCCACTGGTGGAGGTCACTTCCAACAATGGGTATCAAGAATCTTTGAGGATGAGTCCATTTGAGGCGTTGTATGGGCGAAGTTGCCATACTCCCATCAGTTTGAGTGATCCGGTTAATAGGGTATTGATTGGACCAGACATGGTGACAGACATGGAACAGGAAATGCAGGTTATAAAGAAGAATTTGAAGGCAGAACATAATAGGAGGAAGAGTTATGCAAATCGGAACTGGTTGTTCAAGGAGTTTCAAGTTAGGGAACAGGTGTACTTGCGCATCAAGCCCAAGAAGAGCTCCTTGTGGATTGGATCATGTTCCAAGATGGCACGACGGTTTTGTGGACCTTTCACGATTATTGAGAGGATCAGACCAGTAGCCTCTCGACTTTCATTACCCCCGACAGTGAAATTCCATGATGTTTTCAATATATCATTGCTTAAAAAGTATGTTAAAGATGTTGATCATGCGATTGACTGGTCTATGTTGCAGGTGGAACCGGAAGGAGAATTCCAGCCAGAACCGGAGTGCATTTTTCAAAGAAAAATGCTCATGCTCCATAATCGAGCAACCGAGCAAGTTAAAGTGCAATGGAAGCACTTTGGGCCTGATGAAGCTGTTATCACCAAATTGATCTTGATTGGATCCTCATCAATCAACTCAATGTAGCTCTTTCAAACCACTTCGAACTAAATATTAGCCTCTTCAGTTTGAGAGGGCTCTCTCAAAGAGGTTTTATGATTTTGAATAAGGATAATGCTAGATGGCTAACTCTATGTATTGTAACTTGGTTTTGTATGATTGCAGGTTGAAAAATGAAGGCTTGCTACCATTGGGCTTATGGAGTCAACAATCAGTACTCTTAGTGACAGTGGTTCTTCACATGGAAGCTGAGGCGGATAGAGGTTTTTAACAAAGATAATTCATACACATAACATAGGAAAACAGAGTCATTTCACCACTAAATGAAGTCAGAGCATAATATTATGAATTCTGAGTAATTAAAGATGAAATCTACTGCAAGTGATTAAACATAACGATATTGATCAATAACACATCAAAAACCTCATGAGAATCTCAGGTCTGTAAGTAGAATGTCACTTTGTATTAGTGATAGTGGATAAAACATACAAGCAGCAATTTGGTGCAATATTCTCCAACCCTTTTCTCTTCGATGTTTTGTCTATAAATAGACATTCTTTACAATGTAGATGATCTACCTGGGTGTCTAGATTTTCGAATTCTACTCTGACACCTATCATAACTGAAACCACTAACTTGAAACAAAAAAATGACAGCTATCCTTAAAGAAAACAAACTCCTAATAGGACTCTATCTCCTATTTCATTTATCCTATCAGTGAAACAGTTACATAATGGTTACATAATGAATGTCACATGCCCGAAGGAAAAATCACCCTATTTCCCCACCACTTTACATCTTTAAAGCACCACTAGGTCTGTGGAACATGATCCTGCTTTTTAGGAATGGATGACTTTCATTTTTAATGTTGTTTTAACTGATGAGCTGGCTATGTGGCACTCCTTTTGAGTCATGATTCTCTGCTGATGTTTCCCACTCACATGCTAGAGGTCTCCAGCTGGCAAATGTGTTGTTGAGATGCTCAAAATCCTTCAAAAATTACTCGCTATGAAAACAGGGCAGTTTTAGGCAGTTTTGTAGCGAGTTTTAGTAGCATGTGAAAAATGTCTTTTCCATCTATCTCTTTGACTCCTTTGTTGTTCCAGAACCTTCATTATGACATGAAACCTTGCAAAGCATCGATCTCCCTCCATAAAACATGCCAAAACTAAGCTTTAAGGCAAAAAAACACCTATAGGAATTTTCGTAGCGTATTTTTGGCCTCAAGCACGAGGTACGCTACGAAACTGTGCAAAAAAACAGAATCTGCTGATTTCAAGACTGTCTTCAAAAATTGTTCTCTAGCTGCAAAATTTGGGTTCTTTGCATGTTATGAACCTTGTCAAACACATTCCAACTTAATTTTTACTGTTGTGGTGTTTCCTCTTCATTTACAATCAATTGACCAATGGGCTCTTCTACCACTGTCATCTTCAATCCTTTCTTTTCCAACTCCACATGAATCAAATCCAATTGCTCCTGAAGATCTTCCACTTTGTCTTTTAATGCCCTGTTTTTGGATTGCAAGTGCAAGTTTATCTTTTTGATGTGTTTGACTTCTCCTCTTAGTGGTTGAGTCCACTTTTTATCAAGTTTTCTGTATTGTCCAAGGTTTTTGAAACACTTGTGACTTCTTCTTCCAAGATTTTCCTCATTTGTTCAAATTGAACCTTCTCAGCTCTGTGTTTCTTTGCCTCTTGCTTCAAAACTAATATCTCTTTACCTGCCTCCTTCAACTGCTCTTTCAGGGTTTCAATTTCAGATTTTTCAATAATTTTTTCTTTATCCTTTCTTTGCTTGATAACCCATTCTTCTTTTGCTAGTGAAGACAAATATATGATGCTTGTTGGCTGGGCAACAGCTTAATTGATTTTCTCAGTCTCTTTGTTGCTTTCCATGACCTTCCTTGCATGTCTGGTCATTGGCTTCCTAGGTTGAAAAATGAAACCAGTATCATCACCTGCAAACTCTAGTTTCTTAGCAGTCTTACCTTTCTTCATCTTTCTTCCTCCATCTTCAATGTCTTCAGCTTGCACAATGGGTGACTCTTCAATGTCAATTGCATGCAGGATATCCTCCAAGTTTCCTTTAGCCACTGTCTGGCTCCTAGTGACTCTTTTGTTGCCTTGTTTGTTGACTGTCTACTTTTGTTTTGCAGGTGCTGTTTTATGTGTGTCAATTTTCTGCAAAGGCTCTGTCTCCATGCTTACTGGATCTAGAGGAGATGAACTATTTCCTTCTTCAACTTCCTCTGCCACAGCTCGTGATGAAATGTTTCTAGGTTTGGAGGCTTTCTTAGGAGTGACAACATCAATTTCATAACCACTCATGAACAAAAAGGAAGTCCAATCTTTTTCTAACCTCCTCAATTCCTCTAACACCAACAGCTTAATCAAACCATGACGAAAAAGAGAAGTTTTATTGCCTCCTGTTTTGATTTGAACCTTATCTGACATTTTCCCTAGACTTCTGTATAAATAAAAAGGCAATTCAAGTGACCTCTTACCCACAAAATGCAGAATAAGCCCGAGATGATAGGAGTAGACCATGTGAACAATGAAACCTTCCTTCATAGGTAAAATGCTTCTGGATGACCATCAACAGCTTTGAATAATTGTCCTTCATGAAACTCCTAGGGATAGCATTTGTCAGATCAATTTCATTGTGTTCTTGCTTGATGAACTCTTTGCAATCCTGCATTGTGAATTTGATGCCTTACCACTATTTCCCACCTCTAGGGATTCCTATTGCTGATGAGATGCTCTCTGGTGTCACTGTAAGGTTCAGAATTCCAACCTTTGACGCTGTTCCTGTGAAGCCGGTGGAAAAATCCTTGGAAACCTGTAGATGAAAGCCCTGCAACCTCTGACAGAATTGCAAGCAACCAGTTCTTCTGAAAACCTCCATGGAAGTTGGGTCATCATTGAGTAAATTCATGTCCATGGGCTCATACATGTGGCAATAACCACCTTTGTTTGTTTTCCTTTTTGCAGCCATGGGTGCTTTATAATCTTCACAACCTCGCTTGCTTGATGACACCTGTAAAATTCAAATCTGCCAGCAACTTGCTTGTCTCGATGAAGCAGCTCTCCAGGGATCGACTCACATGCAAAGATAAAGCGCAATATGACAAAAGACTAATTGGGGTAAGGTTTTGTGTTTTAACTGACAGCTCATGCTTCAATCCCAAAAAAGGTAATGGTGACATCAAACACAGCTATGTACCTTTGAATTTATCATAACAGACTTGAATGACCTCCACCTTAACTCATCCAATCATAGAATGACACTTCATAGCGAATTTGACAAGACAGGTTAAAAAATAGATTTTCGTAGCGCAGTTAGTTTAGCCTCTGACAGATTCGCTACGAAACTATTAGGCAGTTTTGTAGCGAAATCTGTTGTTTTCCTGTGTAAAACGCTACGAAAATTTGAAAAACTGACAAATGCGTCCTTTTTTCACATCATATGAGGACTGATTTCACATAAAATGACATAGATGGAGGTGACCATGAAACTTAGGATAGGTAAAAAATGTAAAAAAAACAAAATTTTCCTATACCACCTTGAAATGGCTAAGGAGACCTTATCCTTTTGATGTGTGAACTATATGACCATGTCAAGTAATGTTTCACAACTTTATGAGTGATAACAGAAGCTACATGGAAGATGGTTGATCAGATGCAGGCTATGTATCCTTCCTTATTCATTGGTTGAGCAAATATTTTGGTGTGATGTATGGTATTTTTTTTGGCATATGTTCGGTATATGTTCTGGTATATGTTGGTATGGTTTTTTGTGTATGTGAATATGTATATGGATGTAAATACCGCCATGAGATGTGTTATAAATCTCCAATAAGCGATATGGGTGTCATGTCATTGTAGTTGTCATGTTGCTATGTTGTCATGTTGTTTTTCTTTTCAGTGGGTTGATCATTGTAAATACTCCATCGAGCTATGTTATAAAGCTTCATGAGCAGTATGTTTTCCTTTCAGTTTCCTTGCTGAGATATATGTGTTGTTGAACATCGACTACGATGTCTCCCAAGAGACAAGGTTCTGTAACAACCCCAATGAAAATTCCATGTAATAAAAGCTAATAAAGGTAAAATAATAACCATGATTCTGGGACATGTATTCCAAGTTGAATGTTGAGAAAAACATCCTAGTGTGGATGTTAATATTGTTTGTTATGGATAATGGAAATTGGCAAGGGCAATGGATAAGGATTTGGAAAGACAAAGTGGCATTTATTGGCATTTATTTATGAAAATAATGGAAACTAGGAGAAAATGGAGGTGAAAGGTCACAGGTTGTATGTGAGGAGGAAAATGAAGGAAAATATTTGAAAATTGAAGAAATTAGAAGCCTCATTAATAAAAAGGCTTATGAGGAATAGTTGGTACCATTTGTTAGTGCATTTTTGAAGGTCTCTCATTATTCTCTCTCTCTCTCTCATACCCTTGGATACTTAAATTTTTCTTGGAGCACTTTTGGAGAGTGTGCCATACTTGGTGCTTCAGAGCAAGAAGGAAAAGGAAGAGCAGGAAAGTGCATGAGGACATTGGAATCAACATCTATAGCAAGTACTGAGTGCAGATATCGAGTTGCATGTATGATTTCCTCACTAGCTTTGGCACGCATGGTATTGCATGTGGTTTCTTGATTATGATCTCTCATTGGCACATAGGATTTCCTGGATTGACAGTGGATTTGCCTAGCTTTGCCATTTCTTAGATAGCCATGGTGATTGTGGGTTTATCTCCATTGATTGTTTTCTGGTTGGTTCTCATGTTTTCTTTCGCTATGGGTTGATTTATTAGTTCCTAGAGCCTTGGTTGGACAAATGCTCTGCAGCCCGACGAACAACTATTGGGTTGAGTTACTAGGGTTGGAAAAATGCTTTGGAGCCCTAGGTAGGTTAGTCCTGGAGACTTGGTTGGACAAATGCTCTTGAGCTCGAAAATAACTAGGGTTGAGTTACTAGTTTTAGAGCCTTGGTTGAAACAAACACTCTGGAGCCCTGGGTAGCTTGGGTAGAGACCAATCCATGATGGTTAGCGATGTACGACCACGAGGTAGAATCGCTGGTTAGTAATGTCCGGCCGTGAGGTGGAATCACTGGTTGAGGGTTGAGGTGGGTTGGCCTCTGGAGCCTTGGTTTGGTTTTGAATTATGCGTTTGATGAAGTCCCACATTCATGCTTGGAATATGGCACGGGGGTGACTAGCTGAAGTGATATATGGGTTAGCTATGTCTATGGTCGGGTGGAACGTGGAGGTCCCAAACCTAGCTTCATTTTTCTTATGGCAATAAGAGTTATTTTGATGAGTAATTATTCTAGTTATCATTTGGATTGTATGGTTGATGTCTACTTCAGATTTCTGTGGTTATTATGCTGGTTATGAGCAGGTATTATATCAACGATGATGTATGATTCTGTCCATGCTTTTACTTGAAAATGAATGGACAATGTATCTATGGTCATATAGATGGTAATGCAGCTAATGATGTATGGGAACAATGCATCTTAGCGATTCTCAGATAAGTATGAGACCCCTATGCTCAGATTTTTTTGTATACACCTGTAGTTTACATGTATGTGATATGTTTGACGTAAATGCTTGTCATGGATAGAGGAGTGTGAGGCCAATTTTGAGCAACTAAAGCGGTTTTTTACACATGCTCCAGTGTTAAAGATTGCAGATCCAAAAATAGAGTTTGTAGTATGTACAAATGCTTGCAAGAAAGGACTTGATGGATTTCTTATGCAAGAGGGACAGGTAGTATGCTATGAGTCACAAAAATTGAATGAGAATGAGAAGAACTATCCAACACATGATCTTGAGTTGGAAACGATTATTCATGCATTAAAAATTTGGAGACATTATCTTATGGGCAAATAGTTTGTATTGATGAGTGATCGTTGGATTGTTGTATCTATTCAACCAGCCGAATCTTAATGCTAGACAAGCTAGATGGTTGGCTACGATCAGTGAATTCGACTTCGAGATCAGGTATATTAAAGGTAAAGTGAATAGGGTCGCAGATGCTCTTAGCACGCAAATACAGGGGAATCACATAGCAGCTATGAGTTCCTACGAGATGGATTTACAGGATAGGATCTTGCAGTTTGGTGAGCAGAATCACAGGTATATGGAAATTTTGCATAGGTTGCGGGAGAGTATAGCTACAAGATGTAGTACAGGTATAGGTTGTGGTACAAGTTCAGGTACAACCTGTGGTACAGGTACAACTTTTTGTATAGGTAAAGGTTAATGCATTAGTACATATCTCTAGTGACAAAGGTAAGGAAGTTATGTATGCAGATATTCTGAGCAGGTATCCAGTTCTACAGCAGTTTTAGGATGTATATTGACTTCGAAATCATGTATACTAAAGGTAAAGAGAACAAAGTCACAGATTCTCTTAGCAGGCAGATATAGGGAAATCACATAGCAGGTATGAGTTCCTATGGGACAGATTTACAGGACAAGATCTTGCAGGCAGGTCAATAGGATCACAGGTATATGGAGATTATGGACAGGTTGCAGTGGAGTACAAGTACAGGTGGTACAGGTACTAGTTGTGGTACAGGGGCTGATACATGTTTTGGCATTGGTATAGGTTGTGGTACAGGTATAAGTACAGGTTGTGGCACAGGTACATGTGGTACAGGTAGAGGTACAGGTTGTGGCACAGGTACAAGTACAGGTATAGGTTGTGGTACAGGTATAGGTACATGTATAGGTGTACGTGTATAGGACATGGAGTATTGTCTCAAGGCAGATGGATTGGTCAGGTTAACAGTGTATTGATTGGACCAAACATGTTGGCAGACATGGAACAGGAAATGCAGATTATAAATAAGAATTTGAAGGCAACACATGATAGGAAGAAGAGTTACGCAGATCAGAACAGGTTGTTCAAGGAGTTTCAAGTTAGGGATAGGTGTACTTGCATATCAAGCCCAAGAAGAGCTCCTTGCGGATTAGATCATGTTCCAAGATGGCACGACGGTTTTGTGGACCTTTCACGATTATTGAGAGGATCGGATCAGTAGCCTCTCGACTTTCACTGCCATCGAAAGTGAAATTCCATGATATTTTCAATATATCATTGCTTAAAAAGTATGTTAAAGATGTTGATCATGTGATTGAATGGTCTATGTTGCAGGTAGAACTGGAAGGAGAATTCCAGCCAGAATAGGAGTGCATTTTTCAAAGAAAAACGCTCATGCTCCGAAATCGAGCAACCGAGCAAGTTAAAGTGCAATGGAAGCACTTTTGGCCCGATGAAGCTACATGGGAGATTGCTGATCAGATGAAGGATATGTATCCTTCCTTATTCATTGGTTGAGAAAATATTTTGGTGTGATGTTTGGTATTTGTTTTGGCATATGTTTGATATATGTTTTGGTATATGTTGGTATGATTTTTTGTGTATGTACATATGTATATGGATGTAAATACTGCCATGAGCTGTGTTATAAATCTCCAATAAGCGATATGGGTGTCATGTCATTATAGTTGTCATGTTGGTTTGATTTTCAGCGGCTTAATCATTGTAAATACTCCATCGAGCTATGTTATAAATCTTCATGAACAATATGTTTGCCTTTCAGCGTCTTTGCTGAGGTATATGTGTTGTTGAACACCGACTACGATGTCTTTCAAGACACAGGGTTCTGTAACAACCCCGATGAAAATTCCATGTAATAAAAGTTAATAAAAGTAAACTAATAACCATGATTATGGGACATGTATTCCAAGTTGAATGTTGGGCAAAACATCCTAGTGTGGATTTTCATATTATTTGTTATGGATAATGGAAATTGGCAAAGGCAATGGATAAGGCATTGGAAAGGCAAAGTGGCATTTATTTATGAAAATAATGGAAAATAGGAGAAAATGGAGGTGAAAGGTCACAGGTTATATGTGAGGAGGAAAATGAAGGAAAATAATGGAAAATTGAAGAAATTAGAAGTCTCATTAATAAAAAGGCTTATGAGGAATAGTTGGTACCATTTGTCAGTGCATTTTTGGAGCTCTCCCAATATTCTCTCTCTTACTCTTGGATGCTTAGATTTTTCTTGGAGCACTTTTGGAGAGTGTGCCATACTTGGTCCTTGGAGCAAGAAGGCAAAGGAAGAGCAGGAAAGTGCATGAGGACATCGGAATCAACATCTACAGCAGGTTCTGAATGCAGGTATCGAGTTGCATGTATGATTTCCTCACTAACTTTGGCATGCATGGTATTGCATGTGGTTTCTTGATTATGATCTGTCATTGGCACATAGGATCTCCTAGATTGACAGTGGATTTGCCTAGCCTTGCCATTTCCTGGATAGCCATGGTGATTGTGGGTTTATCTCCATTGATTGTTTTCTGGTTGGTTCTCATGTTGTCTTTAGATGTGGGTTGAGTTATTAGTTCCTATAGCCGTGGTTGGACAAATGCCTTGCAGCCTGACGAACAACTATTGGGTTGAGTTACTAGTCCTGGATTATTGGTTGGAAAAATGCTTTGGAGCCCTAGGTAGGTTGAGTTTCTAGTCCTGGAGACTTGGTTGGACAAATGCTTTGGAGCCCGAAAACAACTAGGGTTGAGTTACTAGTCCTGCAACCTTGGTTGGAACAAACACTCTGGAGCCTTGGGCAGCTTGGGTAGAGACCAATCCATGATGGTTAGCGATGTCTGACCATGAGGTAGAATCGCTAGTTAGTGATGTTTGACCGTGAGGTGGAATCACTGGTTGACGGTTGAGGCGGGTTGTTCTCTGGAGCCCTGGTTTGGTTTTGAATTATGCGTTTGATGAAGTCCCATATTCATGCTTGGAATATGGCACGGGGGTGATTGGCTGAAGTGATATATGGGTCAGCTATGTCTATGGTCGGGTGGAACGTGGAATTCCCAAACCCAGTTTCATTTTGCTTATGGCAATAAGAGTTATTTTGATGAGTAATTATTCTAGTTATCATTTGGGTTTTATGGTTGATGTCTACTTCAGATTTCTGTGGTTATTATGTTGGTTATGAGCATGTATTATATCAACAGTGATGTATGATTCTCTCCATGTTTTTACTTGAAAATGAATGGACAATGTATCTATGGTTATATAAATGGTAATGTGGCTAATGATGTATGGGAACAATGCTTCTTAGCGATTCTCAGATAAGTATGAGACCCCTATGCTCATATTTTTTGTATACACTTGTAGTTTACATGTTTGTGATATGTTTGACGAAATGCTTGTCATGGCTAGAGGAGTGCGAAGCCAGTTTTGAGCAGCTTAAGCAGTTGTTGATACATGCTTTAGTGTTAAAGATTGTAGATCCAAACACAGAGTTTGTAGTATGTACAGATGCTTGCAAGAAAGGACTCGATGGATTTCTTAAGCAGGAGGGATAGGTAGTATGCTCTGAGTCAGAGAGACTGAATGAGCATGAGAAGAACTATCCAACACATGATCTTGAGTTGGAAACGATCATTCATGCATTGAAGATATGGAGACATTATCTTATGGGCAAATAGTTTGTATTGATGAGTTATCGTTGGATTGTTGTATCTATACAACCAGCCGAATCTTAATGCTAGATAAGCTAGATGGTTGGCTACGATCAGTAAATTCGACTTCAAGATCAGGTATATTAAAGGTAAAGATAACAGGGTCGTTGATGCTCTTAACACGCAAATACAGGTGAATCACATAGCAGTTGTGAGTTCCTATGGGATGGATTTACAGGATAGGATCTTGCATGCTGGTCATCAAAATCACTTAAAGGTAAAGAGAACATGGTCGATGATGCTTTTAGCACGCAAATACAAGTGAATCACATAGCAGCTATGAGTTCCTATGGGATGGATTTACAATATAGGATCTTGCAGGCTAGTCATCAGAATCATAGGTATATGGATATTGTGCACAGGTTGCAGTAGAGTATAGGTACAAGATGTACTATAGGTATAGGTTGTGGTACAAGTACAGGTAAAACTTGTGGCACAGGTACAAATTTTTGTACAGGTACAGGTTAATGCAGTAGTACATATCTCTAGTGACAAAAGTAAGGAAGTTAAGTATGCAGATGTTCTGAGCAGGTATCCATTTCTGTAGGAGTTTTAGGATGTATATCGACTTCGAGATCAGGTATACTAAAGGTAAAGAGAACAAGGTGATAGATGCTCTTAGCAAGCAGATACAAGGAAATCACATAGCAGGTATGAGTTCCTATGGGACAGATTTACAAGATAGGATCTTGCAGGCAGGTCAACAGGGTCACAGGTATATGGAGATTATGCACAGGTTGCAGCAGAGTATAGGTACAGATACAGGTTTTGGCACAGGTACACGTGGTATTACAGGTACAGGTACAGGTTGTGGTATAGGTTATGGTACAGGTATAGGTACATGTACAGGTGCAAGTGTACAGGACGTGGAGTCTTGTCTCAAGGCAGATGGATTGGTCAGGTTTAGAGACAGGATATATGTGTCAAATGACGGTGAGCTCAAGAAGGTGATATTGAGGGAGTTTCATTCGAAACCATATTTAGGTCACCCAAGCTTGGAATCAAATCCAATTGCTCCTGAAGATCTTCCACTTTGTCTTTTAATGCCCTATTTTTGGATTGCAAGTGCAAGTTTATCTTTTTGATGTGTTTGACTTCTCCTCTTAGTGGTTGAGTCCAATTTATCAAGTTTTCTGTATTGTCCAAGGTTTTTGAAACACTTGTGACTTGTTCATCCCAGATTTTCCTCATTTGTTCAAATTGAACCTTCTCAGCTATGTGTTCCTTTGCCTCTTGCTTCAAAACTGATATCTCTTTACCTTCCTCCTTCAACTGCTCTTTGAGGGTTTCAATTTCTGATTTTTCAATAATTTTTTCTTTACCCTTTCTTTGCTTGATAACCCATTATTCTTTTGCTGGTGAAGACAAATATATGATGCTTTTTGGCTGGGCAATAACTTCATTGATTTTCTCAGTCTCTTTGGTTCTTTCCATGACCTTCCTTGCATGTCTGGTCATTGGCTTCCTAGGCTGAAAAATGAAACCAGCATCATCACCTGCAAACTCTAGTTTCTTAGCAGTCTTACCTTTCTTCAGCTTTCTTCCTCCATCTTAAATGTCTTCAGCTTGCACAATGGGTGACTCTTCAATGTCAATTGCATGCAGGATATCCTCCAAGTTTCCTTTAGCCACTGTCTGGCTCCTAGTGACTCTTTTGCTACCTTGTTTGTTGACTGTCTACTTCTGTTTTGCAGGTGTTGTTTTACGTGTGTCAATTTTCTGCAAAGGCTCTGCCTCCATGCTTATTGGATCTAGAGGAGATGAACTATTTCCTTCTTCAACTTCCTCTGCCACAGCTCGTGATGAAATGTTTCTAGGTTTGGAGGCTTTCTTAGGAGTGACAACATCAATTTCATAACCACTCATGAACAAAAAGGAAGTCCAATCTCTGTCTAACCTCCTCAATTCCTCTAACACCAACATCTTAATCAAACTATGATGAAAAAGAGAAGTTTCATTGCCTCCTGTTTTGATTTGAACCTTATCTGACATTTTCCCTAGACTTTTGTATAAATAAAAAGGCAATTCAAGTGACCTCTTACCCACAAAATGCAGAAGAAGCCTGAGATGATAGGAGTAGACCATGTGAACAGTGAAACCTTCCTTCATAGGTAAAATACCTCTAGATTGCCATCAACAACTTTGAATAATTTTCCTTCATGAAACTCCTAGGGATAGCATTTGTCAGATCAATTTCATTGTGTTCTTGCTTGATGAACTCTTTGCAATCCTGCATTGTGAATTTGATGCCTTACCACTGTTTCCCACCTCTAGGGATTCCTTTGCTAATGAGATGCTCTCTGGTGTCACTGTAAGGTTCGGAATTCCAACCTTTGAAGCTGTTCCTATGAAGTCGGTGGCAAAATCCTTGGAAACCTGTAGATGAAAGCCCTACAACCTCTGACAGAATTGCAAGCAACCAATTCTTCTAAAAACCTCCATGGAAGTTGGGTCGTCATTGAGTAAATTCATGTCCATGGGCTCATACATGTGGCAATGACCACCTTTGTTTGTTTTCCTTCTTGCAGTCATGGGTGCTTTATAATCTTCACAAATCGCTTGCTTGATGACGCCTGAAAAATTCAAATTTGCCAGCAACTTGCTTAGCTCGATGAAGCAGCTATCCAGGGATCGACTCACATGCAAAGATAAAGCGCAATATGAGAAAAGGCTAATTGGGGTAAGGTTTTATGGTTTAACTGACAGCTCATGCTTCAATCATGACACATACATGCCCAAAAAAGGTAATGATGACATCAAACACGACTATGTACCTTTGAATTTATCATAATAGACTTGAATGACCTCCACCTTAACTCCTCCAATCATAGAATGAAACTTCATAGAGAATTGGACAAGACAGGTTAAAAAACAGATTTTCGTAGCGCATTTAGTTCAGCCTCTGACAGATTCGCTACGAAACTATTAGGCAGTTTTGTAGCGAAATCTCTTGTTTTCCTGTGTAAAACGCTACGAAAATTTGAAAAACTGACAAATGCATCCTTTTTTATTTAAATTCATGGGGAATGAAAACTGACATTATATGAGGACTGATTTCACATAAAATGACATAGATGGAGGTGACCATGAAACTTAGGATAGGTCAAAAATGTAAAAAAAACAAAATTTTCCTATACCACATTGAAATGGCTAAGGAGACCTTATCCTTTTGATGAGTGAACTATATGACCATGTCAAGTAATGTTTCAAAACTTTATGAGTGATAACAGAAGCTACATGGGAGATGGTTGTTCAGATGCAGGCTATGTATTCTTCCTTATTCATTGGTTGAGCAAATATTTTGGTGTGATGTTTGGTATTTTTTTTGGCATATGTTCGGTATATGTTCTAATATATGTTGGTATGATTTCTTGTGTATGTGAATATGTATATGGATGTAAATACCGCCACGAGCTGTGTTATAAATCTTTAATAAGCGATATGGGTGTCATGTCATTGTAGTTGTCATGTTGGTTTGCTTTTCAGTGGGTTGATCATTGTAAATACTCCATTGAGCTATGTTATAAAGCTTCATGAGCAGTATGTTTGCCTTTCAGCTTCTTTGCTGAGGTATATGTGTTGTTTAACACCGACTACGATGTCTCCCAAGAGACAGGGTTCTGTAACAACCCCGATGAAAATTCCATGTAATAAAAGTTAATAAAGTTAAACTAATAACCATGATTATGGGACATGTATTCCAAGTTGAATTTTGGGCAAAACATCCTAGTGTGGATTTTCATATTATTTGTTATCGATAATGGAAATTGGCAAAGGCAATGGATAAGGCTTTGGAAAGGCAAAGTGGCATTTATTTATCAAAATAATGGAAAATAGGAGAAAATGGAGGTGAAAGGTCACAGGTTGTATGTGAGGAGGAAAATGAAGGAAAATAATGGAAGATTGAAGAAATTAGAAGCCTCATTAATAAAAAGGCTTATGAGGAATAGTTGGTACCATTTGTCAGGGCATTTTTGGAGCTCTCTCAGTATTCTCTCTCTCTCATACTCTTCGATGCTTATGTTGTCATGTTGGTTTGCTTTGTAGTTGTCATGTTGCTATGTTGTCATGTTGGTTTTCTTTTCAGCGGCTTCATCATTGTAAATACTCCATCGAGCTATGTTATAAAGCTTCATGAGCAATATGTTTGCCTTTCAGCGTCTTCGCTGAGGTATATGTGTTGTTGAACACCGACTACGATGTCTCCCAAGAGATAGGGTTTTGTAACAACCCCGATGAAAATTCCATGTAATAAAAGTTAATAAAGGTAAAATAATAACCATGATTATGGGACATGTATTCCAAGTTAAATATTGGGCAAAACATCCTGGTGTGGATTTTCATATTATTTGTTATGGATAATGGAAATTGGGAAAGGCAATGGATAAGGCTTCGGAAAGGCAAAGTGGCATTTATTGGCATTTATTTATGAAAATAATGGAAAATAGGAGAAAATGGAGGTGAAAGGTCACAGGTTGTATGTGAGGAGGAAAATGAAGGAAAATAATGGAAAATTGAAGAAATTATAAGCCTCATTAATAAAAAGGCTTATGAGGAATAGTTGGAATCATTTGTCAGTGCATTTTTGGAGCTCTCTCAGTATTCTCTCTCTTTCATACTCTTGGATGCTTAGAATTTTTCTTGGAGCACTTTTGGAGAGTGTGCTATACTTGGTACTTGGAGCAAGAAGGCAAAGGAAGAGCAGGAAAGTGCATGAGGACATCGGAATCAACATCTACAGCAAGTTCCGAATGCAGGTATCGAGTTGCATGCATGATTTCCTCACTAGCTGGCATTCATGGTATTGCATGTGGTTTCTTGATTATGATCTGTCATTGGCACATAGTATCTCCTGGATTGATAGTGGATTTGCCTAGCCTTGCCATTTCCTGGATGGCCATGGTGATTGTGGGTTTATCTCCATTGATTGTTTTCTGGTTGGTTTTCATGTTGTCTTTAGCTGTGGGTTGAGTTATTAGTTCCTGGAGCCTTGGTTGGACAAATGCTCTGCAGCCCGACGAACAACTATTGGGTTGAGTTACCAGTATTGGATCCTTGGTTGGAAAAACGCTTTGGAGCCCTAGGTAGGTTGAGTTACTATTCCTGGAGCCTTGGTTGGACAAATGCTCTGGAGCCCGAAAGCGACTAGAGTTACTAGTCCTGCAGCCTTGGTTGGAACAAACACTCTGGAGCCTTGGCCAGCTTGGGTAGAGACCAATCCATGATGGTTAGCGATGTCCTACCATGAGGTAGAATCGCTGGTCAGTGATGTCCGACTGTGAGGTGGAATCACTAGTTGAGGGTTGAGGCGGGTTGGCCTCTGCAGCCCTAGTTTGGTTTTGAATTATGCGTTTGATGAAGTCCCACATTCATGCTTGGAATATGGCATGGGGGTGACTGGCTGAAGTGATATATGGGTCAGCTATGTCTATGGTCAGGTGGAACGTGGAAGTCCCAAACCCAGTTTCATTTTGCTTATAGCAATAAGAATTATTTTGATGAGTAATTATTCTAGCTATCATTTGGGATTTATCGTTGATGTCTACTTCAAATTTCTGTGGTTATTATGCTGGTTATGAGCATGTATTATATCAATGGTGATGTATGATTCTCTCCATGTATTTACTTGAAAATGAATGGACAATGTATCTATGGTCATATAGATGGTAATGCAGCTAATGATGTATGGGAACAAAGCTTCTTAGCGATTCTCAGATAAGTAGGAGATCCCTATGCTTAGATTTGTTGTATACACCTATAGTTTACATGTTTGTGATATGTTTGACGAAATGCTTGTAATGGATAGAGGAGTGGGAGACCAGTTTTGAGCATCTTAAGCAGTTGTTGACACATGCTCCAGTGTTAAAGATTGCAGATCCAAACACAGAGTTTTCAGTATGTACAAATTCTTGCAAGAAAGGACTTGATGGATTTCTTATGCAGGAGAGACAGGTAGTATGCTATGAGTCACGAAAATTGAATGAGCATGAGAAGAGCTATCCAACACATGATCTTGAGTTGGAAACGATCATTCATGCATTGAAGATATGGAGACATTATCTTATGGGAAAATAGTTTGTATTGATTAGGTATATTAAAGGTAAATAGAACAAGGTCGCAGATGCTCTTAGCACGCAAATACGTGTGAATCTCATAGTAGCTATGAGTTCCTATGGTATGGATTTACAGGATAGGATCTTGCAGGTCGGTTATCAGAATCACATGTATATGGAGATTGTTCACAGGTTGCAGGAGAGTACAGGTACAAGATGTAGTACAGGTATAGTTTTTGGTACAAGTACATGTACAATTTGTGGCACAGGTACAGGTTAATGCAGTAGTACATATCTCTAGTGACAAAGGTAAGGAAGTTAAGTATGAGAATGTTCTGAGCAAGTATCCAGTTCTACAGCAGTTTCAGGATGTAAATCGACTTCGAGATCAGGTATACTAAAGGTAAAGAGAACAGGGTCACAGATGCTCTTAGCAGGCAAATACAGGGAAATCACATGGCAGGTATGAGTTCCTATGGGACAGATTTATAGGATAGGATCTTGCAGGTAGGTCAATAGGATCACAGGTATATGGAAATTATGCACAGGTTGTAGAAGAGTACAAGTACAGGTGGTACAAGTACAAGTTGTGGTATAGGTACAGATACAGGTTGTGGCAGAGGAACACATGGTATTACAGGTACAGGTACAGGTTATGGTACAGGTACAGGTACTTGTATAGGTGCAAGTGTACAGGATGTGGAGTATTGTCTCAAAGCAGATGGATTGATCAGGTTTAGAGACAGGATATATGTGTCGGACGACGGTGAGCTCAAGAAGGTGGTCTTGAGGAATTTTCATGCGAAACCATATTCAGGTCACCCAAGCTATCAAAAGACATTGACTGCAGTGAAGAAGTTCTATTATTGGAGGAATTTAAAGAGATACGTAGAAGAGCTTGTGGCTAGGTGTCTGGATTGCCAAGAGGGAAAGACAGAGTGGAAATGGGAGGTAATTTCCATGGACTTCATTACAGGTGTGCCGAGGATTATGAGACGACATGATTATATAATGGTTGTTGTGGACACGTTGATGAAGGTAGCGCACTTCATTCCACTGAAGTTTGCATTCTTAGCGAACGATGTAGCACAAGTCTTCATCAGAGATGTAGTTAGATTACATGGTGTTCCAAAGAATATTGTGTCAAATAGGGATGTGAAGTTCACTTCCAAGTTTTGGAAGGAACTACTTGTAAGATTAGGTACAAAGTTGACCTTCATCACAATTTATCATCTGCAAACAGATGGACAGACCCAAAGGGTCAACAGGATATTGGAGGACATGTTGAGGATGTATGTGATGCATTAGCAGTGAAAGTGAGAAGGGTATATTCCACTGGTAGAGTTCACTTCCAACAATGGGTATCAAGAATATTTGGGGATGAGTCTGTTTGAGGCGTTATATGGGCGAAGTTGCAATACTCCCATCAGTTGGAGTGATCCGGTTAACAGGGTATTGATTTGACCAGACATGTTGGCAAACATGGAACAGGAAATGCAGGTTATAAAAAAGAATTTGAAGGCAGCACATGATAGGAAGAAGATTTATGCAGATCGGAATAGGTTATTCAAGGAGTTTCAGGTTAGGGAACAGGGGTACTTGTATATCAAGCCCAAGAAGATCTTCTTGCAGATTGGATCATGTTCCAAGATGGCACGATGGTTTTGTGGACCTTTCACGATTATTGAGAGGATCGTGCCAGTAGCCTCTCGAATTTCACTGCCCCCGACAGTGAAATTCCATGATGTTTTCAATATATCATTGCTTAAAAAGTATGTTAAAGATGTTGATCATGTGATTGACTAGTCTATGTTTCAGGTTGAACCGGAAGGAGAATTCCAGCCAGAACCTGAGTGCATTTTGCAAAGAAAAACGCTCATGCTCCGGAATCGAGCAACCGAGCAAGTTAAAGTGCAATGGAAGCACCTTGCGCCCGATGAAGCTACATGGGATATGTTTGATCAGATGCAAGCTATGTATCCTTCCTTATTCATTGGTTGAGCAAATATTTTGGTGTCATGTTTATTATTTGTTTTGGCATATGTTCGGTATATGTTTTGGTATATATTGGTATGATTTTTTGTGCATGTACATATGTATATGGATGTAAATACCGCCATGAGTGGTGTTATAAATCTCCAATAAGCGATATGGGTGTCATGTCATTGTAGTTGTCATGTTGCTATGTTGTCATGTTGGTTTGCTTTTCAGTAGGTTAATCATTGTAAATACTCCATCGAGCTATGTTATAAATCTTCATGAGCAGTATGTTTGCCTTTTGGTGTCTTTGCTGAGGTATATGTGTTGTTGAACACCGACTACGATATCTCCCAAGAGACAGGGTTCTGTAACAACCCTGGTGAAAATTCCATGTAATAAATGTTAATAAAGGTAAAATAATAACCATGATTCTGGGACATGTATTCCAAGCTGAATGTTGGGCAAAACATCCTAGTGTGGATGTTCATATTGTTTGTTATGGTTAATGGAAATTGGCAAAGGCAATGGATAAGGCTTTGGAAAGGAAAAGTGGCATTTATTTATGAAAATAATGGAAAATAGGAGAAAATGGAGGTGAAAGGTCACAGGTTGTATGTGAGGAGGAAAATGAAGGAAAATAATGGAAAATTGAAGAAATTAGAAGCTTCATTAATAAAAAGGCTTATGAGGAATAGTTGGTAGCATTTGT
Organism: Pinus albicaulis; assembly: GCA_034641835.2. Classification (NCBI taxonomy): domain Eukaryota; kingdom Viridiplantae; phylum Streptophyta; class Pinopsida; order Pinales; family Pinaceae; genus Pinus; species Pinus albicaulis. The sequence goes on from CM076574.1 coordinate 1,019,490,274, forward strand.
CAGTGCATTTTTGGAGCTCTCTCATTATTCTCTCTCTCTCACATACTCTTAGATACTTAGATTTTTCTTGGAGCACTTTTGGAGAGTGTGGCATACTTGGTGCTTTGGAGCAAGAAGGAAAAGGAAGAGCAGGAAAGTGCATGAGTACATCGGTATCAGCATCTACAGCAGGTTCTAAGTGCAGGTATCGAGTTGCATGTATGATTTCCTCACTAGCTTTGCCATGCATGGTATTACATGTGGTTTCTTGATTATGATCTGTCATTGGCACATAGGATTTCTTGGATTAGCAGTGGATTTGCCTAGCCTTGCCATTTCCTGGATAGCCATGATGATTCTGGTTTTATCTCCATTGATTTTTTCTAGTTGGTTCTCATGTTGTCTTTAGCTGTGGGTTGACTTATTAGTTCCTGGAGCCTTGGTTGGACAAATGCTCTGCAGCCCGACGAACAACTATCGGGTTGAGTTACTAGTCCTGGATCCTTGGTTGGAAAAACACTTTGGAGCCCTAGGTAGGTTTAGTTACTAGTCCTGGAGCCTTGGTTGGACAAATGCTCTGGAGCCCGAAAACAACTAGGGTTGAGTTACTAGTCTTGCAGCCTTAGTTGGAACAAACACTCTGGAGCCCTGGGCAGCTTGGGTAGAGACCAATCCATGATGGTTAGCAATGTTCAACCATGAGGTAGAATCGCTGGTTAGTGGTGTCCGACTGTGAGGTGGAATCACTGGTTGAGGGTTGAGGCGGGTTGGCCTCTGGAGCCCTAGTTTGGTTTTGAATTATGCGTTTAATGAAGTCCTTCATTCATGCTTGGAATATGGCATGGGGGTGACTGGATGAAGTGATATATGGGTTAGCTATGTCTATGTTCGGGTGGAACGTGGAAAGTCCAAACCCAGTTTCATTCATACATTAAAGATATGGAGACATTATCTTATGGGCAAATAGTTTGTATTGATGAATGATCGTTGGATTGGTGTATCTATTCAACCAGCCGAATCTTAATGCTAGACAAGCTAGATGGTTGGCTACGATCAGTGAATTCGACTTCGAGATCAGGTGTAATATTCCCTTTTTTGGTATCACCCATGACAAGGCTAGGAGGGACTTCCAGAGTTAGTAGCAGACAAGTCACAGGTACAGATTGGTGCTATCAGTGGGCTCAGGAGCTTTTCGAAGGAGTTTTGAGGAGTTTTCATGGTGTCCAGAGGCATTCGCTTGATATACTCCATCATCCGAGTAGTTTGGCTTTCGTTCCTATGCATTCCGATAACTTTCGGAAATTTGAGTTATTTATGGGCTTAACTCAGCTGATTATGCTCAAGGTGGCATTCCGGGAGGAATACATGATGGAACCGAGATGAGAATACCTACATGGTGGGATGGTTAGATACGGTTTCCAGTGACCGGAGGAGACATGGTAGCCAATTTACCCTTTTCTTCATTAAAAAGGAATATTCTAATAAGAGGGAAAAGTGCTCCATGAATAAAATAATAATAAAATAATGCTCTAGAAGGCTCCAAGAGATCTATAAAAGAAAGGGAGGAGGCCATTGAGAGATATCTTTGGAGTAGATCATTTTCTTGTGTATGAAAGGTTTGAGAACGTGGTTCTCTACTTCAGCCGTAGCCCCAGGACGGAAACCCTCCGGTGATTTGTGAGTGTTGGATGGAAACTCGATACCCTTGAGGAGGTTTCACTCAGAGATCTCACAGTGCTTCAGTGGAGTTTGGAGAGGTCATTTTTGCCGTAGCCGATTTGCAGCAGTCTCCTTGCCGAGCCATCTCCATCATTGTCAGCGTCATTCATCAGTTGGGCCAGAGATCTTTCTGGGTTTGCTCCGCTTGCTTGGCAAGCTCAGGTTCCACTATTCCTTTATGTTGATGTACTTTTTACCAGGGATTAATAAAATGGCTTAGTGATTTTATCGGCATCCATTGTGTTCTATTAGTGGCTGTGTGTATATTTCCATTTATTTTGCTGCTTAAGTTTATTTCTGCAATTTTAGTTAAAATATCCCTTTGGGATATTACAGTGGTATCAGAGCCTCAGTCTTGGCTCAAACTGCGGGTTTCAGTTTCCTTTGAAGGGTTTTTCCATAGTAGCCAAAGACCCAGCTAGTTCGACAAATTTCCCTTATTAAGAATACGACAAAATTTCTTCCAATTGTCGTTCCGTCAATAATCGTCCGATAAATTTTTGGCCGAGTTTATACTCGTCGTGGCTCGATCTATTTATTAAATGCCAAATTAATCTTTGCGTGGGGCCAAAATTATTATCTCACACTTCAAGCAGGTTGAATCTGTTGTTTTTGCAACGTGTCGAGATCGTGGCATGGGGGCTCACTTTTGTTATCAGGTGTGGAAAATTCCAGACGTATCGTGAAGCTGACCCTGCGGTTCTGATATATGTTGGAGAATTTGGCACTACATCTACGAAGAAAATGTGTCTACAAGCCGGCGGTGGTGTTGAACGTCGAGATCGAAGGCCCACAAAGAATTTTGATGATCGTAAAGCAGTATCGAGTGGGTAACTCAGAACCTCAATGGGCAGCTGCATTAAATCGAATGGAAGCCCGATTTTGAATTGTGTGCCTATCTCTGATTAGAGCAGTCACACAAATTTTATATGGTCACCAAACCAGACGGAGGGCATGTGCGTGAAGCCATGTGACGGGGTCATCCTTGGGTGATGGGAAATCGACTGTCAACCTTTATCGAGTCTGAATTTTTTTTTTTTTACTGTCAGTCAGACAGACTAGTGAAGTGATAGCCGCCAAGCCCAGCTTGTGGAGCCGCATTTCTCACTGATAAACGAGCAGTCGAGTCGAGCTAAATCGATGGATACACATTCTCTGCACAATTCATAGTGTGAAGATCTGTGAGTGCATGAGTGAAAAATGGCAACGGATTGGATACCAAGCATTGTGTGTGAGTGTAGTTGGATCCAGGGAGAGCAGTTCAACGAGATGGTATGATCGAAGGACATGCGCTCAACAATTCTCGATCCGTTATCTCCAAAAGTCGAGTTCATGACTGTCGGAGGACGAATACTAGTGACCCTCATGTGTTGTGGGCATATATGACTTTGATAGAGGACCAGAGTTGTACTATTTAATCACAAAAATTGGATTGATTAATGCTATCGACCTAAGCAAAGAAGGCAACGTTTTCAGTTAGTGTTGGATCGGAATCCAAAAAAAAAAAATCACATCTGTAATGTTGGGATCAAGCCGCCATACGAGGAGCAGAGCGAAGGATGGGCCACACTACTGAATATTGATTTGTGGTATATTTATAAATCTAGGCCAAAATTCTTATTCCCAAGGATCAAGTCTCCAAGGTTATCATTTCTAGGATCGAAAATTATGGTGGCCAACATATTCCACAAAGGAATGCATGTTGCTGCTATAACAGAGCGAAATTGTTTGTTGTCATCACTGTTTCACCACTGCCCATCACTATTCCCAGAACTGACGCTTATTGTCGGCATCTAAACCAAGTTCAATCGCGCTCTCATATGCTCACCATATATTCCTGTTTCAAGTTGAGAAAGGATTGTTTATGTTGGTGTCATTTTCATATTGTCAAATACCAGCAATATGCTAAGTTTTGGGTCTGATATTAATTAGAGCAAGCCCATTTTTGAAGTCTGTTGGGTACTTATTGAGCACTTAATAGACTGATCCAGAAGCAAAATTATCAAAGTCACCCACAACATGTTCATCACCTAACCATTTCACAAATTCTCCCAAAAATAATCCCAAGCACACTTAGAAAATTATTGACATAACAAAGATGTTTGTACAAGGGGAATTTCACAAATGCCACTATAGCTGTTAGTCTATTGGTGTTCTGCTGTAGGGTTGCACAGTGACAGGGATCTCAATTCAACAACAATTTTAGTCCTTGTATGATGCGGGTCTGAGCGAGAAAAACATGTAAGTTGTTGTCATGAGCAGAGGTTGTATGGTGGATGTCTGTTTTAACGCCATTGATGTTGTCTGTATAAGTCAGGGCCTTGATTGGGTGAGCAAGACTGTTTGTATGTGCGGTGTTGCTAGTGCCTGGAAGTGTTTAGTAATCATAAAGAGAGGTTGTTGTTGAGCAAATCTTGTATTACAAGGGGAAGGTCTCATTTTGTTTAACCTTGTATATATTGTGAACCATGGAGGGGTTCCTAAATAGTTTGAGAAAAATAAAAACAGAAGTTGGCTCCTTGAACCATCATGCATCAGAAGACCAGAAAAAAAAACCAAACAGCAGACCCTTTTCAAGAGGGATTTATGCCATCCTTCAAAAAGGACAGCCAAAAGGTTTGCAGGGAGAATTGGGGATTGGTCACAAAATTTTTGCACTTGGGACAGATTTGAAACACATGAAGATGTCATGGAGAGTTTTGTCCAAACTAGAAGAGTTTAATGAACTCCTGTCCACAATAAACCAAGCAGAAGGGAAGAAACTGATTTGGGCTCTAAATCCTGCTATGCTTGCTCTTATACAACCCAAATTCTTGGAGGAACCTTGTGAAGGGGTCACACTTCCAGTTGCAGCTTGTCTCAGTAACATCATGAAATTGACCGCACCTATAGAGCCATATAATGATGATGTTATGAGAAGGATTATGAGGTTGATTGTAGAGACTTTTCAGGATTTGGACAACAGTGCAGGCTCTACCTTTGGGAAGAAGCTTGAGATTCTATGGAGTATGGCCACATTCGAGACATATGTCATCATGTTTGACCTTGAGTGTGATGACCTGATTTTGCAGATGTTCCAATGCTTCTTCAGCATTAGGAGACATCATCCTGACACCGTCATAACATACATGCAGTCCATATTGTAATCATGTATGAGATACCATGAGACCATCGGCCGAAAGTTGCAGACCCGGTTGTTGAGCATTTGGAGGAGAGAGAAGTTGGTCTCGCCCGCTGCTTATGAGCTAGCCCAAGGGCTAGTTGAGTAGAACATTGAGCTTTTCCGGAGACAATTGACCAGGGAGGAGCTGCTCCAGTTTGGTGGATCTGGCAGCAAAAATGAGTTGAGGAGGAAGGGACTTTGCTTCATTTGCAAAGAACCTTCGCTTGAGTGATGCAGATGGTGCGGTAGAGGCAGAACAGAAGGGCATTCCTTCTGTATGCTAGGATGAGGACTCTTCTTCAGGTGAGTCCATGGGATCAGATGCGGATGCTTTTGGGGAGCGAGAGCAGTCATGTGGAGTTGATGGCAGTAGGTCAGAGTTGCATTCCAGTATGCAGTGTGAGCAGTCAGGGGAATCTACAGGAGATACTTTGGGTGATGAGTCACTTGTGACGATTGAGCCAGAGCAGCATATGATGGAGCTTGAGTCAGCAGAGGAGGATACTATGCACATCATGCATGATAGTCCTTTGGGGGAGAGCCAGATGGAGGCTCGCAATGAGTCTATGATGGATATGCAGCTAACTGTGGGGTCAACCACTGAGGAGGAGCAGTCAGATGCACAGACACCGAGTACGGTGACAGCAGTTGCAGCTCCATATCCTCTAGAGATGTTGGAGGTTGATGGGATATTTCTGCAGGGGGCTAGGGGACAGCAGGAGCTTTACATTCCCGATGAGAGGGATGAGTTGTTGGGGATGGTGGAGCATCCATCTTTGGACCGACACATTGATGGGGTACAGATAGATGTACATACAGTCGGCCGAGCTTCAGTACTTTCAGTGAGTATTACTCTCCAGGAGTACATCGATGGGGCTTGCAGCATATCTTGCCCACTTTGGCCCATTATAGAGAGAGGGGCTTTCTTCTACAGACAACTTTTGTTGGCAGACAGGACAGAGCAGTGTGAGTTGATTATGGGCTGGAGACAACACTCTAGGCGTGTTCTGTATACAGTTGTTGCTACATTAGATTCTTCTTCCAGGATGGATTGGCGGGAGATCATGAGTTGGTACCCTCTTGATGGTACGATTTTCTTCGTAGGGAGCACAACAGAGCAGGGGCCCTTAGACATAGCAGATGATACAGATTCCAGCTGGTAGTGGGGCCCAGGTTATCATTTCTTCAGCACTCCATCCCGATTTCAGGAGAGCAGGATCAACATGGGATTGAGTCAGAACTTGGATTGGAGAGAGGTGATGAGTTGGTATGCAGTTGGTGGGGCAGCTTATACAGTTAGACGTATAGCACAGTAGGAGCCAGGGAGCATTGATGCTTGTTGGCGGGCTTCACTTCATGGGGCATCAGCTATAGCCAGAGGCAGTGCACAACCCGAGCCGTGGGACTTGGGCGATGATTGGCCATGGTGGCGTTGGGATCCGGGAGGATTGTTTGTTCGCTGGTACAGTGAGAGATCAGTTTTGGATCCCGACATTAAGGGGTCTATTCCGAGCGGTCTGACACAGGTGCATAGGAGCAACCAGAGGTTTGTATGGGATCCGGGCATTGCGTCCCAGTTGCGGCGGGCCAACAGAGTGGCCCACATATTTCGATTGCTTGAGGGCAAGCAATCTTGGGGCGGAAGGTCTGTAATATTCCCTTTTTTGGTATCTCAGACAGGTCACATGTACAGATTTGTGCTATCAGTGGGCTCAGGAGCTTTTCGGAGGATTTTTGAGGAGTTTTCATGGTGTCCAGAGGCATTCGCTTGATATACTCCATCATCCGAGCAGTTTGGCTTTCGTTCCGATGCATTCCGATAACTTTTAGAAATTTGAGTTATTTATGGGCTTAACTCAGCTGATTATGCTCAAGGTGGCATTCCGAGAGGAATACATGATGGAACACCTTAGTGTAATAACTCGTTGGAACCGAGACGAGGATACCTACATGGTGGGATGGTTAGATACGGGTTCCAGTGACCGGAGGAGACATGGTAGCCAATTTACCCTTTTCTACATTAAAAAGGAATATTTTAATAAGAGGGAAAAGTGCTAGATGAATAAAATAATAATAAAATAATGCTCTAAAATGCTCCAAGAGATCTATAAAAGAAAGGGAGGAGGCCATTGAGAGATATCTTTGGAGTAGATCATTTTCTTGTGTATGAGAGGTTTGAGAACGTGGTTCTCTACTTTAGCCGTGGCCCCAGGACGGAAACCCTCGGGTGATTTGTGAGTGTTGGACGGAAACCCAATACCCTTGAGGAGGTTTCACTCAGAGATCTCACAGTGCTTCAGTGGAGTTTGGAGAGGTCAATTTTGCCGTAGCCGATTTGCAGTAGTCTCCTTTCCGAGCCATCGACATCATTGCTAGCGTCATTCATCAGTTGGGAAAGAGATCTTTCTGGGTTTGCTCCGCTTGCTTGGCAAGCTCAGGTTCCGCTGTTCCTTTATGTTGATGTACTTTTTACCAGGGATTAATAAAATGGCTCAGTGATTTTATCGGCATCCATTGTGTTCTATTAGTGGCTGTGTGTATATTTCCATTTATTTTGCTGCTTAAGTTTATTTCTGCAATTTTAGTTAAAATATCCCATTTGGGATATTACATCGGGTATATTAAAGGTAAAGAGAACAAGGTCGCAGACGCTCTTAGCACGCAAATACAAGTGAATCACATAGCAACTATGAGTTCCTATGGGATGGATTTACAGGATAGGATCTTGCAGGCTGATCAACAGAATCACAGGTATATGAAGATTGTGCACATGCTGCAAGAGAGTAAAGGTACAAGATGTAGTACAGGTATAGATGTGGTACAAGTACAGGTACAGCATGTGGCACAGGTACAACTTTTTGTACAAGTACAATTTAATGCAGTAGTACATATCTCTAGTGACAAAGGTAAGGAGTTAAGTATGCAGATGTTCTGAGCAGATATCCAGTTCTATGGAAGTTTCAGGATGTATATCGACTTCGAGATCAGGTATACTAAAGGTAAAGATAATAGGGTCACAGATGCTCTTATCAGGCAGATACAGGGAAATCACATAGCAGGTATGAGTTCCTATGGGATAGATTTACAAGATAGGATCTTCTAGGCAGGTCAACAGGATCACAAGTATATGGAGATTATGCATAGGTTGAAGCAGAGTACAGGTACAGGTGGTACAGGTACAAGTTGTGGTACAGGTACAGGTGGTATAGGTACAGATGTAGGTTTTGGCACATGTACAAATTGTGGTACAGGTATAGGTACAAGTTGTGGCACAGGTACATGTGGTATAGGTAGAGGTATAGGTTGTGGCACATGTACAGGTTATGTTAAAGGTATAGGTATAGGTTGTGGTACAGGCTATGGTATAGGTATAGGTATATGTACAGGTGCAGGTGTACAGGATGTGGAGTATTGTCTCAAGGCAGATGGATTGGTCACGTTTAGTCTTTAGAGACAGGATATATGTGTCGGACGACGGTGAGCTCAAGAAGGTGATCTTAAGGGATTTTCATGCGAAACCATATTCAGGTCACCCAAGCTATCAAAAGATATTGACTGCAGTGAAGAAGGTCTATTATTGGAGGAATTTAAAGAAAGACATAGAAGAGCTTGTGACTAGGTGTTTGGATTGTCAAGAGGTAAAGGCAGAGTGGAAATGGGAGGTCATTTCTGTTATCACCAAATTTATCTTGATTGGCTGCTCATATTTCAACTCAATGTAACTCTTTCAAACCACTTCTAACTAAAGATTAGCCTCTTTCGTTTGAGAGGGCTCTCTCAAAGGGCGTTTATGATTTTGAATAAAGATAATGCTAGATGGCTAACTTTATGAATTGTAACTTGGTTCTGTATGATTACAGGTTGAAAAATGAAGGCGTGCTACCGTTGGGCTTATGGAGTCAACATCAGTACTCTTAGTGACAGTGGTTTGTAATATTCCCAATTAGCGATAGCTAATTGGATATATTAATTTTGACCAATTTTGCTTTATTATAGTCGGAGCATGAATAAAGTGAGTAAAATATTAATTAACTCACTTAGGATAAAACACTTTCCTAAAGTCCACCTCGAAATTAAGAGAGTGGGGCCTAGTGGCCAAGTGGACAGCGCAGGAGAGGGACACAGACCACGTGGGCAGCGTGGGGCCTACTTCACGCAGATGAGGGAGACAGTGTGGGCCAAGGAGCACGTGGAGGTGGTGGGGCCTAGAGAGAGAGAGGCCCAACGTTATAAAAGGGAGGAGAGCCCCCTCATTTGGTCATTCATCTTTATGCATTTTGAGTTAGTCATTTCGACTTGGAGCACGCTGGCTGTTTAGCTTGTCTGCAGTACTGTTCAGTAAATCGGGTGTCTCCGTTCGGAGATCCCACCCTCAGCCCCGGGAGACTTCGAGTGCTTGCTCGGGTGAGGTATTTCCATCAGCATTTTGCAGGAGGATCGAGGTTAGCATTCGTGGAGGAGTAGAGTATTTAGAGACTGCACAGTCTTGAGAGGGAGGATGCAGTCCATCTTGGGGGAGCTCCGGATTGGCATCATTTTGGAGGATTCAGGCTAGAGGATTAAATAAGGGGCCAACCCTTGCTATTGGAGGCATTTGGCAGAGTGGAAGGCCATATTTTGGAGGATTGCATTCAGTATCAGCGTGGCCCTTGGGAGGATAGCATAGATCCTCAAGCGAAGCATTTTCGGGGGTCGACCATTTCAGAAATGCTCTATGGACTTTTCTGGGTATTGTGAGTAGAGGCCGATTCCAGAGTTTCAGCTTTTTCTGAGTAGGGGAGTAGCCCCAAATACGCATTTTTTTCCAGCAGTAGCAGCAGCACGGCAGTATTCCAGCAGCTTGGACGTAGAGCAGAGAGCAGCCATTTCCATTGATATTCTGAGAGTATTCCTACACTTGCCTGGTGCAAGTCGAGGTGCCATCACTCTGATCACCTCTTGTACTCATTTCTATTTCTCAGTATAATAAAATGGCTTAGCATTCTCTCTATTTCATGTGTATCTGCTTCATGATCTGTATCTAGCATTTTATATCTTGTTGTATGTTTTGTATTACTGTCTATTTCCCTTTCGGGATATTACAGTGGTATCAAAGCTCATAGACCTGGCTCAGCCTGTGGAGCAAGTTGTCTATGACACCGGGAGAGAAGCGGTATATTTGCTACAGGGGTAGGAAGTACCGTGACAGAGAACGTAGGTTGAAAATCACCTACGGAGAGGGTGACTGCGTTCCAGTAGTGGACACAGAACAGGAGGAACCAATGGTAGATGATAGTGATGCAAAGAAGTTTGGGGAAATTCTCCTCAAGTCAGTGCAGGATCTGTCAAGGCAGATTGAGGTGACGGGACAGAGATTCGCTGCTATAGAGGCTAGACAGTGTGAAACCCCAAGGGGTTTCCAGATTGGTGAGGGGTCAAGCACATCCCACCATTTGCAGGAGCATGATGCCACTCAGCACATGGCATCACATGCACCCACACGTTCCACTATGCCCACTTTTCTGGCTGCAGATACAGGGGCAGGAGCACACAGGAGTCGGAGCCTGGCCACATGGGTGATTACTTTGCTGAGTATCAGGCATATGGGCAGGAGTTTAGGGATGCCCTTTCATTTCAAAATTTTGTCCAGCTCCAGCGGGACAGTAGACCCTGCGACAATCATAGGGGACACCGGCATTATCACGATGGAGACACTCAGCGTACGATGAGCAGGTTCCATTTGCCTATGTTTGATGGCTCATCGAATAGTTCGGCAAAGGCTTGGGTGGAGAAGCTGGACATATACTTCCAGCTCAACCAGATGGCAGAGACGGAGGCCATCAAGGTGGCAACGCTACATCTAGATTGCGAGGCCCAGGATTGGTGGTTCCACGCGATGATTACACTTGGGCATTCGACAGTGACCACATATGCCGAGTTCACCCGGAGGTTGATAGAGAGGTTTGATCGGAGGGATCCGGAGGAGCACTTTGTTGAGCTGACGAGGCTCAAACAGATCGAGAGTCCGGATACATATATCTCAGATTTCCTAAGACTTTCAGTGATGGTGCTAGATCTAACCGCGGCACGGATGATTTACATGTTCATTGAGGGGTTAGCAGAGTCGCTTCGGGGATTGGTCAAATCCACTAGACCAACCACACTCCATGACGTAGTTGGCAGGACTTGGGACTTGCAGGATGCCTTACCCAGGACCAGGATGCCTTACCCCCAGAGACAGGCTTTCCAGCCTAAGGGGAAGGATGTGAGGATTCTGCCTACAAAGGGGAATCAGGGTAGGGGACAGTTGGATGATGATGCTAGGAGGGAGTTGAAGAAGAAGAGGTTGTGTTTCACCTGTCAGGAGCCGTGGGCACCAAGACACAGATGTTCTGCTGGCAATGCACACTTTATTGAGGTCTTCTCCGAGAGCAGCGGGGAAGAGGATGAGTATGATGATGTGGAGGCAGGGTGCAGCCATGCAACGCAGGACCATTTGCCACCTCCACCACCAGGAGTGGGAGGTGCAGCCTTTGCACCTACCGGGGGGACCCTTGCAACATTGCGGGGAGTACCCAAGTATCTGACGCTGCGTGTCAGAGGGACAGTACGGGGGCATCGTGTATCAGTACTAGTGTACAGTGGGGCAACCCACAACTTCATCGATGCACAGATGGTAGAGCGGAGAGGCATACAGACAGAGAGCTTTGATGGGTTTTCAGTGTTGGTCCCAGGAGATCAGACTATATGCAGTGTGCCAGATATGTTCCAGAGCTGGCAGTGACGATGGGCACCTACATAGTGACTGACCACTTTTTCGTGGTTAACGTACCGGATACCAATGTGGTATTGGGCGTACAGTGGCTGATCACTCTAGGGAAGATCACCACAGATTGGGAGGCCTTGGAGATGAAGTGGGATGATAAGAAGACCGGGAAGCATGAGAAGATATGGGGCATACACACTTACCCACCCCAGACCGTTTCAGCTCACCGGATGGAGGCAGACTTCTGGAAGGGAGACATAGAGTGGGTCGTAGAGCTGCGTGCATCAGAGGCAGGGACCACAGGGCAGACAGTTCATCTAGAGATACAGACCATCCTTGACAGGTATGCCACGGTGTTTGGGGAGATACCACCAGGACATCTGCTAGATCAGGGATTTGAGCATACGATTGAGCTAGAGCAGGGCATTCAGGCCGTCATTACCACACCATATAGGCACCCCAAGGCCTATCGGGATGAGATCGAGTGGGCTATCCGCGAGTTGCTAGCTCTTGGACACATTCGGCCTAGCACCAGTCCTTTCGCTTCTTCGGTAGTGTTGGTGAAGAAGAAGGACGACACATTGAGGATGTGCATTGATTACAGGGCCCTGAACAAAAATACCATGAAGAATAGGTACCCTATACCACGGATTGACGAGCTGATGGATGAGTTGAGAGGGGCACAGTTCTTCTCAAATATTGATTTGAGATCCGGGTACCACCAGATTCGCATGAGGGAACAGGACATTCCCAAGACCGCTTTCAGGTGCCATTATGGCCATTTTGAGTTCTTGGTGATGCCCTTCGGGCTTACCAATGCACCGGCCACCTTCCAGTCATGTATGAACCACATCTTCCGCAGTCACCTGAGGAAGTTTGTGTTGGTCTTCTTTGATGATATATTGATATATAGCAAGACATGGGAGGAGCATCTCCAGCACATAGAGGCAGTGTTGTGTATTTTGGAGGAGCAACAATTTTATGCTAAGCTCTCCAAGTGCGAGTTTGGGTTGACGGAGATGCTATACTTGGGACACATTATAGGGGTGGACGGAGTGAGGGTCTACGAGGAGAAGATCAGGGCCATCAGGGATTGGCTAGAGCCGAGAAACGTGATGGAACTTTGGGGGTTTGTGGGTATCTGAACCTACTATAGGAAGTTCGTCAAGAGTTTCTCTCAGCTTACTGCACCCTTTACAGATCTGACGAAGAAGGGGGCATTCAGTTGGACAGATACAGCGCAGCGGGCCTTTGACAGGCTCAAGGAGGTGATGAGCAGCTGCCCAGTGCTTGCATTGCTAGATTTCACGCAGCCATTCGTCCTGGAGTGTGATGCATCAGGAGAAGGGATCGGCGCAGTGTTGATGCAGGGAGGCCACCCTATAGCTTTTGAGAGCCGGAAGCTCCTTCCACATGAGCGGTTGTATGCCATATACGACAAGGAAATGCTGGCCATCACACATGCATTGGCCAAATTCCGGCAGTACCTAGTAGGTAACAGGTTCAGGGTGAGGACTGACCACAACAGCCTCAGGTTCTTTTTAGAGCAGAAACAACTACAGGAGAGGCAGTAGAAGTGGGTCAGCAAGATCCAAGCCTACAACTTTGACATCGAGTATGTCAAAGGGAAGAACAACGTGGTGGCTGATGCACTTTCACGCAGACCAGCCACGTTGTCTCTGATGAGTTTGGACGCAGATTGGAGGGCTCGACTATTGGTGGAGTACTCCAAGGACAGGTTTGCTTGTGAGGTTTTGGATGGACAGGTGATAGATGACAGATATAGGGTGATGGATGAGATCATCTACTACAGGGACAGGATCTTCTTGACGGAGGGCTCTCAGCTCAAGAAGAAGATATTGCAGGCTTCTCATGATTCACCATTGTCTGGCCATCAGGGGTTTACCAAAACCTACAGGGCCATCAGGGAGAGGTTCTCATGGAAGGGCCTCAAGGAGGACGTACTCCAGCATGTCAGGGAGTGTGAGGTTTGCCAGCGCAACAAGGGGGAGATGAACCATCCAGTAGGCTTGTTGCAGCCTCTTCCCATTCCAGAGGGGAAATGGGAGAGTATTTCGATGGACTTCATCACAAGGTTGCCCATGGTGCAGGGAAAGGACTGTATATTCGTCGTCATTGATCGACTAACGAAATATGCACATTTTTTTGCCATATCCACACATTATACAATAGTGCAGGTGGCAGAGCTGTTCTTCAGGGATATCTTCAGGTTACATGGTCTTCCCAAGACCATTGTCAGTGACAGGGACAGCCGCTTCATGGGCGGATTTTGGCAGGAGCTTTTCCGGCTGGTGGGGACAGAGTTGACACTGAGCACCAGCGACCACCCACAGACAGATGGGCAGACAGAGATAGTTAACAAGTGGCTGGAGGGCTACTTGCGTAACTATGTCAGTGGGCAACAGAGAGCATGGCTGAAGTGGCTGCACCTAGGAGAGTACTACTACAACAACACACATCACATGTGTATCGGTATGTTTCCATTCTATGCATTATATGGTTATCATGCTTTATCTTTTGTTGATGTGATGTTTGGTGCCAGCAAGGCTTCGAGAGCCAAGGATTGGATCCAAGAGAGTCAGGACATCCTCCGAGCTCTCAAGGATAACATGGCTACAGCGCAGAACCAGCAGAAGTTGTATGCCGACAAGGGTCGGGTGGAGAGACATTTTGAGGTAGGGGACTTGGTCTACCTATGTTTGCAGCCATACCGACAGTCGACTCTGAAGCAGAAGGGAGCTAAGAAGCTCAAGCCCCGTTTTCATGGGCCTTACAGAATGATACGCAGAGTTGGGCAAGTTGCTTATGAGTTGGAGCTACCCCAGGGCAGCAAGATTCGTAACATCTTTCACGTGTCATGCCTGAAGAAGGCACTGGGACAGCAGGTGACAGTGACAGGGGAGCTTCCACCTACAGATGATGAGGTGCACTTGGTGCTACAGCCAAAGGCCATTATTGATACCAGGGAGAGACAGTTGCGGAGCAAGACAGTCCGGGAATTCTTAGTGAGGGGGAAGAATTTGCTGGATGAGGATGCCACTTGGGAGAGTGAGAAGATCTTGCAGCATCCATCACTACAGTTGCTTGGGGTCAAGCAACATTTTGCCGGGGGAGACTGTAATATTCTCAATTAGCGATAGCTAATTGGAAATATTAATTTTGATCAATTTTGCCTTATTATAGTCGGAGCATGAATAAAGTGAGTAAAATATTAATTAACTCACTTAGGATAAAACACTTTCCTAAAGTCCACATCGAAATTAAGGGAGTGGGGCCTGGTGGCCAAATGGATAGCGCAGGAGAGGGACGCAGACCACGTGGGCAGCGTGGGGCCTACCTCACGCAGATGAGAGGGACAACGTGGGCCAAGGAGCACGTGGAGGTGGTGGGGCCTAGGGAGAGAGAGGCCCAACGTTATAAAAGGGAGGAGAGCCCCCTCATTTGGTCATTCATGTTTATGCATATTGAGCTAGTCATTTCGACTTGGAGCACACTGGCTGTTTAGCTTGTCTGCAGTACTGTTCAGTGCATTAGGTGTCTCCGTTCGGAGATCCCACCCTCAGCCCTAGGAGACTTCGAGTGCTTTCTCGGGTGAGGTATTTCCATTGGCATTTTGCAGGAGGATCGGTGATTGCATTCGTGGAGGAGCAGAGCATTCAGAGACTGCGCAGTCTTGAGAGGGAGGACGCAGACCATCTTGGGGAAGCTCCGGATTGGCATCATTTTGGAGGATTCAGGCCAGAGGATTGAGCAAGGGGCCAGCCCTTGCCTATTGGAGGCATTTGGCAGAGTGGGAGGCCATATCTTGGAGGATTGCATGCAGCACCAGCGTGGCCCTTGGGAGGATAGCGTAGATCCTCAAGGGAGGCATTTTCGCGGGTCGATCATTTCAGAAATGCTCTCTGGGCTTTTCTGGATATTGTGAGTAGAGGTTGATTCCAGAGTATTAGATTTTTCCAAGTAGGGGAGTAGCCCCAAATACTCATTTTGTTCTAGCAGTAGCAGCAGCACGGCAATATTCCAGCAGCTTGGACGCAGAGCAGAGAGCAGCCATTTCCATTGATATTCTGAGAGTATTCCTACACTTGCCTGGTGCAAGTCGAGGTGCCATCATTCTGATCACCTCTTGTACTCATTTCTATTTCTCAGTATAATAAAATGGCTTAGCATTCTCTCTATTTCATGTGTATCTGCTTCATGATATGTTTCTAGCATTTTATATCTTGTTGTATGCTTTGTATTACTGTCTATTTCCCCTTCTCTAGATATTACATAGTTTTTCACATGGAAACTAAGCAAGTGTTTTCAACAAAGATGATTCATACACATAACATAGGAAAACACAGTCATTTCACCCCTAAAGGAAGTCCTAGCATAATATTGTGAATTCTGAGTAATTAGAGATGAAATATACTGCAAGTGATTAAACATAAGATACAAATTAGTAACACATCAAAAACCTCATGAGAATCTCAGGTCTGAAAGTAGAATGTCACTTTGTATTACTGATAATGGACAAAAACATACAAGCAGCAATTTGGTGCAATATTCTCCAACCCCTTGCTCTTCGATGTTTAGTATATAAATAGACGTTCTTTACAATGTAGATGATCTGCCTAGCTGGCTAGATCTTCGAATTATACTTTGACACCTATCATAACTGAAATTACTAATTTGAAACAGAAAAATGACAGTTATCCTTAAAAGAAAACAAACTCCTAATAGGACTCTATTTCCTATTTATTACATTCGTTTATCCTATCAATGAAATAGTTACATAATGGTTACATAATGAATGTCAAATGCTCGAAGGACAAATCACCATAATTCACCACCACTTTACATCTTCAAATTACCCCTAGATCTGTGGCACATAATCCTGCTTTTTAGGAATGGATGACCTTCACTTTAAACGTTGTTTTGAATGATGAGCTGGCTATGTGGCACTCCTTTTGAGTCATGAATATCTACTGGTATGGTCCACTGACACACTGGAGGTCTCCAGCTGGCTGATGTGTTGTTGAGATGCTCAAAATTCTTCAAAAACTCCTCGCTATGAAAACAGGGCAGTTTTAGGCAGTTTCGTAGCGAGTTTTAGTAGCATATGAAAAATTCATTTTCCATCTATCTCTTTGACTCCTTTGTTGTTCCAACACCTTCATTATGCAAAGAAACATTTCAAACAAGCGATCTCCCTTCATAAAACTTGACAAAACTGATTTTTAAGGAAAAAAAGCACCTACAGGAATTTTCGTAGCGTATTTTTGGCCTCAAGCCTGAGGTACGCTACGAAACTGTCCAAAAAACCAAAATTTTCTGAATTTAAGGTTGTCTTCAAAAAATGTTCTCTAGCTGCAAAATTTGGGTTCTTTGCATGTTATGAAGCTCATCAAACATATTCCATCTTATTTTTTACTCTTGTGGTGTTTCCTCTTCATTTACAATCAATTGACTAATGGGCTCTGCTACCACTGTCATCTTCATTCCTTTCTTTTCCAACTCCATTTGAATCAAATCCAATTGCTCCTGAAGATCTTCCACTTTGTCCTTTAATGCTCTGTTTTTGGATTGTAAGTGCAAATTCATCCTCCTAACATGTTTAACCTCTCCTCTTAGTAGCTGAGTCCATTTCATCAACTTTTTTGTATTTTCCAAGGTTTTTGAAACACTTGTGACTTGTTCTTCCCAGATTTTCCTCATTTGTTCAAATTGAACCTTCTCAGCTTTGTGTTTCTTTGCCTCTTTCTTCAAAACTGATATCTCTTTACTTGCCTCCTTCAACTGCTCTTTGAGGGTTTCTATTTATGTTTTTTCATTCAACTTGTCTTTGCCCTTTCTTTGCTTGATAACTAGTTCTTCCTTTGCTGGTGAAGAAAAATATATGATGCTTGTTGGCTGGGCAACTTCATTGGTTTCTCAATCTCTTTGATTTCCATGACCTTTCTTGCATGTCTGGTCAGTGGTTTCCTAGGTTGAAAAATGAAACCAACATCATCACCTGCAAACTATAGCTTTTTAGCAGTCTTACCTTTCTTCAGCTTTCTTCCTCCATCTTCAATGTCTTCAGCTTTCATAATGGGTGACTCTTCAATGTCAATTGCATGCAGGATATCCTCCAAATTGCCTTTAGCCACTATTTGGATCCTAGTGACTCTCTTACTGCCTTGTTTTCTGACTGTCTGCTTCTGTTTTGTAGGTGATGTTTGAGGTGTGTTAGTTTTCTACAAAGGTTCTGCTTCCATGCTCACTGGTTCTGGAGGAGATGATCTATTTCCTTCTTCAACTTCCTCTACCACAGTTGGCGATGAAATGTTTCTAGGTTTGGAGGCTTTCTTAGGAGTAACTTCATCAATTTTATAATCACTCATGAACAAGAAGGAAGTCCAATCTCTGTCTAACCTCCTTAATTCCTCTAACATTAAAAGCTTAATTAGACCATGATAAAAAAGAGAAGTCTCAATTCCTTCTGTCTTGATTTGAACCTTACTTGACATTTTCCCTAGACTTCTGTATAAATAAAAAGGCAAGTCAAGTGACCTCTTACCTACAAAATTCAAAAGAAGTCTTAGATGATAGGAGTAGACCATGTGAAACCTTCCTTCACAGGTGAAATACTTTTGAATGACCATCAACAACTTTCAATAATTGTCTTTCGTGAAACTCCTAGGGATAGAATTTGTCAAATCAATTTCATTGTGTTCTTGCTCGATAAACTCTTTGCAATCCTGCATTGTGAATTTGATGCCTTTAAACCACTGTTCCCCTCCTCTAGGGATTCCTGTAGCTAATTAGATGCTCTATGGTGTCACTGTAAGGTTCAAAATTCCAACCTTTGAAGTTGTTCCTATGAAGCTGGTGGAAAAATCCTTGGAAACCTATAAATGAAAGCCCTGTAACCTCTGACAAAATTGCAAGCAGCCATTTCTTCTGAAAACCTTCATGGCAGTAGGGTCTTCATTAAGTAAATTCATATCCATGGGCTCATACCTATGGTAATTACCACCTTTTTTTGTTTTCCTTCTTGCAGCTATGGGTGCTTTATAATCTTCACTACCTCGCTTGTTGATGACACCTGCAAAGTTCAAATCTTCCAGTAACCTGCTTGGCTCGATGAAGCAGCCCTCCAGGGATCAATTCCCGTGCAAAGATAAAGCGCAATATGACATAAGGATAATTGAGGTAAGGTTTTATGGTTTAACTGGCAGCTCATGCTTTAATCATGACATATACATGCCCAAAAAGGTAATGATGAAATCAAACATGGCTATGTACCTTTGAATTTATCATAACAGACTTGAATGACCTCCACCCTAACTCATCCAATCATAAAATGACACTTCATAGTGAATCTGACAAGGCAGGTTAAAAAATAGATTTTCATAGCGAAATTAGTTTAGCCTATGACAGATTCGCTACGAAACTATTAGGCAGTTTCGTAGCGAAGTCTATTGTTTTCCTATGTAAAACGTTACGAAAATATGAAAAAATGACAGATGCTCCCTTTTTTATTGTAAATGCATGGTGAATGAAAAATGACACCATATGAGGACTGATTTGACATGAAATGACATAAATGGAGGTGATAATGAAACTTAGGATAGGCTAAAAATGTAAAGAACAAAATTTTCCTATACCACATTGAAATGACTTAGGAGACCTTATCCTTTTTATGGGTGAACTATATGACCATATCAAGAAAATGTTTCACAACTTATGAGTGATGGTCAATTTCCATGGACTTGGCTGATGTGTGCCGAAGACAGTGAGACGACATGATTCTATAATAGTTGTTGTTGACAGGTTGACGAAGGTAGCGCACTTCATTCTAGTGAAGTCGACATTCTTAGCGAACGATGTAGCACAAGTCTTCATCAGCAATGTAGTCAGATTACATGGTGTTCCAAAGAATATTGTTTCAAACAAGTGATTTGGTTAGTGCCAGCCTTTGTAGCCTTCCTCCAGTGATCAAACCTGCTCTTACAAAGTGATTTTAAGATGTTAAGGTCAAATTTTGTCATTTCAGTGAGTCTTCAAGCAAAAATTTGGTCACTAGGCATTAGGTCTAGGGTTTGCTTTTACTCTTGTCAAAGTTGTCCAAATGTCGGTCCATGTCACCATTCAGCTGAGTGTACCATCATTCAGAGGGTTTTCATCATCATGTCAAGTTCCATTGGGTCATTTTACATCTTGTTCATGCTTCAGTTGTGCCTAGGTAAGGTCCATTTCCCTCTCCTAGGGTTTTGGAGGTAATTTCTCTTGGATGGTCAAATCATTAGAAAAAATTGTATCCTGATGTTCATACACCTTCCCCTATCATTAATGTACCTTATTAAACACTTCCCATCACTGAGATCCTCCAAATTCCTCATTTTTGCACAAACCCTAGTTTCTTGCCACAACTTGGCAATTTTCTAGGCTAGGCCTGTGTTTTGCCCTTTTGGACCCCTTCCCCTCACTCAATCTCTGTGATTCCACTTTCCCCTGCTTCCTAACATTCCTCCCTACTTCCCAAAATTTCCCCAAGAATTTAGAAGCCCCTTATCCCCTTCATTTCGCTTCATTTCGACAAAATTCCTTGTTTCACACATCGGGGTAAGTTTCACTCAAAAGATGTTTCAGAGCAATAAAAGATGAATTTGGGAAAACTGAGAGAGGTTTTTGTCCACAACATGCCAAGGAAGAAAACCCTCCTTCACTTTTTACACAGGTATCATGGTTTTAGAGAAATTTCAAAAATACCGTTGCCTCAGGAGAATTGAATGCACCTCTGAAGTGACCTTGGGAAAATCAAGATTTCTCCTAGCATGGTTGGCCAAATGACTTGCATGATGAGTCAAATGATAACTAGACAGAAAGACCTTTCCAATGAGCTATCATGAGCTCAATTTGGAGTTGAGGAAGACCTTCAAAAGTTGACTGCAACAGCGCTCTGCCTTGAGGCAGCCTCATTCTGCTCATTTTGACTAGTGTTGGGAGATTTGATTTTTGACAGGGTAAATGGAATCCAAATTGCATAATTCCACTTGTGTTGGAAAGTAGACTCCAATAGCTTTCCAACTAGCTATCACACCTCAATTTGGAAGGCCTCGAAAAGCTTCCCGAAAAATGCACTATGTGGCAAGAGGGAAGATGGACACCGGGAAGGCCTCGAAAAGCTTCCCGAAAAATGCACTATGTGGCAAGAGGCAAGAGCGACCCACTTGAGGGGAGCGACCCACTTGGGCATTTTTCACAGTGTAAAAATGAATGGGAGCGACCCACTTGGGGGGAGCGACCCACTTAAACAACAAAGCCCAGAAATTTGTGTTTTGCGCCCATTTTTGATTCAAGTTGACTCCAACAACTTGCAAGTAGGTTTTTAAACATTGCTCAGTGATTTTTGGACATGATTATGGTGTTTTGAAAGTGGAGAAACAAATGTTTGATGTGGAGAAACGTAAAACCTATGTTCATTGCAAATTCATTTTTTAGGGTTTTGAGAGACATGTTGATAGTCTTGTGAAGGATTTCCAAGGTTGTGTTGTTGATATATATGCTCATGCCTCTACTGTCTGTGGTGTCCCTGCTCATTATTTACCTCAGCCTCACGCTCTCTCATTGCCATTACATCGCTGCTCTCATTGTTATTGCCATTGTCATTTTCACACTATTCATCATTCATGTTATGACATATTCCCATTTTCACTTATCCACATCCTCCATTGACATTTTCAAACGTTGCAAGGGCTATTTCTATTGACCTACACTATACTCATTCCTATTCATGTGTCAAATCCCCATGTAGTCAAAGAGTGGCTATTTTCCATTCAAATTCCTTGTGATAGTCCTTTTCCCATTGTGATATTTCCTATAGCACTTTGACATATATGTGACATATCTGACATTGGAGCATACACCAAACTCTTGTTTTCATCATAACCATATCAGTATACTTTCATACACATTGTGACA